>OY821520.1:68882360-69362360 GCA_963682025.1 Cordilura impudica
CAAAAATACACGTAGAATATCTAAGTTAAATATATCAATTATTTTTTTTATATTACCAACTGATTAAAATATCTTGTAATTTTCCATTATAATACTTCAAAACTGCTGTTCGAAAAATCGAGCAGTGAATGGAAATTACAATTGAATTTTCTTTGAGTAACTAGATAACGCAGCTTTTATTCATTTAAGAATTAAAAATGTATATCAATCAAATTAATAGGTAGTTTTAGATATATATCATACATTATTAAACAAAATTAATAGAACTAGCAGATTCCAGCGCTTGAAATTCGAGTGCAATTTCTAGGCAGCTTTATTTTTCAACTTAGCCAATTCACAAGCCAACACTTTTATGGTTTATTATTATTGTCAATGAAGATAACATTAACAAACACATTACAAATTTAATAAAACACACATAGCATAGGTATAATTTTATGTATGTGTTAGAAGCAACATTAAATACAATTTACTCAAAATAAAGGAAAAAATTTCAAAATCCGTAAATCTGCAAAACGGCTAAAAAGAAATACCTTTCAAATAATATACGTTTGGTCAAAATCGGGATAAAACAGTAGAACAAAACATCGGTCACAAGAAATCTGCTAGCCTATTAATATTATAGATTTAATATATTCCCAGCTAAAATATAAAACAACAGAAAATCTCTTTATTACACAGCTTTTTATATTAACAACCTTTTTCTAAATTTGAATTATTTTCGGAATTGTAGCAATTTACAATGTCAGCAAATAATTAAAAAAAAGTAAATAAATAAAAATAATACCACTGATTCTGGGGGAAATTTTATGAATCTGAATCCTTTTCACAGAATCATATACTAATATTTTTGCACATATTCTAAGGAGCCAACTTAAATTTCTCACACTTAAATTTCTCAAACAATAAAAAAATATATATATATATAAGAAAATGAGACTGTTAATAAGTTTTATTAAATTGTACTTAAATTTTATAAGAACGAAAAATTAAAATCTGCTTTTTTAATCTTATTTATTTTAAATTGATATTAATTTGAATTTTTTGTTTTAAAATATTTAAATGATAAAAAAATATTTAAATGATAAGAATAAAGCTTTAGCTATTAGCGGGCAATCAGATTGAAAAGCTTCAAAATTTCAATTTCGTTACGCTAGATCGAGCACGTTAGGCACTGTGCATGGGAGAGGTAAAAAAAATTTACTTTCGATACCGTGATGCCCTTCCGGATTTATGAGAGTTTATCATGAAAAACTATGCACCGCACTGAATGTGTTTATACTCCTTAAATAAATATATTTTATGAATTAATTAACTTTGTTTTTAAAACTGTTATTTATTATGCTGATAGTATTGTTGATTCAGATTTGATTAATTTATGAATTGATTTTTCCAGCTCTTAGCTCTCCTCAAAATATTTCTTGGATCAGATATCACTTTTTGAGTAGTATTCTCAATGTAGGTTAAATATCTCTAGGAAATGATTTCCAATTTTAAAAATTACAATATTACACATTCACATGTCTAAGTCTCATACGCACAGACAAATTAGACGTTTTTGCAACATTCTATTCATTCAAGTTATTTTTTTTTTACCCTCAAGCCAAGAAAAAACAGCAACGAACGAACATATAGAAAAAAAAAATACATACGCGACACACACGTTTGTTAAATATATTTGTCATATGTAGTTTATACTGTTTTGTTTTTTTTTTTTTGTTGTAATTTTATTATAATATTTTTCGGTAGTTAGTGTAACCAATAAACAGTACAACTCTTTTTTGTTTTTTTGTTATAAACACTGCTGCTATTTAATTAGTTTAATGGTGTTGTTGTTTTGCCAACAAGTACAAGCAACATGATTTCCAGCGATTTATTTTGCCAAACAATGAAATGTTTAATTTAATCTAATGTCTTGTTTAGCAAATAATGTTACAATTAGTAAATTGATTTCTTAAATCTACTGTTGGCTGTTAAGTTTCCTTGATTGATTTGCTAATTCGTTTATTGTTTGGCAATATTGTTGATGTTTTATGGTGTAATTTTTAATCATACAGGTAGCATGAGTGGTCAGGTGATTTTTCAGTTCACCTCACAATATGATGTGTTGTTACAATAATAATGTATCAGGGACATTAAGATATTTCTTTGGAATTGTTTATGTAATTTTCAATTGTTAATTATATGTCTCAATTAGACATTATTTTTTTTTTTTTGGCATAAGTTATTTTGTTAAATGTATTTTTTGATTATTATGATTTTTTAATTTACAGTTGTCTTTAACCCCTTAATGTTGGAATTCATTCTGTTTGTCATAAAATATTTAGAATATGGCAAAAGTAATTTTGAAAAGCGAAGTTATTAGGGTGCCTTGAGCTTAAAATTTATATTTTATATTTAATCTTATATTTTAAAAGAATTTATGAAAACTAAAGTCAGTCCGTCTGGCCGTTCTATCCGGCCGATTTCCTTCATATTTTTTTTTTTAATGAAAGGTGTTTTGACACAGATATGTCATCAATCATTGCAATTTACTCAACTCCCACCTTACTCCAGTTATACTTTTTTCAAGATTTTTTATATATTTTCCTTCACTCAAACCTCTATAACTGGAGTTCTAATTAACTTAGGCTGTTGACATAAGTCTAAGAACACTCAGTGAGCTATTAACTGCTTAAATTCGTTGGGTTTGAGGACAATCAACTTTACTTTTACTGTACGTTAACTTCTCTTGGCATATTTTGGCATTACTGTACGTTAACTTTTCTTGGCAAATTTTGGTATTGTGTTATAAAAATTATTATAATATAATATAATGCTGCGGAGCAGCAGGGGTCATCTAGTTGTTTATAAAAAAAATAATGTTCTAAATTATCTGCTGAGCATATATTTTCCCTATTTAATGAAAAAACTCTATAAGGTTGCTCAAGCTAGGCTGGTTATTAGCTTTTTTGGTTATAAACTCAAAAATAACCTCTGGGCACAGTGAACACCCTTTAATGTTGGTTATTTACTTATTTTTTTTTTAATCAGCTGTCGGATAATTTAGTTCTGACATGAAATAAAATCAAAATCAATCTACAATTGAAATTGTTTGTAAAATGCCTAAGTAATCGGCAGTCAATATGATGCAAATATTAAGGATTTTGTGATTATAGACACAGCTTTCCTCGACCATTGCCACGATGCCATTGATGAGGAAATCGGTCAACGATTAATGATGAACGGGGATTTAATAACAATCAGTTCTTCTTGACAAGGAGATGGACGTTTTTTTTTTTTTGCAAATTCTACATGTTAGCAAAAGCCAATTCGCTCATCTTATACAATATAGCCTTTCAGTGTCCAATTATGATCTTCAGTGGATACTCAACAACAAGTTGAATTCAAGAAAAGTCGCAGCCAATGCCGTGTTAGGGTAGAAAATTTTTTTGAAGGAAAAACTTCGTAGCTTAAAAAGAAATGCATTTTAAAAGTTTAAAATAAAAAGAATGAAGCATTTTTTAATAAATGGGTACCCGTCTGCTGTGCGCTGAATAATATTTTGTTGAAAGACCGAAGTTTTTTACAATTTGAAAACGCAGCTGACGAAACGAGCAAAGTTCAATACGATATCGTTGCTATTACTCCATCTATGCCGGAGCTCCAAAGACAAACACTTTATCATCTAATTTTCCATTAAGGAGACTTTTTGAAATTAATTTTATTATAAAAAATATTTCTTTATATACTACTAAAGGGTGATTTTTTAGCTATTATCTTTTTGGCAACACTGGTTTAAACAGCTGACGCACGTTTCGTGTTTTGTTTCATTGTCAAACATCTTCAGTTTGGTCTATAATTTAACCATGAATGGTCTTACAAACGAACAACGCTTGCAAGTTATTGAATTTTATTATCAAAATGCGTGCTCTGTTAAGAAAGTTCATCGCGCGCTTCTTCCATTTTATGGTCAGTTTAATCGGCCTCATTTTTGGCTCAATGGGTACGTAAATAAGCAGAATTGTCGATTTCGGAGTGAATATCAGCCAGAAGCATTGGAAGAGCTACCAATGCATCCAGAAAAAGTCACAGTTTGGTGCGGTTTATGGGCTGGTGGCATCATTGGACCGTACTTCTTCAAAGATGATGCGAATCGTAACGTAACTGTGAATGGTGAGCGCTACCGAGAGATGATATCCAACTTTTTTTTGCCCAAAATGCAAGAGCTTGACTTCCATGACATGTGGATTTAACAAGACGGTGATACATGGCACACAGCACGCGCAACAATAGACTTATTGAGAGGCGAGTACGGTGAACATTTTATTTCACGTTCGGGACCGGTCAATTGGCCGCCTAGATCGTGCGATTTAACGCCTTTAGACTATTTTTTGTGGGGCTATGTTAAAGCTCATGTCTATACAGACAATCCTGCTTCAATTGACGCATTGGAAGACAACATTGAAGCATTTATTCGTGAGATACCGGCCGAAATGTTGGAAAGAGTATGCCAAAATTGGACTAAGCGGATGGACCATTTGAGGCGCAGTCACGGTCAACATTTGCATGAAATAATCTTCAAACATTAAATTATATGGACCGTACTATCAATTCAAATAAAGATTTCATTCATTTTTCTGAATTTTATGTGTTTTTTTTTTGGAAAACTTTCCTATAGCTCTTAAAAAGCACCCTTTAGTATGCCTTGTCGTGCTGCGCTATGACTTTCCGAGACTTGCTGACATGCATGTTTACATAATCAATTTTTCCTTTGAAGTTTGTATTGTGCAAATAAAACATTTTAATAAATTTATTCTATATTTGTTATACCCTATACCACTATGCGGTTATGGGAAAACGATTTTGTGGTGATGTTTGTAACTATCAAGAATATTTGACCTAGACCCATCTTTTATTATACCGATCGACTCAGAACCACTTTCTAAGTCAATTTAGCGATGTCCGTCCGTCCGTCTGTCTGTGTGCCCATGCAAACTTTGTAATCAAACTACATGGTCATAATATCCAAATTATCATATAGACCTCGGTCAGTCTAGTCTAGTATTGAGTAATATGACACAGAGAGCTTTGAAAATTTGTGTGATGTCACCTATTATTTATGTTAGTAGCCATTCCCAAAATGAGGGGGATCGGATAAGTGGGATCGGATATTATATATTTCGAGCACTATGAAAAAATTGACGTATCGAAAAAATGGGTGTGGCTCCTCCCATACAAAGTAAATATAAATTGTCATATATCTGAAGTACTTTAATAGTGATAGCCTTATGGCAGCGAGAGCCCATAAGTTATTCATGTGATTAGTTGAACAAAAAAAAGGGCATGATCGGAGCAATGGGCGTGACGCTGCCCATTCAAAGTAAATATATAATATCATATAACTGTTATACTATAAAAGGGATGGCCTTGACACTTTGCACGAGCCCATCAGATATTAATATGAGTAGTCAGACAAGAAATTGGCGGGATACCACAAACGGGCGTGGCGCTCCCCATGCTCCCATGAGAGCCTTGTGACTTTGCGTGAGCCCTTAAGTTATTCATGTGATTAGTGGAAAAACTGGGCGTGATCGGAGCAATGGGAATATATAATATCGTTTAACTGATGAAGGGAAAGCCTCGACACTTTGCACGAGTCCATCAAATATTAATGTAAGTAGTAAGATAAAAATTGAGCGCGATGGGATTAGTGGGCAATACACCTCCCATACTTAAAATATGAAGTACTACAAAAGTGACAGTCTTAAAACTTTTGACAATTACATTGATTACTAATTTGAGAAGTCGTGGAAAATATGGGCAGAATCGCCAAACTAAAAAGTCGCCAAAACCAAAAATCATGAAAAACAAAAATTTTCAAAATCAAAAATCGAAATAAACGAAAAACCGCCAAAATCTAAAATCACCAAAATCAAAAATTGCTAAAATAAAGAAATGCCAAATAATATTTTAAATCCGAGGCCATCGTTAGAATGCCAAAAAATTTTATAATTGTCACATAAAGTGAAAAAACAAACAAAAATTAAAATAAAAACAGATGAGAAAATTATAGTCGACTTAGACTGACTGTACGATACCCTACACCAAGCCTTTAGAGACCCTATCTCTGAGGTCCAACTAATTGTATATAGAAACTTAGCACAAACAAAATTTGAGTGGCATTGTTATTAATTTTTTTTGTTGCAGATATCGATTCTGACCATGTTTGGTAAAGTTCATATCGGAGCTATATTTGTATGGGGACTAGATCGAAAAATGGACCGATACTTACCATATTTCGTAAAGTCACTTATATTTTGTAAGATCATATACAAACCAAATTTGAGAGAAATCTCGAAATTCGAGCGCAAATTCTAGAAAATTTTATTTTTTCATTAAATAAAGACCCTAAAGGTATGCTAATCAATTATAGCCAATTCACAAATCAACACAAAAAAGAAACTCATTTTTATTACAAACACATTAACAAATTAAATAAACACACATATAGCATTGTATAATTTTACGTATGTGTTAGCAGCAACCCAAAATAAAAAACTAAAAATCTGTAAATCTGCAAATCGGCTAAAAAGAAATACCTTTCAAATAATATACGTTTGGTCAAAATCGGGATAAAACGGTAGAACAAAACATCGGTCACAAAAAATCGCCTAGCCAATTAATATTATAGATATATGATATTAAATGTTTACTTTATATAAACAAAAAAACAGATTTAAATACCAGCGCCATTTGAGATGACATTTGCTAAAAATTAGTAGTTGTTGGTGTTGCCAGTAAGTTAAAATTGTAAAATTTTCCTACACTACAAATAAGCGTATAACTACATAATTTGCAAAGAAAGGTTCCGTAAAGCTGGTTTTTTTTATTTAAATGTATTTTGTTGTTGTTAATATAAACATTTCATCACATAACCTGATAACCACCCTATCGTGAACAACCTTTAAATTTGATCAGGGTTTCTTTGAGCTAAACAAATGTATAATCTTTTAAATAGATTTTGTAATAATTTTTATTTATTAGTTAAATTTACCTGCCTTAACTACCAAAACTTGTTTAATAGTGCAGCTCTTGTGAGTTTCTTAAGAGGTTAAGTGTAATTTGTGTTAGGGGAAGGATTTAACTCTTTGTAAATTACCCAATCAAATGAGCTGTAAAACATAACATCAAATTAAAAAGCTTATCATAAATATGAAAAAAAAAAACATAAAACGTTTATACCATTCTGGTTTCCTGAAACTGTCTAATTTCTTGAAATTTTCCATAAAAAATTGTTAAAAAATTGCACAAATGTTGTAACTTTGTATAATGATTCATATCAACATTGTTTTCCTGTCATTTATGACATGCGAATCTTAAAAAAAATGTTAAAGCGGAGGATCAGACACATAAAAGTTTTATGTAAATATACAGTGAATGACAATATAATGGAAATTTTTAACAAATCATACATATTTTTGACGACCTGAACAGTCAATATCATAAACTTGGATCATAAAATTATAAACTATTTTATTAATTTAAAAATTGTTTTATTTCTTCAAAAATTAAAAAATATTGTCACAAAATAGCTAAGCTATAGCTTAACTTTTTTATTGAAAACCTTTATTATACAATAATTGAAGACTATCCCTCTATTTGTGTTTTCAAGATTTTCTTGGGTGTCCATTATTTTTATACCCTATACCACTATGTGGTTTGGGTATAATGACTTTGTGCTGCTGTTTGTAACAACCAAAAATATTTGACCTAGACCCATCTTTAATTATACCGATCGAATCAGAATCACTTTTTGAGTTGATTTAACAATGTCCGTCCGTCCGTCTGTGTGTCCATGTAAAGCTTGTAATCAAACTGCAGATCGCAATTATGAATATATATTTTGATGAAATTTGGTATTTGATCTTTTACCGGCCATGGGATGAACGCTATTGAAATTGGTGAGAATCGGTCCATGTTCAGACCTAGCCCCCATACAAATGACCCCCTATAAAATCGACATAAATTGACATAAGATCCAAATTGTCCTATAGATCTTACTCAAATTGGGTTTGTATGTGTTTATTACATCCATTAATGAATAGTCTAAAAAGATCCCTATGGGACAACTCTTAGTCATAGGCCCCATATGGAGCTGCTTCCCGATCTTCACTTAAATCTATCAAAAAACAAAAATATTGCACTGATTCATCTCAAATTTTGTTTTATATATTTTCCCAAAATACAAGAGACTTTACGAACCATGGTCAAGATCGGTCCATTTTTGGACCTAGTCCCCATATAGACATAGCATCCGATATGAACTTTTTCATATCTGCAGCCAAAAAAATTAATAAAAATGCCACTCAAAATTGGTTTATGCTTATTTTCTGTATCCAATTAGTTGCGCCTAGGCGATAGGGTCTCGAAACGCATGGTATAGGGTATCATATAGTCGGTTTAGACCGACTATAATTTTCTTACTTGTTTAATACTACTTCACAACGCCGAGGCATTGAGTCAATTAAATTGTTGATGATATCCAATAAAAATTTTTCCACTCTGAATTAACTGCCTCTATGAGCTTTTTCTTAATTATGTTACTTCGTGCTCGTATTTTTCGATCTACTATTCCCATAAATTTTCTATGGGATTGGGATTTGGAGATAGGGCTGGCCATTCCAAAACAGTAATGGCATTATATTGTTGTCATTAGGTTACAACATTGAAGGTGGTTTTTGGGTACTTGTCATGTTGGAACTTTCAGACCAGGGACATATTATCCTCTGCGGATATATACATTACGTCATTCAAAATTTGCCTGCATCAAATTTCAGTAAGAATATCTTTTACTGCATGAATTAGACCCTTGATGCGAAAAGCAACCCCATACCATAATATTGCCACCGCTATACTTAAAAGTTTTATTTGTATATTTTGGATATAGTCTTATTTCCTCCGGTTGTCTTACAAACGTTCTTCCATCATGGTCTTTCAATTAAACTTGGACTTACTTGAAAAGAGAACAGTATTCCAATTCCATCGTGAGTAGTTCATATGTTCTTTAGTAAAATGTATGCGATCCAGACGATTTTTGTCTGATATCAGTGGTTTCTGCACAGGACGATAACAACCAAGATCAGCCTCAATTGCTCGTCGAGAAAGTGTACGAGAACATATTTTTAATTTCAGATTGTTAATGACCTCTTTAGTTAGCATCTTTTGGGTATTTTTTTTATCCTATTCAATTATCCTTTCTTTGATTCATTTTACGGGGCCTGCCGCCTAAATTTTTCTCACAAATTTTCTTTCACTTAAGACCAGAAGCAAAATCATCTTTTATTGAGGTTTTTGATTCTTCACAAAACTTTATTCTTACCATTATTTTAAATAGTTATTTATAAGACTAAGACATTGAAAAATACAATTGCATTTAAAAAGCAGTTCAAAGAGAATGTCAGACACTATAAATATTTAAATAATGGTTAAGATTTTAAACAGGTTCGTTCATAACCTCTTGTATTTTTATTGATTTAATCGACTCAGGTACAGAAGTTTATATTTTCCATTATTTTGTTATTACTAAAAAAAAATAACTTTTTTTCGTTTATCTATTTCTTAGTTGCTTTTTTTTCAAATATTTGTTATTTTTCGATAGAGGAAAAAACATAAATTTAGGACTTAATGCGAAATTGTTAAAAAAAAATTGGCAAATTCAAATTTTTTTAAAAGTTTTCAATGTATTGTCACACATTGTAATTTTTATTCAAATAATCATGCCAGATATAATTCCTTTTTTTGAAGAGAGCAACAGTAAAAATCTGTCTTAAAAGTATGAGATAGAGATGTTGAAATTTCTTCGAAGAATTCACAATAGTTCGTTTAAAATGTTTTTATGTATTTAATAACTACACAGTGCGACAGTGAAAAAAGTACACGAATTTAATAGTATACGGTCGATTTTACTACTAAAGGGTAGTAAAACCCTGTACTCGGTTTGGCGAGTTTGAAGACCAATTTCTTTTCATTGGCCTGAACATTTCTGAAAATCAGTCAGCCCCTGGAATAAAGGTATGATCAGTTTTGGTCCAACAGCTAATTGAGACTTGATGATAGCGCTTAACTATATTTGGCAATAATGTAGCTGCAGTTTTTTGGAAAAAATATATGAGAAAAAATATTATTTTTTCACTTTTTTCGGCATAATTTACAGGGACTTTCAATTTTTCACTAACAATATTTGGGAGAACAACTTTTGTGATCATATCATTTCAATATGAATGTATATACTCGTAGTAATCCTAAATAGCTAAAATAAAGATCATTTTGTACTTTAAAAATGGTAATTTTTCAAATTTTTTAGACGCCAAAACAATATACATTTTTTTATTTTTTGGGGTAAAATAATATAATCAAGTGCATAGTTCTCTTTTATGTTGTGTTGCATTGTATTACTAATATGACCTGTCATGCTGCGCTATGACTTCCTGAGGCTTATTGACATATATGCTTTCATAATCAATTTTTATTTCGAAGGTTGTATTGTGCAATTAAAATTTTTTAATTTTTTTTATAGTGCTTTCTGAAATATATTTTTTTTCCAATGGTGTGTGGTAGAGAAGAAGAAAGCCTATGAATTTTTGAAATTCATAACTACACTGTATTCTTAATCGGACCCGTTTCTGGTATATCAGCCTTCACCAGCGATTTATTGAACATTGTGATTATTGTTATGTTATAATTGAATAGATTGTTTCTATATGAAATTTTTTTACTTAGGGCGGCCGTGAGGTTTGAACCCTGAACCTTCACATGCACTTTTTGGTCAGCGCTTTAACACACTTACCTAAAGTCGGGCCTACTGAGTGTGAGTGTGTTAATATTATATTTTTATATTATATTTTTACTTTGTACGCCCACTGCTCCGATCACTCCCATTTTTTGTTCGACTAATCACATGAATAATTAATTCGCTCACACAAAGTCAAAAGGCTATGACTTTTAAAGTACTCGAGATATATTACATTTAATAATTACTTTGTACGGGAGGTGCCACGCCCACTTATCCGTTCTCGTCCATTTTCGTCACGGCTTCTTACATTAATAATAGATGACCTCAGACAAATTCGCAAAGCTCTGTCTATCATAGTACTCAATATATATGATATTAAAAGTTCAATTTATATGTGAGGTGCCCCGCCCACTAAAAATATCAAAAAAAAAATTATAGCCGATGTCCATTCTTAAAGACCATTCTAAATATTGGAAGCAACGTTTTTAAAATCAGATGAGCAACTACGGAGATTACCTCCTACATACAAACAAATACACATTACCTCTTTATTATATTATTATTAGTATTATTATTAGTATAGATAATAGATTTATTTGGTATATTTAAAACATATTGAAGACTTTTAATTTTCATTAGAGTGATCACTAGACATATAAAGCTTGTCGCTATAATCATGTTTATCATTATTACCGAAATTCTCTTGATCCTCCTGTTCTTCGCCATCTTGTGCCACCTGATTGGTTTTTTTTTTTCGAAATATGCAGCTTATTTTCTGCGCGCTAGCAAGTTTCTGCCATTAGGGTATCTGGGGACTCTTTCCTATATATTTGAAGACAAGTATGTCATATCATACTAAGAATGAGTTTTCATTCATCGCTATCGCAGTTGAAAACTGGCATAGTTTCATAACTTGTCGCAAGGGGTTTATTCCGCGGATGTTGTTTTGGCACTGGAATGCCAGCTGAACTAATTTTTATTAGTTGGGCACTAGGAACGGACTGGTATTTGAAAGCTTTTATTTTTTCGAATTTATCTTTTAAGTGTAATTTTACATGGGTAACAATTTTCTAAATTATGTATCCTACCTGGATTTGTCCAAATCATATGGGCGTTAAAACAGAGAAATGCTCGTTTTCCTATTAGGCAATAGAGAAGATCCCTACAACATGATATGAATACTGAATTTGGTGCAAATTTCTTCCTTTAACACAACAATAACAGAAGTTATTTATATTATCTTTGCACTTCTCAATTTTCTCTCTTTATAAATCACTTTACAATGTTTTTCTTTGTAATAGAATTTGATATTTTTTATTTTGTTTAGAATATCTTTGAAGAAGCTTATTACACTTTTGTTTGGTTTACTGTGAGGGCGGATCAATAAGTCCGTGACTTTTAGAATAAAACACAATTATTTTTTTTTGCAAAAAAAAAAATTATTTTTCATCATAATCTCATTTGATCTCAATACACTTAGTCCAACGTTTCTCCAATTTTAGTATCCCTTCCAAAAAATACGTTTTTTTTTCGCAAAAAATAATGTTTAATGAGCTCCAGAAATTCACTTTTTTCCATTAAAAAAAAACAACACGAGGTTGTATGTTTGAACAGTTGTTAAACGAAAAGTAAATGACGGAACTTGCTCAAAATATTACAGTAGTCTATTAAGTGGTGATAAGAAAAAGTTCCTATCGGATGCTATATTTATATGAGGCCTAGGTCGAAAAATGTACCGATCCTGACCATATTTGGTAAAGTCACTTATATTTTGAAAAAATATATACAAACCAAATTTGAGAAAAATCTGTGCAATATTTTTGTTTTTTGATAGATTTAAGTGGAAATCGGGAAGCGGCGTTATATGGGGGCTATGACAAAGAATTGCCACATGGGGTTTATTTTTGGACAACTGCTAAATAGATGTAATAAACACACACAAACCCAATTTGACCGAGAACTATAAGATAATTTGGATCTTATGGCAATTTAAGTCGATTTCATAGGGGTTATTTGTATGGGGACTAGGTCTGAAAATAGACCGAATTTAACCAATTTCAATAGCGTTCATTCCATGGCCGATAAAAGCTTACATACTAAATTTCATTAAAATATATTCATAGTTGCGACCTGTAGTTTTATTACAAGGTTTACATGGACACATAGACGGACGGACATCGCTAAATCGACTCAGAAAGTGATTCTGAGCCGATCGGTATAATAAAAGATAGGTCTAGGTCAAATATGTTTGGTAGTTACAAGCAGCAGCACAAAGTCATTATACCCAAACCACATAGTGGTGTAGGGTATAAAAATGCAATAAGTACAAAGTGGTTTTTATGAGCTATTTAGGGTAAGTAAACACGTTGGGATTGCATTAATATATTCACAAAAGTTGCACAGCTTCACCATGGCTACAATTTTATTAAATATTGTTAGTAAACAATTAGGAGTCTCTGTAAGATATGCTGAAAAAAGTAAGAAAATAATAATTGTTTCCTATATTTTTTTCAAAAAAAAAAAAGTGCAGGAAATAATGATTTTTTTTCGCATTAAATATAAATAAAATAAAAGCAACGAATTCTTAGCTACATCATTGCCAAATATAGTTAAGCGGTATCAATAAGTCTGAATTAGCTGCTGAACAAAAACTTATGACACCTTTTTTGCGGGGCCCACTGATTTTCAGAAACTTTTGAGGACCATAAAAAAAATTGGTCACCAATCTTGCTGAACTCAGTATATGGTTTTATTACACTTTGGTAGTAGAATTGAACCTATACTATGAAGTCCGTATATTTTCAAAAAAAAAAACTTTTTTTGTTGCACAGTGTAATGATATCAAATACAAGTAAGTGACGTATTGTCTCTCTAGACAGTAAAAAAGACTGACTGGGAACGCTAACACCAATTCAATTTTAACAAATAAAAAACCACAATATTTCTAAATAATGTAAGTTAATCAAATGCAAAACTTAACTAAATATAATAATGAATGGTTAATGCACACACATAACCAAAAATAAAAACAAACAAATATAATAAAAAATATAATAAATTCCTATAAAATTATCTAAGACTACCTTGACTATATTCTTTTTTTTTTTGTAAAAGGTTTAGTAAATTAATTTTATGATCTTGTAATTCAAAGATTATGATTCACTTGATTAATTATGACTCATTTATTGACAGAGTAGGTTGTACCAGCTAATTATATTGTAAGAATGAACTTAAAATGATTTGAAATAGTTCTTTAAATTGCACTTATTTTTTTTTGTGCTAGAAAACCAACCATAATTCCGGTTGCATTTATTAATATTTATATAAGAGTTAATTGTTATTAACATTTTTTTAAATTACATTGTTTATATTATTGGCATTTTTAAATTAAATTAAAACAAAAAAAAAAAAACAACCAAAAAAAAAAACACAAACGAAAAGGTAGTTATTGTTAAGTGCAAAAAAGGCCAGGGTCTAAATTTGTTTTTAAGCCCTCCCCGTGATATATTTTGCGTATAATTTTTTTTTTATTATATTGAACACTTTCGTTTTTTTTTTCAATGTTTAACAAAAAATACACGGTGGGCGATACAACAGATACATTTACGTTCACTTCGCTGCTTAATTTAAATAAACAATACGCTGGCCTATCACAATTTGTATACTTTTCTATTTGAAACTACAAGACAATGACCTCCATGACATGTTCAAACAAACAAAAAAAAAAGAAAAGAAAAAAACAAAAACAAAAAAGTTAATGTTTTAAAAATGTATTTGAAAATATATTAGCTACAATAAAAAAAAAACGTGATAATTTGATTGTTAAAATTTTTATGAAACGATTTTTTGCTAACTAATAAAAAAGGTGTGTAAATTTTTGCATAAATTCGTAAAATAAAATCTAATATATTTTTACAAGAAGACACAAACTTTTAATAAAAAATATTGTGATTTAACTTAAAGGAAACATGTTTAGAGTGACTTGAAACATAAACACAAAACATTTGTCCAATATGTTAGCGCTCGTGTTTTTTCGACACTAGTATATTTTGTTTGACTGTTTGTGTCTTAAGTCTTTTGTTTAGATTTTTTATAAGAAGCAGTCAGATCTCAGTGAATTAAAAAAATGTTAGACTTTATGGGAAACAAATTATGTTTATTAGATTATTTATATGGATATAAAAATTATTGTATTTTAAAAAATTAATAGTTAATGTTTAAATTAATAATTTGATATAAAATAAAAAATAAATAAATTTTTTATGCATAGGAATTAGAGCAAAGTCTAGAATAAATTTTTATTGTTACGGCATTTAAGTTTTTTATAATTTTCTGACCTAAAACTATTATTTTTAACTCTCTTTATTTTCATTTTAAAGATAAAAAGCAGATTCCAGCGCTCGAAATTCGAGTGTAATTTCTAGGCAACTTTATTTTTCAACTTAGCCAATTCACAAACCAACACTTTTATGGTTTATTATTATTGTGAATGAAGATAACAAACTCATTAACAAACACATTAGCAAATTTAATAAAACACACATAGCATATGTATAATTGTATGTATGTGTTAGTAGCAACTTTAAATGCAATTTACTCAACATAAAGGAAAAAATTTGAAAATCTGTAAATCTGCAAAACGGCTAAAAAGAAATACCTTTCAAATAATATACATTTGGTCAAAATCAGGATAAAACGGTAGAACAAAACATCGGTCACAAGAAATCGCCTAGCCTATTAATATTATAGGTTAAGAATAGGTATGGAAAATATGGGCGGAATCGCCAAATTCAAAAACCGCAAAAATCGAAAATCCTCAAAACCAAATATCGCAAAGAACAAAAATCGCCGAAAATAAAAGTCTTCAAAATCAAAATTCGCTAAAATCAAAAATCGCCAAAATCGAAAATCATCAAAATCAAAAATCGCTAAAATTAAAAATTTCCCAACGATATTCTAAATTCAAGGCCAATCGTTAAGTGTAGCCGGACTTAATTTGGAAAATCCATGATCTTCTCAGGGGCAGCTATTTGTAGCTTGCTCCAGAGTAGGAACGCCGAAAAATTTGATAATTGTTGAACCGCAAGGAAAAGCAAAAAATAAAACAAGTAAGAGTGTTAAACTTGGCTGTGACAACTCTTTGATACCCTCCACACGGGTTTCATGCTTACCTTAATATTGCACTATTTATAAGAAATTAAACAAAATATTTTAAAAAGTAAACAATTTGATAAAATGAATACTGAATTACTGTAGCACTGAATTTATAGCCGATTAAAGCCTTTCCAGAGAAATAGTTGTTCACATCCCATAATTGTGGAGCTTTCATAGAATATATATCTTAAAAACCATAAGTTATCATTAAAATATACATGCTGCTGAGATTTCAAACACTGAATTTTTAACATTTTTTAGAGGTGTCTTCATATCTTTGGATATATCTTGGCACAATGATGCCCACTTGATTCTATTTTCAATACCAACCTGATCGACATAATGACATACAATATCATCATAACTCAACCCATGTAGAGGGTTTATTTTGTTAATGACTGAGATTTCAACAGATAGAAAGACAGACATACGGACGGACAGAAGGGCATCGCTATATCGACTGGACTTGTTATAAAGATCAAGAATAAATATACTTCATGGGGTCGCAAATGAATTTTTCGATGCATTTCAAACGGAGTGACAAACTGATATATACCCTAAAAAAAATAAAATAACATATCTTAATTGCACAACACAAACTTCGTAGGAAAAATTGATTGTGAAATTAAATCAATACTCAATAACAATCTCAATAAGTCTCGGTAAGTCGGACAGAAGCACGGCAGGGCATACTAGTTGATAATAAAATACAAAGAATTAATAAGAGTTTATATATTTGACAGAAAAAAACATATATTTTAAATTTAAAGTTTAAATGGTTCTAAAAAATAGCTACTCCGAAGAAGTTATTTATCATGACATCCTAAGCACTAATAAAAATGTACTTCATAGTATCCACTTTAGTTCTATGGCAAGTCCATTTTAAATTCACTGTTCGTGAACACATCCACTTCGCAAGGATTGCATTTTTTTGCTTCGTGGATGATGATATTGTGTTGCTCGGCTTTAACTATAAAAATCACGTGTCACCATTTCAGAAAAAATGTTCTTAGATCCCAGAAAGAGCTGATGATCTCCAGATAACACAGATGCCAAAATATATTCTGTGAATTTAACCATTTAAATAACAATGCTCGCTAACATTTTTTTAATAAGAAAAGGCAAATGGATTGATTTTGGAATAAATTTTTCATATAGTCGATTTAGACCGAGACACGGTCTGAGGTTCAACTAATTGGATATAGAAAACAAGCATAAGCCTAATTTCTGTGCCATTGTTATTAAATTTTTATCTGCCGATATGAAAAAATTTCATGCTAACGTCACTTATTTTACGAAAAAAAAACAATTAGAATCCTAATTTGAGAAAAATCTGTCCAAAACTGTTGTATTTCGGGAATCAGCTTTATATAGGAACGATAAATAAAAATGGTCGTACTGGTTTTATTTTTGGGGTACCAATTAACGAGAGTACATACACTCGTAGGGCTTATTTGCATTGGAACTGAGAATGAGCCGATTTCCACTAATTTAAATAGAGTTAGTTCTATGATCGCCAAAAGTCTACATAAAAATTTGATAAAAAATATATTAAAAATATATCAGCCATACTAACGGCTGGAAGGACAGACAGACATTGCTAAATTGAGTTTTAAACTAATTCTGATTTTACCGGTATTATGAAATGCGGGTATATGTTAGATATTTTTGGTAGTTAAAACCATTAGTACAATCTCATTATACCCTCGTCAAATGGCGGTATAGCTTATAAATAAATTATGCGATTTAGCGGAAACTCATGAGAACTATTGTTGAATAAATCTTTTAAAAACATTTTGTTTTTCCTAATTTACATTCATAAGTTTCCACATAATATTTAATGTCAATATTGAAATACCAAAATTAAATTGCATGCAATTGCTTTTCAAGGTTTTTCTTTTATTGATTTGATTTTTATTAGAAAAGGCCTAATTCAAAGTATGCCTTAGTCATAATGATTTGCTTATAGTTTTGTAATTTGGTATTGTTATAAAAGTTAAAAACATATTATATTTTCGGTATTTATTTATTTATTTAATTATTAAAATGGCCTAAGTCATATATATCTGGTGTTATTTATATTTTATTAGTCTTGATTAATTAAACTTTATTAAAGCTTGTATTAATTCGACTTTCAAAATGAACTAAATTACGTTTAATTGATTTAAATGTTTTTATTGTTATTATTTATTATGTGTGAAAAGCAAAAAATTAAAAAACCGCTAAACTCATTTTTTATACCCTCAATCTCATATCAGTTTATCATTACGTTTGTAGCAGATCGAAAAATTAATTTGCGACCCACAAAAATATATACATTATTGTGCCTTATAACATAGGATTTATTTTGTGAATGAGCGAGATTTTAACAGACAGACGGACGGACAGACAGATGGACATCGCTATATCGACTGGAGTTGTTATAAGGATCAAGAATAAAAATACTTTATGGGGTCACAACTGAATTTTTCGATACGTTACAAACGGAATGACAAACTGATATATACCATCTGCATAGTGGTGTGCGGGGTATAAAAAATGTAAAAATAAAAATAGAATAACATATTTTAATTGCACAATACAAACTTCGTAGGAAAAATTGATTATGAAATAAAATATGTCAATAAGTCTCGGTATGTCGGAGCGAAGTACTACAGGGCATACTAGTTGACAATAAAATACAAAGAATTAATAATAGTTTATATATTTGGCAGAAAAAAAACATATAAATAAAATTTAAAATTTAAATGGTTCTAAAAAATAACTACTCCAAAGAAGTTCTTATCATGACATCCTAAGCGCTAGTTAAAATGTACTTCATAGGTTCCATAAAAGACAACTTCAATTCTATAACAAGCCCATTTTAAATTCACTGTTGGTGAACACATCCGCTTCGAAAGGATCTCATTTTTTACTTCGTGAATAATGATATTGTATTGCTCGGCTTAATTATAAATAAATACGTGCGACCATTTAAAAAAAATTTTTTTTAGATCGCAGAAAGAGCTAATGATCCCCAGATAACAGAACACTTTTTATGCCAAAATATCTTCTATGCCGTTTTAAAAAATATTGAATTAAACCATTTTGATTACAATTCTCGCTAAAATTTTGATGATCGATTTTCAAGAAATAAAATATCAACAATTATTCCTGAGTAAAAATTGTATCAACAAAAGCATAGTGGATTGATTTTGGAAATAATTTTTCGTGTAGTTGAGCTAGATCGATACCATGAGTTAGAGACATGATCTAAGGTCCAACTAATTGGATGTAGAGCATAAGCATACACCAAATTTATGTGTCATTGTTATAATTTTTTTGCCTGCTGATATGAAAGAAAATCTTATTTTTCGAAAAAAAAAAAAAACAATTACAAATCATATTTGAGAAAAATCTGTATAATACTGTTCTTTTTTTTTTTTTTGAATCAGCTTTATACAGGGACTATGACTAAAAATGGTCGCTCACGCTTTATTTTTGGAATACATTTCTATTAGGACTTAAAATGCACCGATTTCCACCAATTTGATCTTTGATCGCCAAATGCTCACATACAATTTTCATAAAAATTTATTCAAAATATATCAGACACACGAACACAGATGGGTGGATGGAAGGAGGGACGGCCAATTGAGTTCTAAAGTGATTCTGATTTTATCGGTATTATGAAATGCACGTATATTTTTAGATATTTTCGGTAGTTAAAAACATTAGTACAATCTTATTATACCCTCGCCAAATGGTGGTATAAGTTATAGTATTATAGATTATATGATTTATTGGAACCTCATGAGAACTATTGTTGAATAAATCTTTTAAAAACATTTTGTTTTCCTAATTTACATTCACAAATTTCGACATAATATTTAATGCCAATATTGAAATACCAAAATTAAATTGCATGCAACTGCTTTTCAAGGTTTTTCTTTTATTGATTTGATTTTTATTAGAAAAGGCCTAATTCAAAGTAGGCCTTAGTCATAATAATTTGCTTATAGTTTTGTAATTTGGTATTGTTATAAAAGTTAAAAACGTATTACATTTTCACTATTTATTTATTTAATTAATTATTAAAATGGCCTCAGTCATATATATCTGGTGTTATTTATATTTCATTAGTCTTGATTAATTAAACTTTATTATGAATAAGAAATCTGGTGTGAATGTTATTTTAAAAGCTTGCATTAATTCGACTTTCAAAACGAACTAAATTACATTTAATTGATTATAATGTTATTATTGTTATTATTTATTATGTGTGAAAAGCAAAAAATTAAAAACCGATAAACTTATTTTTTATACCTTCAATCCCATATCAGTTTGTCATTCTGTTTGCAGCAGATCGAAAAATGAATTTGTGACCCCAAAAAATATATATATTATTGATCCTTATAACAACACCTGTCCGTATAACGGTTTTCGTCTATCGATCTGTCTGTCTATCTGTTGAAATCACTTCATTCACCTTGGAAACCTTCGGATAATATTGTTTATCATTAGTTCGAGTATCAAAGTATTACCTAAAATATGAAGATACTTAAAAAAAATGCTAAAAATTTAGTGTGTTTGTTATAATTATTTGGTACTAGCAGATTCCAGCGCTCGAAATTCGAGTGTACTTTCTACGCAACTTATTTATTTTATTATTATTGTGAATGAAGATAACAAACTCATTAATAAACACATTAACAAATTTAATAAACACACACAGAGCATATGTATAATTTTATGGATCTGTTAGTAGCAACTTTAAATGCAATTTACTCAAAATAAAGGAAAAAATTAAAAAATCTGTAAATCTGCGAAACGGCTAAAAAGAAATACCTTTCAAATAATATACATTTGGTCAAAATCAGGTTAAAACGGCAGAACAAAACATCAGTCACAAGAAATCGCATAGCCTGTTAATATTATAGATGTCTGTGCATCATATGTGATGCATTAGACAGTCAAAGGGTAAAGTTATTTAATAATTAACTAAAAAGGTGGAAAATAACAATTTTTGTTTAAGATTTCATTCAATAAAATTAATCCAACTTGATTTGCTGAAGCTATTAGCGAAAGAATGAAATGCGAAATCATCAATGGTTTTTGAGTTGTAGC
Source organism: Cordilura impudica (assembly GCA_963682025.1). Classification (NCBI taxonomy): domain Eukaryota; kingdom Metazoa; phylum Arthropoda; class Insecta; order Diptera; family Scathophagidae; genus Cordilura; species Cordilura impudica. The sequence goes on from OY821520.1 coordinate 68,903,395, forward strand.
TGAAAAACTAAGCAAACAAATATCAAGATAAGAAAAAAAAAAGTTTGGCCTTAGAACGTCAAACCTATACTGGCCTAGTACTTTCACCCTGACTTGGAATTTCTCAATAAAAGTTATTTTATCTTATTTTGAAAAGTGTGGTGGTAAATTATTAATCATTTTTAAAATTATATTTGGGCAAATTTAAAGACGCTTTAAATGCATTCAGATACTATATCGTGTCAGGCAGTATTTGCATAAAACAATATATCATAAAAACATCATTTAGAATTAACAATTTGTTTACCACCATACTTCAATTCCATCTACTTCAATATTCGGTTGCGGTAAAAAGCATTCCTTTCTTTTTTTTTTTTTTTTAAATATAGCTTGAAGGTTCATTGGGTTAACAAATATTTTCCATTTTTATTCGCGGATATTTGCAGGCTACTTAGCACAACAGTGAATAATATGTCTGAACTTAGAAATGCTGTGTGATGGGTGAATATTATGTTAGTTTAGGGAAATCAGAAGTAAAAAATGTACAAAGAATTGAAAAAAAAAACATTAACCTTAAGCCAGCTGGAATGTTGTCTAAGAATTTGTCTCCAATATGTAGTCTAAACTTCCGATTTGCCAAATGACCATTAATTATTTGGACTGTGTGGATAGTTAAGCCAATGTTTAATAGTTTGCGTATAATAGAATCGAATGTTTAATATTTAACAATATTATGGCTGTTGATTTGTTATGAACACAGTTGATTTTTACAATATATGTACAGCCAATAAATACCACTAGATAGATAGATAGGTTTTCTTTATTTGTTAATTTTTTCAATAATGGTTATAAAATAGAACAATAACTTATTTAAAACAATAGAGAAAATTCAGCATGGTTTAGAACCGTCTGTTGTAAAAATGGTTTGTACAATCTTTTTTTTTGAGTTAGATTCAAAAATTTAATTTACTAACTAACATACTTCTATATCTTAGTGCATTTTTAACATACTAACAAAGGCCTTGCCAATTAGCATCTTCACAACCATTTAATATCCGTCACCGTTATGATATAGAAATATCTTAATCTTACACAATTTAGAACAGGGCATCTACCAATAAAGTGATTTGTTGTTTCTATTTCATTTAGATTACACAAAGAGCGGATCCTTGCTTCACATTCTCTACACTGATTTCCATTTAACCACAAAACATCTCCTCTAGCTTTTAATCTATATTGTTAGTAGGCAAGGCGATTTCTTGTGACCGATGTAACTTTGTCAGTTTTAGTCCGATTTTGAGCAAACATGCCTCATTCGAAAGATATTTCTTTTTAGCTCTACACCAGATTTACAGATATGCACGGTTTGGAACACTTTTTTGGAGTATTGCTCATTTAAAGTTGCTGCTAACACATACATAAAATTATACAATGCTGTGTGTGTGTTTATTAAATTTGTTAATGTATTTGCAAAAATTGAAGAGCCCTTGTTGAATGGAAATATCATTTTGGACATAAACCAATAACGATAATAACGCAATCTGATTTTACAATAATAATTGCGTATCACATCATATCGAATTGTGAATTGCATAAAATGAGCATACCTTTAGGTGGCGTACAAGGCCCTTATTTCTGTGTTTTCAACAAATATTTATATTGAAATAAATTTAATGAATTAAATAGATTAGTTAAACGTTGCGGGAAATAAATTGAATGAGAAAATTAAATTTCCTAGAATTTGCACTCGAATTTCGAGGGCTGGGCTCTGCTCGTTACAATATGACTATTTATTTATTTATTTTTTTATTGTACATTCCTATGCAACAAAAAAAAATTATTCTTATAATTACAGTACAGGACTAATAAATTATAAGGGTACAATGTGCTGATACGCATAAAATTAATTACATATATTAATAATAACTAGTAGATTCCAGCGCTCGAAATTCGAGTGCAATTTCTAGGCAGCTTTATTTATCAACTTAGCAAATTCACAAACCAACTCATTGACAAACACATTAACATGTTTACCTTAATATCTGGACTTATTGGACTATTTATAAGAATTGTAAACAAAATATTTTAAAAAGTAAACAATTTGATAAAATTAATACTGAATTATTGTAGCAAAACACACGTTTTTTTTAGATGTGTCTTCATATCTTTGGATATATCTTGGCACAATGATCCCCGATTTACCCCACTTTCAATACTGACCTGACCGAAATAATGGCAAACAATATTATCATAACTCTACCCATGTAGAGGGTTTATTTTGTGAATGAGCGATATTTTAAAAGACAGACGGACAGACAGACAGACGGACATCGCTATATCGACTGGACTTATTATAAGGATCAAGCATAAGTATACTTTATGGGGTCGCAATTGAATTGTTCGATGTGTTACAAACGGAATGACAAACTGATATATACCCTCTGCATAGTGGTGTGCGGGGTATAAAAAATGTTAAAAGAAAAATAAAATAACATATTTTAATTGCACAATACAAGCTTCGTAGGAAAAATTGATTATGAAATTCAATCAATACTCAATAACAATGTCAATAAGTCTCGGTAAGTCGGAGAGAAGCGCGACAGGGTATACTAGTTGATGATAAAATACAAAGAATTATTAAGAGTTTATATATTTGACAGAAAAAACGTATATTTTAAATTTAAAGTTTAAATGGTTTTAAAAAATAGCTACTCCGAAGCAGTTATTTATCATGACATCCTAAGCACTAGTCAAAATGTACTTCATAGTATCCACAAAAAACAACTTCAAGCCAATTTTAAATTCACTGTTGGTGAACACATCCGCTTCGCAAGGATTGCGTTTTTTTACTTCGTGGATGATGATATTGTGTTGATCGGCTTTAACTACAAAAATCATGTGTCACCATTTCAGAAAAAATGTTCTTAGATCCCAGAAAGAGCTGATGATCTCCAGATAACACAAGACTTTTGATGCCAAAATATATTCTGTGAATTAAACCATTTAAATAACAATGCTCGCTAAAATGTTGACGAGTGATTTTTAAGATATAAAATATCATTAATTATTTCTGAATAAGAAAAGGCAAATGGATTGATTTTGGAATTAATTTTTCATATAGTCGATTTAGACCGAGACACGGTTTATGGTCCAACTAATTGGATAAAGAAAACAAGCATAAGCCAAATTTCTGTGCCATTGTTATTAATTTTTACCTGCCGATATGAAAAAATTTCATGCTAAAGTCACTTATTTTTCGAAAAAAAAAAAACAATTACAATCCTAATTTGAGAAAAATCTGTTCTAAACTGTTGTATTTCAGGAATCAGCTTTATATAGGAACGATAACTAAAAATGGTTGTACTGGTTTTATTTTTGGGGTACCAATTAATGAGAGTACATACACTCATAGGGCTTATTTCTATTGGAACTGAAAATTAGCCGATTTTCACTAATTTAAATAGAGTTAGTTCTATAATCGCCAAAAGTCTATATAAAAATTAAAAAAAAAAATATTAAAAATATATCAGCCACACGAACGGCTGGAAGGACGGACGGAAATTGCTAAATTGAGTTCTAAAGTAATTCTGATTTTACCGGTATTATGAAATGCGGATATTTGGTAGATATATTTGATAGTTAAAAACATTAATACAAACTCATTATACCCTCGCCAAATGGCGGTATAACTTATAAATAAATTATGCGATTTAGCGGAACCTCATGAGAACTATTGTTGAATAAATCTTTTAAAAACATTTTGTTTTCCTAATTTACATTCACAAATTTCCACATAATATTTAATGACAATATTGAAATACCAAAATTAAATTGCATACAACTGATTTCCAAGGTTTTTCTTTTATTGATTTGATTTTTATTAGAAAAGGCCTAATTCAAAGTATGACTTAGTCATAATGATTTACTTATAGTTTTGTAATTTGGTATTCTTATAAAAGTTAAAAACATATTATATTTTCAGTATTTATTTATTTATTTAATTATTAAAGTGGCCCAAGTCATATATATCTGGTGTAATTTATATTTTATTAGTCTTGATTAATTAAATTTTATTATGAATAAGAAATCTGGTGTGAATGTTATTTTTAAAGCTTGTATTAATTCGACTTTCAAAATGAACTAAATTACGTTTAATTGATTAAAATGCTTTTATTGTTATTATTAATTATGTATGAAAAGCAAAAAATTAAAAAACCGATAGACTTATTTTTTATACTTCAATCTCATATCAGTTTATCATTACATTTGTAGCAGATCGCAAAATGAATTTGCAACCCACAAAAATATATATATATTATTGATCCTTATAACAACTCCTGTCCGTATAACGATTTTCGTCTATCGCCTTTAAAAAAAAACTTCCTTTCTGACTATAAAATTTGTCCAGGTTGCGTGACATGAACTTTGTCATATCGACAGAAAAAAATAACAAAACACTCAAAATTGGTGTATGCTTATTTGGAAATAAGATCCTTTCTCTAAACGTGAGGTATGGGGTATCGTCGGTCTAGACCGGCTATAATTTTCTTACTTGTTCTTTCTAACTAAAGATTAGGTTGTTGATCTAATAGAATATTACTTATATTATTGCCAATAAACTTGACAAGCTCATTTTAAATTATTTCTTTCCAACATTTTATTCATTGAGCTTAGATTACTTATTGGTCTGTATGAGTCAGGGTTGGATAAAGTTTTTCCTGGTTTGGGGGTAGCAATTACTTTACGTTTAAATATTGCCAATTCGTCTGTCAGATTCGGATTCGACTCCAAAAAACCGAGGACTGAAATAATCTTACAAAGATTTGTAGCTATAAGATAAAAAAGACTAACATTATGCTGATATATTCCGATATGAAGCATAATGTATTAAAATGCAGAGTCAATCTATTACCAGCTAGTGAAAAAGCTATGTGGCTATGTGGAATTGTGGAATTGTGACTTCGTTTTTTTTTCATAAATTACTCATTTTTTTCATATAAATCATAAATTCCACAACTATTCCCATATTTTATTTTTAAAATCTTTTCTTAACTTTAAATTCTCACAAATAACATTTTATAAACACAAAAATTAATAAGACATATAATGAAAAAAAAACTTCTGGTTATCATAACACTTTACCCATTAATTTTGTCTATAATTTCTATCATAATTAATATGTACATAACTCGTTAATTACATGCTGAAAATTATATTTTTTTATTTTTTTTTTTTTTTGACATATGTTTTGACAGCATTTTATATGCAATTAAAGCATGATAGCAAACTTTAATGCAAAGACGGTAAACAAAAAATTCCATTTATAAATTATAGTTACGTACACATACAACATTCATGAAATAAAACACTTTTATAGAAATTCAATGAGCTATTTTTTTTTTTTATTTTATAACCGGAATAATGAAATTGCTTGACTAACGATGAAGAGATGCCATCACTCACAGCATGTGCATCCTTTAAAAGAGATTTTAGTTTTTGTTTTCCTCATTTCATTGATATGTTTACTCGTGTATAAAAATACTTGTTTCGAAAAATTCACACACACTTTTTTTTTGTCATGCTTGTTAAAAATATATTATTAATGCAATTTTTTTTTTTCATTTTAGAAACAGGTTTTTTTTTAAGATTTGTTTTGTTTGATCTTAAAAATAGAAAAAAAAAAAAGTGGACGGAAGTTTAATGACAAGCCACAACACATCTTAGCTAATATTTATTTATAATGAATCAACAGTGAATTCATTGATAGTAACATAATTAATTAACCCTAAAAAGACACCATAAATGAAATGTTAAAAAAAAAAACATATTAATAAGTCATATTACTATAATTTTTAAAAATTTGATTAACTTTGAATTCTAATTTTTAACGAGAAAAATTTGATTGAAAATATTACTTGTATTTGTTATTTTTAATAACTGCTAAAAATAGTTTAAATCTATATACATACATATATAAAACCAAGTCGGGTTAGTTAAACCGTTTATTACTCAAGAAAGGCTGGCCCGATTTTTCATGATTTTTGATTTCTCGGATTCGGCTCCGCCCTGAATAGCTGTATCTATAATAATAATAGGCTAGGCGATTTCTTGTGACCGATGTTGTGTTCTACTGTTTTACCCCGATTTTGACAAAACGTATATTTTTTGAAAGGTATTTCTTTTTAGCTGTTCACTAGACTTACAGGTTTTGAAATTTTTGCCTTTAAAATTACACAATTCGATGTGTACATTTATTAAATTTGTTAATGTGTTTGTGATAAAAATGAGTTTTTCTTTTTGTGTTGATTTGTGAATTGGCTATAATTGATTAGCATACCTTTAGGGTCTTTATTTAATGAAAAAATACGAATTCCTAGAATTTGCACTCGAATTTCGAGGGCTGGAATCTGCTAGTTAATATTTAATAAGATCAGACGCAGATAGTAACTGAAATACATATCAAAGCAAATTTGGGGATAAAATAATTATATTAAACAGAATAACGCTAGTATATTAACTTGATCAACTTCGCGGACAGCGATGCCAACTTACTGCTTTTCATGCTAGATTAGGCGCCTTTTTACTACCCAAAAAAATAATTTTTCCATTTAGCACCTTAAGAAAAAGCGAAAAATCGTTTGAAATGGCAATGCTAAACAATGAGCGCAATGCGGACCACACAAAACTTTTGACGACTAATATCGGTTATTTATTTATTGAAAAAATAGGATAATTGCAGCCATGCATAAATTTAGAGCATGAGACTGGTCCTGTATTTAATTAAACTAGCAGATTCCAGCCCTCGAAATTCGAGTGCCAATTCTAGGAAATTTTATTTTTTCATTTAATAAAGACCCTAAAGGTATGCTAATCAATTATAGCAAATTCACAAATCAACACAAAAAACAACCACATTAACAAATTTAATAAACACACACATAGCATTGTAGTATTTTATGTATGTGTTAGTAGCAACTTTAAATGCAATTTACTCAAAATAAATGAAACAAGTAAGAAATTATAGTCGGTCCAGACCGACTATACGATGCCCTATACCATGTTTTAGAGACCCTATCTCTTCGGTCCAACTAATTGGATATAGAAAATAAGCATAAACCAAATTTGAGTGGCATTGTTATTAATTTTTTTGGCTGCTGATATGAAAAAGTTCATATCGGGTCTTATATTTATATGGGGACTAGGTCGAAAAATGGACCGATCCTGACCATACTTGGCAACGTCACTTATATTTTGAAAAAATATATACAAACCAAATTTGAGAATAATCTGTGCAATATTTTTGTTTTTTGATAGATTTAAGTGAAGATCGGGAAGCAGCTCTATATGGGGCCTATGACTAAGAATTGTCCTATAAGGATTTTTTTCGGACTACTGATTAATGAGTACAATAAACACATACAAACCCAATTTGATTAAGATCTATGTTATAGTTTGGATCTTATGGCAATTTATGTTGATTTCATAGGGGGTCATTTGTATGGGGCCTAGGTCTGAACATGGACCGATTCTCACCAATTTCAATAGCGTTCATCCTATGGCCGATAAAAGCTTATATACCAGATTTGATCAAAATACATTCATATTTGCGACCTGTAGTTTGATTACAAGGTTTACATGGACACACAGACGGACGGACGGACGGACGGACATCGCTAAATCGACTCAGAAAGATGGGTCTGGGTCAAATATTTTGGATAGTTACAAACAGCAGCACAAAGTCATTATACCCAAACCACATAGTGGTATAGGGTATAAAAATTTAAAAATCTGTAAATCTGCAAAGCGGCTAAAAAGAAATACCTTTCAAATAATATACGTTTCGTCAAAATCGGGATAAAACGATGGAACAAAACATCGGTCTTAAGAAATCGCCTAGCCTATTAATATTATAGATTTGCTGTTTTGACAATAATATTGACAATAATTTTTTTGAAAATTGATAAAAATAATAAAATTTTTAACTAGCGAATTTGAGGTACTGTTTGCGGATTTAGGTTAGACAAGAACTCGCAATGCCCCAGATATTTTTTCTTTAAAAAAGAAAAACTTCATAATATCGTATGATAACTTTTCTCTATTTGGTCTGTAAGCAAACTGAAAAGCGGAAACGACCGTTAACAAATTATGTATATTGCGTCTTAAATGGGGTAAAAAAAAATAGTTGCATAGCACTTCCAGATAATTATGTTTGGCCATATTTATATGGTAGTATTTTACGAAACAAATAAGAAAGTTTTTTTCAATTCCATTCCATATTTAAAATCTTAAAAATTAATATTTTTATATTATTTTTTAGCAATACAACTTTACATTGCTGCACTTGAATTACTTTTCAGGTTTAAAATCAGTCAATATAAATATAAATATAAATATATACATTCGGACAAAAGCGCATTAAACATAAATGTTAATACAATAAATAACTAAAGTGATTTTCAAACGCTTGTTAACACTTTAAACTGCTTAATTGGACATTTCGACACAGTGATATTTTGCTAGTTTTATTTTTGCATTTCTTTTTCATGTTTTATGGACATTAACGGACTATTTGTTAACAGTTTCTTTATTTTTACTTCAGTATCAACCTCATTAGTGTATAAAATAAATACTTGTTTTTTAATTGGGTTTACTAAATAAATTCATTGATTTAATATCGATGGCCAGATGTAGGCTTGGAAAATTTAAAAATTTATTTTTTTTTCTTGAGGATAAGACACATGCGTACGTACATCTTGGCCAAGTTAAATAAATGATTAAAAATATTTTTTTTTTGCTTGTTATTTATATGTTTTTAAACGACAGGATAATTTATTTAACAATATATTAGTTAAGTGATTTAGATGAATTGTTACTTTAAGTTAACCCATTTTGGCCGGTTCACAGCTAGACAGGAAAGTTCGAATTGTTAAATATTTATTAACCGATTATTAACCTTTAAATTTTAAGACTATTTGAATTTAAAGTTTATTGTTTTTCCTTTTTGGGTTCTTAAATATGCACCTTAAACTAATAGTTTTGGAAAAAAAATTTTTTTTTTATACAATAAAAATCAAGGTTCAGAAAATACGCACATGAAACACACAATGTTCTGTTCTAAAGCAGCTTACGCATATTTTTATTTTCATATCTATTATGTGAGAGTGATTCTGAGTCGATCGGTATAATAAAAGGTGGGTCTAGGTCATATATATTTGGTAGTTACAAACAGCAGCACAAAGTCATTATAACCAAACCACATAGTGGTAAAGGGTATAATGACAATGTGTCTACAGCTACAGTAATATGCTTCAATCCGAAATAAATCAGTTCTTTGTCGATTTTATCCTTTGTCTAGTTTCACATTTTTAAGACAATTTCCGTAGTATAAATAACTTTTTTGCCATTTAAAAATTATTTTATTACATAAAAAACTTGCTTACAATTTAGCTCTTAACTCATAAATATAAGATGTTGTGAACACAATTGACTCTTGTTTAATATTTTTTTTCCTATCTTCAATATTACTGTCAGAACAGGCCTTTTAAAAACTATAACTTAAAAAGCAAAATTCATTAAGTGCAGAGTAGATCTCATCCTTCTTAGAATTGCACTTTTCTTAGGTACGATTATCCTGCTTGTTAAACTTTTGTACTAATTTGCATATCTGATAAAATCAAGGCCAACACAAGTACATTGCACTTATATAAATATAGCTCAAATATATAAAATATATAAAAATTTATTTAGTGTTTGAACATTCAACCAGGACCATTTATTTAAATATATAATATATTATTTGTTTTATATATATATATATATATATGGGGGATTTCATGCCAAGTGCACCAACTTTTGAAACCAATGTAGTTTAGACACAATTTTTCAATAAGATCGGTCCAAATCTCTCTGAGTTAGAGGGGATCAAAATTTGACATTTTGGCCAAACAGCTGTTTTTTCTCATCCATGTAACTTATTACCTATTGTCCTTAGAAAATTTTCTCCCAAAGGGTTTGATAGCTATTTCTTCAATATTTCGGAAAAAAATACTTTAAAAAAAAAATTTTTTTTTAGACTTTTTTTTTTTTTGCTAAATTAAAGCATTTTTTGCCTTTTTTTCAAAAAGTGCATTTTTTTTTTTCATAAGAAAGCTTAGGATTTTTCCTTTAAGAGCTTTTTAGTCGGTTAGTGGGATGGGAGTGGAATATCTATCAAAATAAATGTTTTGTAACTCAAGACAACGGTTTTTCAATTTTTCACAAATGCACTATTTTGAATTTTTTCCTATTTGTGTGTAAAACCTTACAAATAAAACTTATACTGAAAAACTAGACAAGTTAACCTTTCCGAAGGTATATAACTTACCTAACTAAAATTTTATACCCTCGATACTGTAATACCCAGAATATGTTAACCTCAGGAAAAAAATCGCTTTTTTTCTATAGAAATGTTAAAAAATTATTTTTTTATTTATTTTTAATAATAATTAAATTAATGTATAATAATAATATTTAAAATAAAAAGATAAATAATTTATTAAAATTTAATCTTAATTGCATTAGATCCATTTATATCATAACTATTTTTATACTTAATTTATTGTAGCTGATGAAGTATTTAATTAAGTCTTGTAAATTTTTAAATACCCAGTCTTTCATCCAGCTTTTTTGTCGCCTTTATTTACTGCGTTTTTTTTTGTCAATCCTTTCTTGACGTTACTAGGTTCAGCTGTTGATTTCGCTGCTGGTTTATTTGTTGTCTTTGGAAAGAAATGGCATTAAATAGAGGCAGAAAACTTTTTCAACTTGAGTCTTCCATCGACAAGCGGTATAAAAGCATGGTATTGAGCGGTGCCATCGATTGTTACCGCAGCATCGAATCTGCTCTTCAGTGTTTTCAATGTTTCCTGATGATCCTCTTTGCTACTAAAAACTATTTTAGTTTCTTTACAATAACTCTTTGCCCAATGGAATAAAGCAGTCGCATCTAAGATGCGATCTTGATGAGAGCACTGGAGGCTATACTTCGCTGCATTTCTTTTAAGGTTTGCCCCAATTCCATCACATGCTCCTTTACCATGAACAGTAGGATGAAAATGCCACTCAGCTGGCATTCCAGAATCTTTTTCATGGGCCATAAGCTCCGTCCGAAACGTAGTATACCTTCTTTACTGTAAATTTAGATTTTAGTTATTTTAGTATTATCTTCTGGTACTCATAAACTGCAACGCTATCATGTTTTAAATCGTCGGATATGATTGCCATACTTTTGTGTTCCAGTTTTTCATCTTTCATGTAGTAAATAACTACTGTGAATATAGTTGCTTGGTCGTTATTGAAGTGGAATGCTTGTATGGCATCCTGAAGAACATATTTATGGTTTTCTGCGAAATCATATGAAATAACGAATTCACCAGACTTCAAATTTATGTTCAAATCCTTGAAAGTCATGGTTTCTCAAGTTTAGCAATACTGTACACATTTCTTCCACAAAATCATCCACATTTAAAATGATTGTTTTCAATGTGTATCTGTCAGTCTGAAACCAAGAATCAAATTTGACCTCCTTGATTTTTGATCTAAAGAGTTGATTAAATTTTCTTTGATGAATGTGGTTTTCGGGCAATTGGTACATTCACCTAAGTGGCAAGAAGTTGTTGCATTAGGACACATAGTCAATTTAAGGCAATCGCGGTAATCGTGTAAATCTTCTGCCGAATCATCTGTTTAATACTTTAAGTTGATTTCCTTCAACATCAGTTTAACATTTTCATGGTAAATGCAAACGCATACTGAGTGAGTTCCGCTGCTTTCTGCCAAAACGCAATGTTTTGGCCTCATTTGGGTTAATTTCGTGAAGCCAATTCTAACATCCTCGTGTTCAGATTGAAATGTTGCAAATAACTCTTTCAGGTTACAGATAACCATTCTCTTCTGTTATGTTATGAAGGTATGTTACATACCTTCGGAAAGTTTAGTTTGTCTAGTTTCTCAGTATAAGTTTTATTTGTAAGGTTTTAGACACAAATAGGAAAAAATTCAAAATAGTGCATTTGTGAAAAATTGAAAAACCGTTGTCTTGAGTTACAAAACATTTATTTTGATAGATATCCCACTCCCATCCCACTAAGCGACCAAAAAGCTCTTAAAGGAAAAATCCTAAGCTTTCTTAAAAAAAAAAAAAAAAAAAATGCCCTTTTTGAAAAAAAGGCAAAAAATGCTTTAATTTAGCAAAAAAAAAGTCTACAAATTTTTTTTTTTTTTTTTAAATATTTTTTTCCGAAATATTGAAGAAATAGCTATCTAAACTGTTTGGGAGAAAATTTTCTAAGAACAATAGGTAATAAGTTACATGGATGAGAGGAAACACCTGTTTGGCCAAAATGTCAAATTTTGATCCCCTCTAACTCAGAGAGATCTGGACCGATCTTGTTGAAAAATTGTGTCTAAGCTACTATCCAATAGGTGCAAATTTCATCCCGATCGGAAGTTGGTGCATTTGACATGAAATTCCCCATATATATTATTTAATATTTACATAAGAAGCATTTCAAGATTTTGTAATAAGTATTTTTTTTAAATTTGTCTTAAAAATTGAAATTCTTTGCATATTTTTTAATGTTTCAGGTAAGTTGTTATATTCGGAAACACCAATATATTCGATTCTCTGTTTCATGGTTTCTAACCTACATGTAGATAATCTTAAGTTCGAACCATTTCTGGTATTGAATCTAGTTTGGTTTCTCATAAAAGTAATTGTATTATGTCCAATGTTCTGCAATGACTTAAAGGCAAAGGTTACTACATGCATTTTGTATAATCCATTAATTGGCAAAATGTTCTTGCTTATATCTTTGTATAATGATAATGTCGGGTATAAAATTGGTAAATTGTATACTGTTTTCAGCGCCTTAATTTGTGTTCTTTGCAACGACTTTAGTTCAGTACTATCTTTATAGCCATATATTAATACCATGTAGTTCAAATGACTTTGAATTAAAGCTTGATAAAGAAGAAGTTTAGTTTCCTTATTAAATTTATTTTTAAACTTATATAGCAAACAAATAACTGGGGATATTTTCAACTTCAATTCCAGTATATGCACTTTCCACGATAAATTATATTGCAGGTTAACTCCCTTCGCCATCCACAAAGACACTGAACCTTGCAGCATTACTACGCCAGTAAGGTCTAAATCTAAGAAGTTTAGTTTTCTTCGTGTTTATTACCAATTTGTTAAGCCTTGAATATTCAAAAATTAATGCAGCATCTTTTTCCATATATGCTTTTAAAGCAGCGTCATGTTTATATGGATAAAATAACGAAACATCATCAGCATACAACATAATTTTACCATAGAGCCCAAGATTAACAATATCGTTGGAATATATTATAAACAAAAGTGGTCCCAAGACACTACCGTGAGGTACGCCATGTTCAACACTACCGAGGAGACTTTGAGAATTGTTTATATCAACAAACTGCTTTCTATTAGACAGATAGCTTTTAAAAAGTTTAAGTTCTCTGCCTTGTATTCCATAATACTGAAGTTTCTGAACCATGATTTCATGGTCAACGAGATCCAAAGCCTTAGAAAAGTCAAAGAAAATACCAGCTACGCCACTAAAACCTTGACATATATAATTCACCACATTTACAACAGCATTTTCCGTTCCGCTTCCCTTTCTAAAGCCATACTGGCAATTGTAAAGAAGATTATTATTTTCCAAATATGTTAATAACTGCCTACGAATTATTTTTTCAAATATTTTATCAATTACTGGTAAAAGAGAAATAGGTCTATACATGTCTTCTCTGTAAGCATTCAACTGTTTCGGTATTGGCACAATTTTAGAAATTTTCAAAATACTTGGATATTCAGACGTTTGAATAACACTATTAAAACCATTCACCAAATGCGGTGAGATTTCGTGAATACATTCAGTAAATATTCTCGGCGACAAATTGTCATGACCAGGAAATAATCTGTAAAATTTCATCTAATGTCGTGCCAACAAAATTAAAAGTATTGTTATAATATCTTAGAGTTCTAAGACTATTGCACGTATCCACAGAGGAATAGTATATTTGCTGCCTGATGTTATTAGGAACTTGTAAAAAATATTGATTCAACCTTTCACATTCTGCTACATCATCAGTAATTAAAATATCATTTGAATCTTTTAAATTGATTTGCTTTTTAGCATTTCTTCCCAAAGTATCATTCAAAAACCTCCAACACTTTTTAGGATCTTGATGAAAATTGCTGATGTTATCATAATAGTAGTTATTCATAGAATCCTTACAAGCCACTTTTATTATTTTGCTTATCCTCTTTAATCTGTTTTGTACATCCGTGTTGTTTGTTTTCCTCTTCTTTGTTTAAGCAGATTTCTTTTTAAACCGTATTAGGTTTTGCAAATTTTGATTTAACCATGGAGCTATTTCATTATTGATTGCTTTTTTCTTTTCGGTTACAACCGTTACACTATCAGAAGCTTTCGAAAGGCATTCTATCAGTCTCTAAGTATCAACTGAAGTGTTCCCAACAGGCTGTTGTACGTTATTTTGAAAAAATTCTTTCAATTTGTTGTAGTCACAATGTTTTTGTATATGTTCATAGTGCTGAGTATTTTTAACTTTGCCCCTAAGCTTGCAGGACCAAGGTTCAGAAAATACACACATGAAACACACAATGTTCTGTTCAAAAGCAGCCAACACATATCTTTATTTTCATATCAATTATGTGCGTTTCTAAATTTTCTACGGTGCCCAACACAATCATGACTGTGTTCGTTTTAATATTTCGTTATTTACACGAACATTTTTCTATCACGTACTTTTTGTTTCGATCACACATAAACCACACATATTCGAGTATTGCTTTATTTGAAGTTCGTGTTCTGGTACGTGTACTGAAAAAAAAAAAACAGAACATATACAATAAACAGGTTCGAGTTCAGTTATATTTTAAATTCGTGTACTGCGAAAAATTGAAACATCAATTCGCGATCTTAAGTATTTTATTACCATATTTTATTAAAATAAAAACAGGTCAATAAAAACAATTGTAAATAATTTCAACGTAAATCACAAAAAAATGGCCAATACAATTTTAAAATATTTGACAATTGTAAACAATTTGCAACGTAAGTCATAAAAAAGGGTCAATAAAATTTTAATAAATTTGGTTGAAACAATTGTCGTCGTTTTTATCGGGGTGTATCAGATCGCGAATTGATGTTTCAATTTTTCGCAGTCCACGAGCCAGAACACGAATTTAAAATATAACTGAAGTCGAACCTGTTTATTGTACATGTTCTATTTTTTCTTAGTACACGAGCCAGAACACGACTTAAAATATAACTGAACTCGAACCTGTTTATTGTACATGTTGTGTTTTTTCTTACTACACGAGCCAGAACACGACTTAAAATATAACTGAACTCGAACCTGTTTATTGTACATGTTCTGTGTTTTTTTTCACTACACGTAGCAGAACATGAACTTCAAATAAAGCAACACTCAAAAATGTGTGCTTTATGTGTGATTGAAACAAAAAGTACGTGATACAAAAATGTTCGTGTAAATAACGAAATATTAAAACGAACACAGTCATGGTTGTGTTGGGCACCGTAGAAAATTTAGAAACGCACATAATTGATATGAAAATAAAAATATGTGTGTGTTGGTCTAAGTTATGTTTGTTTACATATATGTACGAGTTTTTTATTCAGTGTGTGTTTTTTTCTGAACTCTGGTTATAGCACTCAGCTGATTTAGCTTATTGAGTTTTGTTTTGATATCTTTAAGTTCTTTCTTCAATGTACCACCACTTTCATCACAGATTCATTATTGAGCAAATATTCGTATTGACTTTTGTCAATTTTTGTGCAGAGAGTGTGAAACATTTTGGCGCATTTGTCACATTGAATGTTCTCTTCTTTTTCTTCTTTTATTTCCATTTTACGTTGGCCAAATATTATTTTTGCATTTACAATGCTAGATGTCATCTTTATACTTTCTATTTTCTTCACCGTTTTTTGAAGCGAATGTTCACAAAATTGATTGTAAAGGAACAGATATAATGTTATACTTTTAGAAATTAAAAATGTACTTTGCAGAGATACACAGTTTGGCGTTTTTATTCAGAGGGTTGCCAACTCTTCGAGGTAACTCTTCACAAATTTATATTTACAGATGGATCCAGATGGGAGAACTTAGTAGTATTAAGTGTTACAACTAATCGCGAGGTTATAATAACCTCAAACCTACTAGCATATAGCTCCATTCTATCTGCAGAATTGATTGCCATATACCAGGCAATAAAAAATGTTGGCCCCAAGAGAGGGAAGTACGCAATATGCTCTGATTCTCTATCGGCCCTGTAAATTTCCAATAATAACCCCTGCGTTTCCTACATAAGAAATACTTTGATACATAGAGAAAATGATATAACTCTTGTTTGGACACCGGGTCATTGTAACATTGAAGGAAATGAATACGCTGACAGCGTAGCGAAAAATTACCTAAGATCCTCCCAAATAGGTACTGATAAACTCCTGAACAACCCTGGTGAATAAGAATTTTTTGCAGTGAAACAGCTTCTCATATTAATTCAGTCATTCTTGTGTTTTTAAGCTTTGCTTTAAATCATAAACAATTGATATATATAAATCAACGTGCAGTAAATTGAGAAAGTGTGAAGTATGACTGGAAAAGGAAAGAGTTTGAATAATAATTCAAAGATAATTTGTGATCAATGCAGGATGTGTATCAAAGAAGAGACGGAGGAGTTTATAGAATGCGATAAATGCTCTAAAAAGTATCACTCACAATGCACTAAATTAGATAAACGTCAGTTTGAGTTTTTGTTAAAAAATGATAGAGAAGTTTATGCATGTCATTTTTGTGAAGAAGTAGAAGCAAAAAAAAAGGAATATAAAACGAGCTGCATGAAATCAAAACAAAGCTAGATCAGCTGACTGAAATTAAAGAAACCATACATTTCATGTTACAGCAGTATGATACCATATTAAAAAAGATTGAGTGCAGTTGAAAAAGAAAACCGTTTACTAAAAAAAGAAGTTATAGAATTAAAGAAGGGTGTGAAGTTAAATATCGAAATAAATATCTGTTAAGAATTTTAACAGAGAATGTTAATGTTAAGATTTTCTGTTAAGTACTTCACTTCAGCAAACGAAATTTTTTATTCAAGTAAAAAACCAATTATCTAAATATTTTAATAATTAAATTTAGACTATAAACATGTATCTGACAAATAATAAATTTGTTTTGTTATTATTTTGTAATTTCATATAAAAAATAATGTATATTCGCATATAACAGCATATAATATTAAAGTAGCCAAAACGGTTATTTCTAGCCGACCTGAATGAGGGTTGTCATATATCAGGTGAAAGCCCCATGGGAGTAGAATCTAATGGCATACCGGCCATATTCAATTGTTTCTCAGGAAAAAAGATACAAAGGATCAAAATAAAAAAAAGCAGATTTTTCCCATAAGAATTATTTTCAAGGGGCCAAAACGGTTATTTCTAGCCGACCTGAATGAGGGTTGTCATATATCAGGTGAAAGCCCCATGGGAGTAGAATCTAACGGCATACCGCCCATATTCAATTGTTTCTCAGGAAAAAAGTTACAAAGGATCAAAATAAAAAAAAGCAGGTTTTTCCCATAAGAATTATTTTTAAGGGGCTAAAACGGTTATTTCTAGCCGAACTGAATGAGGGTTGTCATATATCAGGTGAAAGCCCCATGGGAGTAGAATCTATTGGCATACCGGCCATATTCAATTGTTTCTCAGGAAAAAAGATACAAAGGATCAAAATAAAAAAAAGCAGATTTTTCCCATAAGAATTATTTTCAAGGGGCCAAAACAGTTATTTCTAGCCGACCTGAATGAGGGTTGTCATATATCAGGTGAAAGCCCCATGGGAGTAGAATCTATTGGCATACCGGCCATATTCAATTGTTTCTCAGGAAAAAAGATACGAAGGATCATCTTCGTTATCATGATTATAATCCTCATCGGGTAGAATTAATAATTCCAATGGCAACTTTGGTACTTATTATTATTATTTATTAATAGATTTGTAAGATTATAATATAAAAGTTTAAACATACTTCTTAATTATTACATAGTTACAGTCTATATATGGCATTTAAATTAATTGTTACATATTTGTTTAATTTTTTAATTAAAATTCAAATTCATTTAGTATAAGGTTTCTATATTTTATACATGATTCCAGATATTTGAAAAGAGAGACGAAATTCGTGCCATTGTAATCCACCCCCATGGGGCTTTCACATGATATATGACAACCCTCATTCAGGTCGGCTAGAAATAACCGTTTTGGCCCCTTGAAAATAATTCTTATGGGAAAAATCAGCTTTCTTTTATTTTGATCCTTTGTATCTTTTTTCCTGAGAAACAATTGAACATAGGCAGTATGCCATTGTAATCTACTCTCATGGGGCTTTCACCTGATATATGACAACCCTCATTCAGGTCGGCTAGAAATAACCGTTTTGGCCCCTTGAAAATAATTCTTATGGGAAAAATCTGCTTTTTTTTATTTTGATCCTTTGTATCTTTTTTCCTGAGAAACAATTGAATATGGCCGGTATGCCATTAGATTCTACTCCCATGGGGCTTTCACCTGATATATGACAACCCTCATTCAGGTCGGCTAGAAATAACCGTTTTGGCCCCTTGAAAATAATTCTTATGGGAAAAATCTGCTTTTTTTTTATTTTGATCCTTTGTATCTTTTTTCCTGAGAAACAATTGAATATGGCCGGTATGCCATTAGATTCTACTCCCATGGGGCTTTCACCTGATATATGACAACCCTCATTCAGGTCGGCTATAAATAACCGTTTTGGCCCCTTGAAAATAATTCTTATGGGAAAAATCTGCTTTTTTTATTTTGATCCTTTGTATCTTTTTTCCTGACAAACAATTGAATATGGCCGGTATGCCAAGAGATTCTACTCCCATGGGGCTTTCACCTGATATATGACAACCCTCATTCAGGTCGGCTAGAAATAACCGTTTTAGCCCCTTGAAAATAATTCTTATGGGAAAAATCTGTTTTTTTTTATTTTGATCCTTTGTATCTTTTTTCCTGAGAAACAATTGAATATGGCCGGTATGCCATTAGATTCTACTCCCATGGGGCTTTCACCTGATATATGACAACCCTCATTCAGGTCGGCTAGAAATAACCGTTTTGGCTACTTTAATATTATATGCTGTTATATGCGAATATACATTATTTTTTATATGAAATTACAAAATAATAACAAAACAAATTTATTATTTGTCAGATACATGTTTATAGTCTAAATTTAATTATTCAAATATTTAGATAATTGGTTTTTTACTTGAATAAAAAATTTCGTTTGCTGAAGTGAAGTACTTAACAGAAAATGTTAACATTAACATTCTCTGTTAAAATTCTTAACAGATATTTATTTCGATATTTAACTTCACACCCTTGAATTAAAGTCATCTGTAATATTGCTTAATGATACACGAGTGAAGAACGATTGTATTGATGATGTTACAGTTGTGGATTCAGTTGTTGAATTATCAAAGAGTGTTGGAGTTGATATGGATGCTCAATGCATTGCAGATGCTTATTTTCTGCGTAACAAAAAGAAAAAAGATTCAAAGAAAAAAACTGTAATTGTAAAATTTGATACAAAAGCTACTAAAGATAAATTGATGACTGCTAAGCCCAAATTAAAGCAAAAAGGTGATATTAGCACTGTTTTCTTCAACGATTTCCTTAGTAAAGAAACCTTATACTTACTTAATTACGCAAGAGCACTGAAGAATGTTGGTTATAACCATGTTTATGCAAGAAATGGAAGAGTTTTTTTTATAAACGAAGCGATATTTCAAAACCCCAAATAATCAGAAGTGAAGATGACGTCGATCAGATCTTGTTAAATGCAACAACCGGTAAGCCCTGGAGTCGTGGATCGGTGAGCAATAATGTTAGTAATGGTGAAGAGCTTGGAACGAGCGATGATAATGGTGATAATGCTGCGTATGTTTCTCCTTTTTAAATATAATTATTATGCTTTTTTGTAATGTTTAATAAATATCTCTTTTTTATTTTTTCATGACTAATAATCAATACTTTAAAAAATTTCAAATTTTAATAATTATTTATTCAATTTAAATGATAAATTTTTAAATATAATTAGTGTTAACATAAGAAGCGTTTGTTCAGTATCAAAATTTAATAAATTTTAAAATTTAGTAGCAAGTCTTTCGAAACTACCAGATGTTATTGCTATTCAAGAGACTTGGTTTGACGCAAAACTAACCCAACTTTATTCAATTCCTGGATTCTCTAGCATTCATTGGTGCAGGAATGACAGATATGGTGGTACGACCTTGTATATTAGTCTCATATTTTTGTATTTTAAGTCTCATATCATTTTATCGTTCACAAAAATGTTTGGTCAATGAATTCCTGACCACTAAGGAAAGGCTTATAGATAATTATGTGCAGAGGCCGCTAATTGTAGTTGGCGACACAAATATTGATTTATCTCACAACTACCAGTTTGCAGAACTATCGAACTTATTTTTAAATTACGGTTGTCATAACTGTCATAACTTAGTAACGAGGCCAAGTAGTGAGACGTGTATTAATCAGGTCTTCAGTAACATTTGTGGAGATGTATTTGTTGACTCTGTTGAATGTCCATTGACGGATCACAACATAATATATTGCAAGATAAGAAGTAATTTTGTTGCTGATAGATCTAGTGATTATGATAAAGTTAAGGAATGTTTACAACGTAACTTGAGTGAAATCGAATCAATTGACAATTCATTTAAATTAACTGAAAAACTTATATATTGTATAAATGATGCTATTAACAACTCAACAAGCTCTTCTAAACATAAAACCCAAATAAGATTTGAACTTACCCCATGGATAAATAAAAACCTGAAAGGTTTAATATTATATAAACGAAAATTGTTGGCGAAACGTCGTAGGACAAAAACAAAAGGTATGACATCTTGCTGAAGAGTTTGGGTAGAGTTATTAAGATAGCTTGTAAATCTTCTCGGGACAACTATTATGACAATTTGAGCAGAGTGGACAAGGATACCAAAAAATGTTGGAGATTTATAAATAATATACTCGGGAGAGTTCCGAAGAAAAATATTGATCTTACAACATCTGAAGGTGTAGAAATTTTTGATGATAAAGTAAAAGCTAATGCTCTGAACCAATATTTTGTTCAATCTGTGAAGGATTTAAGTGCACAAATTCAAACGTTTCCTGCAGATAATTGTAATTTCTTCAGAACATTATCTCGAACTTCAAATCATTTCGTTCTACAACTGGTTACTACAAATGAGGTCGAAATAGTCATAGATAATATGAATTTTAAAAAATCAACTGGTGTTGATAATATATCACCGATTTTAATGCATAAGTGTAAAGAAATACTAGCTCCAATTTTAAAAAATAAAATTGTAACCTCTTCTAGTTGCTTAAAAATCAGTAAAATTGTTCCTATACCCAAAGTTTTAAAAGCTTCTGAAAGTAAACAATTTTCGCCCTGTTGCTTTACTATCAACTATCGATAAAATCTTTGAAAAAATTATTCGTCAAAAACTGTTATTATTTTTTGATAATAATAATTACTTTTATAAATATCAGTTTGGATTAAAAAAAAAGGCTGTGGTACTGAAGAAGCGGTGGTTAATGTTGTAAATTTCATATGTGATGGTATCGATAATGGTTCAAAAGGTGTTGCAGGTCTATTTCTGGACTTTACAAAGGCTTTCGATTTAGTTGATCATGATGTAATTATACAGAAGCTAAAATATTACGGCGTGCTGGGAAAAGAGCTAAAATTATTTGAAAATTACTTTCAAAACCGGAAACAATTTGTACAAGTCAACAGTGAGAAGATTGAAATGCTAAATGTTGAATGTGGAGTGCCCCAGGGTAGTTGCTTGGGACCGTTGCTATTTTCTATATATCTAAACGATATTTGTAACTTGAATCTTGAGGGTAAATTATATATGTTTGCTGACGATGTTTGTCTATTTTATCCCTTTAAATATGACTTGGCATTAAAGATAAAAATGGAACGGGATGTTGCCTTGATACTTGAATATGCTCGATTAAACAGATTAATTCTAAAAGCGAATAAAACAAAGTTAACAAGATTCAGACCACATGCTCATGCTCTGAATAATAATTTCATTATTTTTGTTGATGGCAATATAATTGATGAAACTCATGTGGTAGAATACTTGGGCATTACTTTGCAAGGTAATCTGTCATAGGATTCGCATATTTCTGAAGTCAAATCTAAGATTGCACCAGCTATTGGTATTTTGTATAAAATGAAAAATAAATTGAATATTAAAATTAAAATGTTAGTATATCAAGCTCTCATTCAAAGTCACTTGAACTATATGGCCATAATATACGGTTATAAATCAACAAATGTTTTAAAATCACTGCAAAGTATGCAGAATAAAGCTTTGAAAACCACACGCAATTTACCAATCACTTACTCGACATTATCTTTATATGGTAATGAGTGTAAATCCATTATGCCTATTCATGTTTTATATAAATAGCAGCTGCTTATGTACGTCTTCAAATATTTGAGGAACATTGGCTATCATACTGTTACTTTTGCTCAGAACCAATCAGTTATTCACACAAGGAATCAACAAAATTTACGAATATCTAGATGCAGATTAGAAACAACCAAGCAAATAATAGATTATATGGGTGGTTTCGAATATAATAACTTGCCTGTAATATTAAAAACAATTAATAGAATATCTCATTTTAAAGCTGAACTTAAAGATCACTTACTTCGAAATCTTGAAACGCTTCTTTTGTAAATATGTAAATATGTAACTATGTAATTACTTTTATTTAATTTTTTTCTTATTATAAGCTGTAATCTTAGTTTTTGCCAGCTTGCCTCAAAAATGCCTTTAAGGCGCTGAAGCCAACATGTCTGAATTGTAATTGTATTTGAAATTTTACTTAATAAATAAAAATACAAAAATTACAATACAAGGGGTATTTTGAAATATATCAAAAATTACTACACCGAACATGATGACACCTATTCTCAGACCGCGCATTGGTACAAAACTATTAATAAAGATAAGTTTAATATTAGAAAATATTTTAACTGTCAAATAAACAAACTAAATCGAAGGGATATTATAAAGTTTTTAAGGATCCGTCTAGGCCACTCCAAATACACACATGGCCCTTTGATAAACATCACCCAACATATCTACATGTAACTCTAACATTATATGTCCTTCATCTCACGAACATATCCTATCCCATTACCCCCAATACCAAAATATAAGACAACAAATATTTAAAAATGAAAATTCTTTATCCTTGATATCCGATCCTACTATAGACAACATTAAAAGTATAATTGCATGCCGGAAAAAACTCAAATTTTTAACTTTATTTAACCTAAATAAAATTATTATTACTATGAACTTAAGTAGAGCTTAAACCCTAGGTAGCTATTGCTCAGTATATAGCTATTAGCTTATAATTTTAATTGAAAGTTAACTATGTAACTAAATAAATAAATAAACAATCATATTTTATTTAATAATCCACTTTTGTTATTAGGTTGATTAATTTTTTTTTTTAAATAAATCGATTGTAACTTTAACTTTTATTAATAAACAAAACATGTAAATATTCATTACTGACCCACTGCCTGTATTAACTCATTATCTTAGTACATAAAACAAGTAAGAAAATTATAGTCGGTCTAGACCGACTATACGATACCCTATACCATGCATTTAGAAACCATATCTCTTAGGCCCAACTAACTGGACATAGAAAATAAGCAAAAACCACATTTGAGTGGGATTATTATTAATTTTTTTGGCTGCAGATATGAAAAAGTTCATATCGGATGCTATATCTATATGGGGACTAGGTCCAAAAATGGACCGATCCTGATCATGTTTGGTAAAGTCTCTTATATTTTGCAAGAATATATACAAACAAAATTTGAGAAGAATCAGTGCAATATTTTTGTTTTTTAATAGATTTAAGTGAAAATCGGGAAGCAGCTCTATATGGGGCCAAAGGGATCATTTTTGGACCACTCATTAGTGGATGTAATGAACGCATGCAAACCCAATTTGAGTAAGATCTATATGACAATTTGGATCTTATGGCAATTTATGTCGATTTCATATGGGTAATTTGTATGGGGGCTAGGTCTGAACATGGACCGATTCTCACCAATTTCAATAGCGTTCATCCCATGGCCGATAAAAGCTCATATACCAAATTTCATCAAAATATATTCATATTTGCGACCTGCAGTTTGATTACAAGCTTTACATGGACACACAGACGGACGGACGGACGGACGGACGGACGGACGGACGGACGGACGGACATTGTTAAATCAACTCAGAAAGTGATTCTGATTCGATCGGTATAATTAAAGATGGGTCTAGGTCAAATATTTTTGGTTGTTACAAACAGCAGCACAAAGTCATTATACCCAAACCACATAGTGGTATAGGGTATAAAAAGCTTGATATGTTTACGTACGAGTATCTCTACCAACATGGAACTAATTTTTTTAACAAAAGTATTTTAAACCTAACTATGAATAAAAGATGATTCTTAAATGTTTTTTTATTAAATATTTTAGGCTGCGGTATAAACTTTTATTTATCACACACGTGTTTCCTTTAATCTACTCTTCATACAAATTTTGTTGTCAAGCTACATATGGGTTACGATTAATGATATTAATTGGATTTTTTGACAACATGTATTATTATTGATTTATGATATTACTATCTATCTCGAAAGAGATGAAACACGACTTGGTAAATGCGATTTTCAGTGTTTTTTTTTTTGAGCAAAAAATTGACAAAAATTTAAAGAAAATTTATATTTGTCTAATCATTATTTTAAAGGTTTTCTATAATTCAATTAATCAATTTTAAAGTTTTTTACCACTGCTTTTTTGTGCTATTTACGCTTGAACAAATCGGCAAATTAACCACAACGAAGTGGTGGTAATAGCACCAATTAGAGTGCTAGACTTGAAATAAAAGCAACTCAAGTTCAATACCACTAAATAAGCATGAAAATTTTTTACAATGCTAAATATAATCACCGCTGAAGGCATAATGCCAGAAACCATTCTAAATATTCAAGGAAAAATAGATTTTTAGAAAATATGCTTTATAAAAAATTATCAAATTCTATAAATAAATATTTTAAAATTTAAAAAACCCCACTTTTTGGCATAGCTACCAACCAATCCTGAAAAATATAAAAAGCTATTAATGTTATTAAAAAACAAGTAAGAGTGTTAAATTCGGCTGTGCCGAAACTTTGATACCCTCCACATCGGTTTGAGTATTGATAATAAATGAAAACAAAATATTGGAAAAATATGCATGCGTTTCCGGTTATATGACATAACTTCTCGTTTAATTTAGTTTTTGCTAATTAAATAGCTCGCCCTAACCTCCATTGCAAAGATAATGGTTGTGTAGGGCGGCTATATGCATTAAATCGTGCTAATTGGAGATGGCTGTATAGTTTCTTTTAACTGGCCAAATATTTCTTCATTGCGGCCATATAGATCGGATGGAGTAACAAAATAATAACCAAAAAAAAAGCTCTCTCAACTTTTTTATTAAAATATTGCCATATTTGGAAAACATAGAGAATAAATTTATAATAATAATAAATAATCAAATTAGGATGCCAAACGTAAAAAACCAAATGTCCCAAACATTTAAAATAAAATAATTTGTTATCTTTATTTTCTGAAAAACTTCATCCAAAAAATTTTGAAAAAAAATATGTAAATAACATTCTCATCAAATTGCGTTTATTTATGTAACAATTTTTATGTTCGCAATTCTTAAATATCATTTGAGGTTTTCTAAAATTCATTGAATTTAAATTAATATTTTCTGAAGTGCAATTTTGTAAATTTCAACGATCCGACAATCGCAAAATATATCGACAGCTATTGTTGTTTGCACTAAGGATTAAGTGATTCACTAAGTACATTTATTAAAATTGTAAATGAGTGGCATCTCTGTCAAAATAAGCGAAAAACACTAAGAAGAATAAAAAAAACAAATTACTTCGTGTTTGACAGGATGATTTTATGTTTATGTTTAATATCTCCATTTTTTTTACTAATATTTCTGTTTATTTATTTGAAAATGAAATAATGAATTGAATATGCTATTTAATTTTATTATTTATATAAAAAAGTTTTTTAATAGAAGCAAAATATGTTCACTATTTTATGATTTTTATTTTTTTATGACGACATTTCAACCTAAAAATTTAAGTTTTTATCGATTGAATAAACAACACAAAAATGGTTGTCGTTTAGATTACAACAACAGCTGACTTTAACAATAGCGAATATCGTTTAAAAATTTTACTGATAATTTTGCTATTTCCTTTTTTTAACGATTCGACTGTCGTTAAAAGAAGTTACTGAAAAGCTGTTATGCCAATGCCAATATTTTTTTTAAATGTAAATATTTTTTAAATGTAAACATATTTGGTGTTTTTTTTGGAATTTCAATTTGTGTTTAACGAATAAAATTTATATATTAAAGATGATGTCTTCTAAATTTAAAATTATTATTTCCGACGTTATGATATGATTTTCTGAAATTTAATTAATATTTTCTAATTTATAATTTGAAATTTTAATTCCAGTTTTAGAATTGATATTTTCTAAAATTTGAATGGAAAATTTAAAAAGTGCAATTTTGTATTTATGTAAATAATAATGCTTTAGTAATTATAAACAATTTTTAAAAATTAGATGTAATCGCAATCAGATATTTTGTAGGTAAAGCGGAATAATAATTCTATATAACTATGTAGTACTGTTTTGAAAGCAAAAAACTTATTGATGAACTCGGTAACTCTATTTTGTGAAGACAACAAAAAGTTAATATGCCAAACTTATGTTCATACTTGTTAAAGAATAATGAAAAAACGTATGAAATAAAAAACCAGCCCGTGTATACTCTTAACATTGTTCTGCATGATATCTAGTCGAAAATATTGACATTCATGTGGCGCCATCTACTGTGGCATAGTCACGCTGAGCAAAATGAAGTGACACTCTGTTAATGCAAAAGATATATATTTTCCCCACAACAAAATATTGCAGAATTTTATGTAAATAAAATTATATACCGATTTATTTCTAACATGCAGTTATTATGGATATACATATATAGAATATATGTATATTATTTGTAATATTTAATATGTGTATGTATGTATATGAAATATTACACACAAAAAATAAAACATCAAACGTTATTTTTGTGTTTTTCTCTTTAAATAAATTAATACATACATTTTTTTTTTTTTTTGCTAAATTTACATTGTTTTTTTATAATAATAACTACGTATTTTAGCATTATTTGCTTTAGATGCTGGTGAATTTTTACTCCCTTTATATTAACTCGTAGTGTCTGCTTGTCGAAAAAAATTTTGATCGATTTTAGACCCTTTCCCGTGACCCAATCGATCTGAAACTTTGCAGGTAGGCTCGTGGCAATAACAGAAATGATCTAATAAATTTTTTTAGTGATGCCAAAACAATGAAAACTTTTAAATTTTTCTACCAAAGTTGATAAAAAAAAATTTACAAAGCGTTGGTTTTAATTATATTATTACCACAACGACCACAAAAACAACAAGTCCAGCTACGACAACAATACAACATTTAGAATAACAACAAGAACAATATAGAAATATCATATTTTTCATTTTTTTTAAAACTTTTTCAGAGATTTCCCTGGACTCGTTCCTCCGATTTTAATGGTTTTTGAAATAGAAATCTTCCCACGAGTTTGGTGAATCATTCACACTAAAAACGATGACCCTAGCTATCCTATTCAGGGCGTGATCGTGACAAGAACAACATAGAAAATTATATTTTTTCAAGACTTTTTTTAGTTCTTCATACAAATCTCTGGCCCTAATCGGATGATTTGGACGGTTTTAAACATTAAACTTCCCAGGATGTTAGTGAATCATTTTTTATATCAACGAGCACCCTAGCTGCTCGATTGATGCCGTCATCGTGATTTCCACAGACGGACAGACGGCCATCGCTATATCAACTCCGGTTGTTATAATGATCACAAAAATATATATTTTGTGGGGTCCACAATTTTTTTTTCTAATTATTGCAAACGGAATGACAAACTTTTAAAAGTTAAAAAAAAGTGTATTCATAATTCTGTTTTGAAGACATGAATAATGTTGGATTATTTACTTCATATACACGTTATACCACAACATTTAAGAATCATTGAAAAAAATTTCAATTAAAAATTTTCATAAATTAGTCCATGACAGCGAATCTCCGGTGGCGTTGTTGTTTTGTGGTGAACATCATAACTCGTTACCGGATCATGTAAAATAAAAAAATCGAAATGCCTTTTAAAGGTGACACGTTTCCTGGGGTAGTGACGAAGAGTTTTTTTTTTAATTTTTCTATTTTTTTTTTTTTTTTTTTTGGCAGCATTTTGAAGTGAAAAACACGATTTTTGATATAAAACTTCGGGAATTTGTTGTTAAAAAATGGGGAAGATAATGGAAAATAAAAAAAACTCTTCGTGGTTACCTGACGATTTATATGTAGATAGAGTGTGCACAATTTCAAAAGAATCGATCAAGTAGATTTTGAGTTATGATGTTCACAGATTTCGAACATTTATTTGGAAGAAAATCGCTTTAAAGTTTTTTAAAAACTGATTTATATACGATACACTGTAAGAGGCCGGTCGCTGGAAACGCTGTATCTTCTTAAGTTTTGCTCCGATTTACTTGAAGTTTTGGTACAATACTCTCGACATGTTGTACATTCAGAAAGAATAATGCAAAAAAAAAAAAGGTTTTAAGGAGTCTTGATGCCATAACAGAGACTGGACAGATAGATTCGTATATTCATGCATTTGACTATGCCATCAAAACTATATTAAATCAAAGTATACAAATGTTTCCACCTCGAATAATACCCTTAATTTAGAGGAGGAATTTTTTAGGCGCAACTGGAAACATTACAGGAAAAACGCGTACTTTTTACAACCAGAAACCAATCATGCAATTCTTTGCTATCCACATTGGAGATGAAGAAGAAATCAAAAAATAAATAAATTTTAAAGGACAACACTTCAGTATACACTTATCAAAAAGAAAAGTAAGAATGATAAATTCGGCTAAGTCGAAACTTTGATGCCTTCACATGTTTACATCTGTTTT
The DNA here is from genome assembly GCA_963682025.1 of Cordilura impudica. Taxonomy (NCBI): domain Eukaryota; kingdom Metazoa; phylum Arthropoda; class Insecta; order Diptera; family Scathophagidae; genus Cordilura; species Cordilura impudica. Next base: position 68,932,744 of record OY821520.1, read on the forward strand.
GTTTACATTAATATCTGGACTTATTACACTACTTATGAAAAATATAAAAAATAATTGAAAAAGGAAACAATTTGATAATTCTAATACTTAATTATTAACAAAAACAATGAGTTTTTAGCATTTTTTTTTTCTAGCGGCGTCTCCATACATTAGGCGATATCTTGGCACAATGAAGCCCACTTTACCCCATTTGCAATACCAACCTACTTGAAGCAATGACAATGATGCTAATTTTACCCAGGTAAATCGTTTGTATTGTAAATGAGCGTGATTTCAACTTATAGACAGACAGACAGACATCGCTCAAACATCGCTCATACATCGGATCAAAAAAGGGGTCGTAAATTAATTGTTTCGTTGCGTTACAAACGACTGACAAGCTTATATATAATTTCTACACGATGGTGTGCAGGGTTAAAATTTTTAATTTGAATTCAAATATTTTTGCTAATCTCAGTGAAGTTATAAGTTGGCTCCACCTAATCAACCCAAACCTGGGAAAGTATTATTTTGTTGCCACTGTCAAAACTTAAAACATTATTAAACGTTTGAAGATGAAAAAGGCTCCAGGCAGTCACGATAGAAACATAAAAGCCTTGCCGGGAAAAGGTGTAAAATATTTCACCCTCTCAATAAAGGTTTGTCTTCACTTCTGCTACTTTTCTCAAACGTGCTAAAAATCTAAAGTAGCACCAATATTAAAGCCCAGCAAAATATCTGAGAACCCATCCTCATACAGGCCTAGAAACTTACTGTCATCAGTAAGCAAAATACTAGAAAAAGCCATTTAAGATACACTTTATCGATTTTATGGTTTTAGAAATGAGCATAATGCATTTAGTAAAAGAAATTCAAAACGGAAATTAATAACAAGATTTTAATTTTTAAAGCTACTTACCCCTAATGCCACGTTAAACAAATAAGAGTGTTAAATTCGGCTGCGTCGAATCTTTGGTTGCATCCGCCAGTATTCTAAACACAATATTATAACCAATGTTGTCAAAACTAAGATGCAAAAAAGGCTTAATTTCACAATGCCAACTTTTTAACAAGGATGCTTAATTTTTTTTTTTTTTAAATTCATCTTTATCTATTGAATTGGTTTGTGAACTAACAATAAGTTGAATCCGGCCAGTGCCAGACAAAATTTCATTTATTCTATATACATAATCTAATGATAAGCAAGTAAGAAAATTATAGTCGGTCTAGAGCGACTATACGATACCCTATACCATGCGTTTAGAGACCCTACCTCTTAGGTCCAACTAATCGGATTTAGAAAATAAGCATAAACCAAATTTGAGTGGCATTTTTATTAATTTTTTTGGCTGCAGATATGAAAAGTTCATATCGGATGCTATATTTATGTGGGGACTAGGTCGAAAAATGGACCGATCCTGACCATATTTGGTAAGGCCACTTATATTTTCAAAAAATATATACAAACCAAATTTGAGAAAAATATGTGCAATATTTTTTGTTTTTTGATAGATTTAAGTAAAGATCGGGAATCAGCTCTATAAGGGGCATATGACCAAGAATTGTCCTATAGGGATTATTTTTGGACTACTGATTACTGGATGTAATAAACACATACAAACTCAATTTGACTGAGATCTATATGATAATTTGGATCTTATGGCAATTTATGTCGATTTCATAAGGGTCATTTTTATGGGGACTAGGTCTGAACATGGACCGGTTCTCACCAATTTCAATAGCTTTCATCTCGTGGTCGATGAAGGTTTATATGCCAAATTTCATCAAAATATATTCATATTTGCGAACTGTAGTTTGATTACAAGGTTTACATGGACGCACAGACGGACGGACGGACGGACGGAGGGACGGACATCGCTAAATCGACTCAGAAGTGATATATATGTGATATATTTTTGGTCATTATACCCAAACCACATAGTGGTATAGGGTATAAAAATTGTTTGTATATCAATCCATTTTTCATCCAATGAGATCAGCAGTCTCCCTCCTTCTTAAGCGTTGGTTTATACGATTGTTGATTAAGTTACGTGCTAGAGGATTCGGGTGAGACTCGAGCTTTTTCAAATAGTTTGCACTATATCTTCATACTTTCATACTTTTCTCCCTTCTTATGGTAAAAGTTACGTGGTTACACTTTTGTTCAATTACTTTATTCTTCCACATATCTAGCCACTCTTCATGCTGTTCAATATGGCTCTGTAAAAGGGGTTTACGTGTGGCTTAAAATTGCAGTGTCATCCGCAAAAGTAATTGTGTTTTCATTTGTTAGCATGTCTGATGTGTAAAGAATGTACATGTACTTGCTCAGTGGAGCTGTGTTTTCGCCTGAAACCGAATTGATTTGCTGGAATGACATTATTTTGATCTACGAATATTGTAAGATTGTTTACCAAAACTCTCTCGAATAATTTTGACAAGTTGGACAGTAAAATTATTGGTCTAACGAATCTACCTTTGAGTCATCTTTACCTGGCGTAGATATCATTGTAATGAGTGGAACTTTCTATTCAGGGGGAAAATGTTCAAGGCGTATTATAGCATTAAAAATAAATAGAATTATTCTTAATGCTATTTGGGGTAAGTCCAAAAGCTTTTTATTACTGATCCCATCGATTCCCGATGCTTTGTGGGGTTTATGTCAACAATAGCCTTTTTGACCTCTCGAATCTCAAAACGAAGGGACACTGCTCTATTGTGAAGTAACAGGTGGCAACTCGTCAATAGAACTAGGGGTTATATTTGGAGTAAAAACTTTTTTTTAGATGTTCCACAAACAGATCTCCCTTCCCTTTGTCACTCCTAGCCCATCCTCCACTTTCCTTTCTTAGAGGAGGTTTACATACAACAGGTCTTTTAAGATTTTTTGTAGCACGCCACAAAGAGTAATCAGATTTTTCTGTTGTATCCAGTTTTTCAAGATATCTATTCAATTTAGAGTTTCTTTGTGTTTCAAGGAGTTTACGGAGGTTTTTCGTGCATTCTTCCAATTGTTGCTTAAGTTGAGGTGGTCTGTGCAGTTGGCTTTCTATTCGAATTTTTCTTTTTTCACATAATAGCATAATTGAGAGCCATTATTAAATGCAATAAATGTAACTACTTATAATAACAATTTGCTTTATTTAAAGAGAGTAAGAGTGTAATCATCTTCCTAATCTCTCTCATCGATAAACCATTCATTCACATGTACAACCAAAAACAAACAAAAGCAACATACAAAAATCTCTTATACATATCTATAGAGACACACTCTGTTCCGTATAAATATTTTTCACTATTTTAAATTTTTTATATGATATTTTATCGGAGTATCTTTACATTTTCGTACGTCGTTCCTCGGCTAATTGGCCTAGAAGCTTCAAATAAAGAAATAAAAAAATCATGTGAGTCCGATCACAGGGAAGATGTGTAAACATCTAGCAATAAAAGATTTTTTTATGTAATTTTTTAAAATCAAACAGAAAGCGTCATCTATGTATCACTTATAGCAAAAACTGTTTCAGCTTATTCAACAACCCTTTGCTGTAAAACGTTAAAAATATGCCAATATAAACGTATATAAGTGATACATAGATGACGCTTTTAAAAAAGTGGCATAAAAAAACAATGTTATATCATAATTTTTTCACCAATACAATCATAAGTCACAGAGCGTTATGTGTCAGCTCTCACCTATTATGTGTTACACTGTTTTTGTGATTGTATTGTAAAATAGAAATTTACCCCCCTCGACTTATAGATATTTACACATAAAAAAAAACATTATCCTAGCTTTACTCAGGTGAATGGCCTATTTTGTGAATGAGCGTAATTTCAACAGAGATACGAACAGACGGCTAAACGAATATACGGACAGACGGACAGCGCTACATCAAGAAAATATAAATAACATAAATTTTTCTATGCGGTACAAGTGCAACGACAAACTGATATACGCATATACCCTCTGCGCAGTGGTGTGGAGGTTATAAAAACTACAATTAACTCACAAGATTATATAAGACTTGTCTTGAGATTTTTCTACAACCACGTCTACATGCACTCGCAAATATTGAGCGCGTAGAGGTGAAAGTTAATAGAATGACTACAAATTTCAATACAGGATGTCTTACCTCAGGCTACAGACATATCAATGATATATTACTAGCATAGTTTTAGCCTTTTCTCTTTTATCTTATACCAAAAAAATGTTTTTCAAAAAAGTATTTTCGTATTTTTAATCTCATGCTAATTATTTATTTTGGTACACATATTAATATTAATATAGATATAATAAACTAGAAAAGGATCGTATTTAATCCTAAATTCTTTATTAACTAAGTTGTATTCAAAATTTTATGTAATATTGTATATAAATGAAGAATCGAGAATAGGAATATATTCTTATTTATATCAATAGGACGAATAACTCCTGAAAGCTTCAGAATTCCTAAAAGAGTTCAACTTTATTTTTGTTTCACTAAAAGCACTTAGCTTAATTTTAAGCCTTCAAACCAAATACAAATACAAATATGCTTGTATTGTATTTTAAATATTAATACAATTAGCAGATTCCAGCGCTCGAAATTCGAGTGCAATTCCTAGGCAATTTTATTCTCAACTTAGCCAATTCACAAACCAGCACTTTTGGTTTATTATTATTATGAATGAAGATAACAAACTCATTAACAAGCACATTAACAAATTTAATAAAACCACACGTAGCATATGTATAATTTTATGCATGTCTTAGTCGCAACTTTAAATGCAATTTACTTAAAATGAGGGAAAAAATTAAAAAATCTGTAAATCTGGTGAGCAGCTAAAAAGAAATACTATTCAAATAATATACGTTTGGTCCAAATCGGGATAAAACGGTAGAACAAAACACCGGTAACAAGAAATTACCTAACCTATTAATATTATAGATTTTAATAAAATTTTCTGAATGACGAGTGGCACATTGTTTTTAAAAAATTTATGAAACGTTTCTATTTTGATTTCTTTGCTAAACACAAAAAGCGCAGTTTGGCAACTATAAGTGCCAGAAAAAGTATTCGTACATTTAAAATTAGAGGAATTCCATGAATTATGTATTTCAACGATATTGATTTTACAAAGTTTGCATGTATTCAGAAGCCGCTTTTGAATAACCAACTTGATGCATTTGAATTGACAATTTTCGATAAAAAAAAAACAGATTGAAATATATTGCGATACTTCATTGTAACACGAATTTGATAGTAAAACTTTAATTCAGTTTTGGGTGAAACGAAAAAAGATTACTCGTATATTACTTATTCGGACAGAGATATAATAGTGCTGTTACCATTTGGCAGCCATGAAATCGAAATATCCAAATCGTTTAGTAGTGGAACTTCGGGTGGCTATTTCAACAATAAGAGCACAATTTGCGAAACTTTGTGCTAACAAACAAGCTCATCCATCACATTAGATTTTTTTCTATAAAGCTACATACTAAATTTTTATTAATTTTTGTTTAGTTTTATTCTACGAATACATTACTTTTTACAACTTGAAAATGTGGTTATATTATTTTTTTTATCAAATAAGAGGGCCGCCAATATTTTATTCTTTCTTATGTGGGTCGCAGTATCATAAAGTTTGGATACCGCTGAGTAGGGATTTGCTCTAATCATTACTAATCACCCGATCTTTACCAAATAGAACTTTTGTGGGACTTACTGTTGCCCAGAATCCACCAACATAAAGCACCCTCAAAAAGAAAATGTTAAAAAGCATAATTTGTGATGAGGGGTGTTAAGACGACACTCTAAGTTGGTTAATTGGATGCCACATGCGGTTACAGAAGTCCTACAAAGCAAACTATATCCTAAAAGTTACTCACTTGAGCAATATTTAATCACCCATATTCGGTAAGTCGTTGTCGTTGTCATCGTCATTTTGAAGTCGTCACCTTGAGTCGACGTCGACAACACCTCGACGCTAAATTGATATTTTCTAAAAGTTTCAACACAACACTTCTAGATAATATCAATTTAGCGTGATGACTTCAAAGTGGCGACGACGGCGACAACTACAACGACAGAATGTAGGTGATTGGTGAATGTAAATTTGGATTTCTGGTTTTATATTTCAAATGTACGAATACTTTTTTTAAAGAATTTTTTTATTTCTTTTACGTTTTTTACTTTCTTAAAATTTGTTAAAAGCAACAAACCTTGAATAAATAAAAAAAAAACTAATAAATAGCTTAATAATAAATTTAAAAAAAAATAATTCCGCTTAGTTAATTTTTTTCGTACTATGACAGATTTAATTGTTGGTGTACGGATACTTTTTCCAACAAGTATATAATTTATAAAAAAATTGAGACCTTAACATATTTATCATTTTAGAATATTAGTAAAATTTTTAAAAATCTAAAAATAAAGTTGTAAAAAGTTGTTTAAATTTTAAGAAATATTTTTGTATCGTAAAACTTATTTATTTCAACTCCAATCTTTTGTATTCAAAATATCGAAGAATCAATGAAATGAGGTTGAATATTCTCTTTTTAAGCAGAAAAGAAACCATGGTATAATTAATTGAAAGTAACCATGAATTTATTTCATTCAATCAAAAAATCTTATTTTAATATGAATTATAAAAACTTTGTATCATTGATATAAAGCGTCTTATAAAGGGTATTTATTTTTTTTATTACATTAAAGCGGTATAAATGTAAATGCTAAATTTGTAAACTCTACTGTTATAAATGCATCCTTAAAATATGCAATACATTTTTCGTGTATTTCCACAACATGTGCTGTTAACAAAAAAAAAAGACAGTCACTTAAATAGTCTGCAACAAAATGACTGTTATTAACAACTTTGTTCGCATGTACTCACTAAAAATATTTATCAAGCCGAACACCACAAACAAATTTGAACTGCAAATTATAACAAAAGACTATAATTTCAATTATAGTTTTTAGCATAGTGACAATTTATCATAGACAATTTATGATAGCTTAAGGTAATTGTCAGTTGCAAAGAAAAAAAAAAAAAAACTAATGCAAAAAACATGTCATTATCATGATCATTATAGTTAATAAATTACTGCAATATTAAGGCTTAAATACAATTTTTTCCCATTAATGTCATAAATAATTGAACTAAAAATCTTTTTTTTATGTTTGTCTGTTTTTTTTAAAGGTATACCATCCACATTGAATTACATCAATACGGATCAAAGTGTTGCTGGATCTCCTGCGTTGATGCCATACCCAGACTGGAGGTTTAATGTAGCTGGTGATTGTGCCAATAGTATAACGACTGCATATCGTATTAAGGCTGATACATGTGGTCGCTTGTGGGTATTGGATACTGGTACTGTGGGTATTGGCAATACCACCACCAATCCATGTCCATATGCTGTTAATGTATTTGATTTACAAACAAACACTCGCATACGTCATTATAAATTGAGACCAGAAGACACGAATGCGAATACGTTTATTGCTAATATTGCTGTGGATATTGGTAAGGATTGTGATGATGCCTTTGCCTATTTCTCCGATGAATTGGGTTATGGTTTGATTTCCTATTCGTGGAAAGAAAATAAATCGTGGCGTTTCTCATCGCATTCGTACTTCTTGCCCGATCCATTGAGAGGTGATTTCAACGTAGCTGGTATTAATTATCAATGGGGTGATGAAGGTATCTTCGGTATGTCCTTGACTCCCATACGTTCAGACGGTTATCGCACCATGTACTTTAGTCCTTTGGCCAGTCATAGACAATTTGCCGTCTCAACTCGCATCTTAAGAGATGAAACACGCGTGGATGACAGTTATCATGATTTTGTTGCTCTGGCTGAACGTGGTCCTCTTGCTCACACCACTTCTCATGATATGAGCGATGATGGTGTTGAATTATTCAGCTTAATCGATCAAAACGCTGTGGGCTGTTGGCACTCATCCATGCCCTACTCGCCGGAATATCATAATGTAGTTGATCGCGATGATGTTGGTTTGGTGTTCCCTGCTGATGTTAAAATTGATGAAAATAAAAATGTTTGGGTACTCTCGGATCGTATGCCTGTCTTCCTTATAACCGGTCTCGATTATAATGATGTCAATTTCCGAATTTATAGTGCTCCATTGAGTACTTTACTTAAGGGTACAGTCTGTGAACGAGGTATTAATAATCATGGCTCGTCCCAAGTTATATCAAACGTTAATGATAATTGTATTGCCAATAAACCCCAGTACCAGTCATCACCGACCCTGAACCCTTATCCGGGTACAGTAGTACAACATTCGCCACCAGTTCCGCTGCCCACTTACCATACCCAAAAAGTTGTAGTTCCTTCTACATATGTTTATAATCAACAAAATGGTTTGACCTATGAAGTTTCCAATGGTCCTCATCTATTTCCGGCCATACAATTATCCCGCCAGCAAGTTCAACCGGAAGGCTTGAAACACTATTCCTCATCTCGTAATTCCGGATGGTGGCGCAATCAGCATCATTAAAGTTGTGTTAACCCTATCAAGGCATATTGTGTTAAATAGTGTATTTTGATTCTGTCAGTTTAATTATCTCATATTTTAAATTTTTTATTACTTCTATTTGTGCCTTTCTAGCCAGAGTTGTACGAAAACATTTATAATTATGTTTTTAATGTTTTTTTAATCAATTTAATCTATTAGTTGTTAATAGAAAATATTTTCTAACATAGCATTTGCCTTTGCATATTCTTATTTTATATATGTTTTTTTTTTAACTTGTTAACTAATTTTTTTTAATTAAATAAAAAAAAATATATGAAACGAAAATATGATTACGAATTTAATTTATTTCAGTAGGTAGGATATTAAGCGATTTCTAATAAAATTTATTGCTTTTTATTTAAAACTATAGAAATTATTTTGGGAATTGTTTACAGATTTCAAATCGACTTCCCTTGATGCGAAACAAGTTAGTGGGTAATCCACTCGAAAGCGAGTATATATCGGAGGAAAAAACAAGTAAGAGAATTATAGCCGGTTTAGGCCGGCTATAGGATACCCTATACCATGCGTTTAGAGACCCTATCTTTTAGATCAAACTATTAGCAGAGTTCAGAAAAAAAACACACACTGAATAAAAAAACTCGTACATATTGTATGTAAACAAAAATAACTCAGACCGTCAAACACATATTTTTATTTTTATATCAATTGTGTGTGTTTCTAAATTTTGTACGGTGCCGAACACACCATGACTGTGTTTCGTTTTAATATTTCGTTATATACACGAACATTTTTTCAATCACGTATTTCTTGTTTCGAACACACATAAACCACACAGTTTTTAGTGCAGCTTCATTTTAAGTTCGTGTTCTGGTACTGTACTGCGAAAAAACAGAACATGAACAAAAAACATCTTCGATTTCAGTTATATTTTAAGTTCGTGTTTTGGTATGTGTACTGCGAAAAAAAAGAACATGAACAATTAACAGGTTCGAGTTATATTTTAAGTTCGTGTTCTGGCTCGTGTACTGCGAAAAAATAAAACATCAATTCGCGATCTGATACACCCCGATATAAACGTCGACAATTGTTTCAACCAAATTTATTCAAATTTTATTAACCCTATTTTATGACTAACTTTGAAATTGTTTTGAATTGTCAAATACTTTCAAATTTTATTGACCCTTTTTTATGATTTACGTCGAAATTGTTTACAATTGTTTTTATTGACTGGTTTTAGTTTGCATAAAGGAGGATAATAAAGGACTTAAGATACAAACACTATTTAGCATCATAAAAGTTACACTTGTTGGTTGTTAGCTTTTTTTACATTACCCACCCCAACTTTCGCAACCAATTAGTGTCAATAGAATTAATTGTGAAATTATATTGACGATTCTTTATGACGTACTAAACAACTGTTTTTTCCCCTGTTTGTGTTTTAAATTCGTAACAAACGACTTAAAACAAAAACACAATTTAGCATCATAAAAATTACACTTGTGTAACTTTCTTCAGAAAAGAATTTTATGAAGTCTATTACAAAAAAATTTACAATCCTTTTCTAAAATTACATATTCTTTTTATTGTTCAGTTTTTTGCGATATTATGCAAACATTACCACAAATCCCCCTCTGTTATTTTGCCAACAAATGACTATCAATAGAAATAATATTTACAATCCTTTTTTTAAGTTGAGGTTTCATGGCTTTTTTTTTCTAAATTTCATTGATCCTTTTTTATGATTTTCATTGCAATTGCTTTTTTCTCGTAATTTTCTTTTCATTTCATAGACGAAAAAACCCATATTGCAGCATAAAAGACACACTTGTTGGTTGTCAGGATATTTTGCAAACATTTTTTTTTTTTTTGTAGGAAATAACTTCAGACACAAACATAATTTTGCATCAAAAAAAAAAAAAAAACACTTGCTGATTATTAGGATGTTTTGCATCTATTAACACAATCACCCGCCCCTAATTTGCGAACCAATTAGTGTCAATTCACAAACACGAACTTAAAATATAACTGAACCCGAACCTGTTTATTGTTCTTCTTCTGTTTTTTCGCAGTACTTGAGCCAGAACACGAACTTAAAATTTAACTGAACTCGAACCTGTTTATTGCTCATGTTCAGTATTTCGCAGTATACGTACCAGAACACGAACCAAAAATATAACTGAACTCGAACCTATTTATTGTTCATGTTCCGTTTTCTCGCAGTACACGCAGTACTCGAATCTATGTGGTTTATGTGTGTTCGAAACAAAAAATACGTGATAGAAAAATGTTCGTTTAGATAACGAAATATTAAAACGAAACACAGTCATGATGTGTGCGGCACCGTACAAAATTTAGAAAAACACAATTAATTGATATGAAAATAAAAATATGTGTTGGCTGCTTTATAACAGAACTTTGTGTGTTTCATATGTGTATTTACAGAACGTTGCTCATTAGATATAGAAAATGAGCATAAACCAAATTTGAGTGGCATTTTTATTAATTCGTTTGCCTTCGGATATGAAAAAGTTCATATAGGATGATATACTTATAGGGGAACTAGGTCGAAAAATGGACCGATTCTGACCATATTTAGCAAGGTCACTTATTTTTTTGCAAAAACATATATTAACCAAATTTGAGAAAAATGTGTGAAATATATTTGTTTTTTGATAGATTTAAGTGAAGATCGGGAATCAGCTTTTTATGGGGGCTATGGTTACGAATTATCTTATACGGTTTATTTTTTAACTATTGATAAATAGATGTAAGTTGATCTCATAGGGGTCATTTCTATGGGGACTAGGTCTGAACACGAAGTGATTTTAACCAGTTTCAATAGTGTTCATCCTATGGTGGGTAGAAGATTATATGCCAAATTACATCAGAACTTATTTATATTTGCGACCTGAAGTTTGATCGAAAGGTTTGCATGGACACACAGACAGTTGGACATCGGCTGAATCGACTCAGAAAGGGATTCTGAGTTGATCGGTATAATAAAAGATGGGTCTAGGTCAAATATTTTTGATAGTTAGAAACATCAGCAACGAAGGATATGGAAAACCGAAATAAAAAAAGAATGTCAGCCACAAAGATTTTCTTATAAAGTTTGCAGATTTGTTCCTAATTGTCCATAAATATGTGGCCTAATTAGCTAAGGCGCAGTTCCTACAGTTCTAGGAATTCACACAGTTCACATCGTCCATATCCAAACAGTTCTCAGAGAACTCGGCACTTACACCACTATTATACAATGTTTAGTGAACAATACCATAAGTAAGCTGATGGTTTCTTTTCCAAAAAAAGCAATGCTTTAATACTTTATGGTTTTGGCATGAGCCATATTTTGTCCATTTTTGTTCTCAATTTTAATTCAGCTTCTTTAATTATATTCAAATAAAATATCAAGTTCAAATCGATTAACTCAACATCCTGATTTATGAAAATTTTAATAATGAAGTAGTGCTAATGGTGTTAATCCTTATTAATACTTAATCGATTTGGCAAATGAGGTATCGAATTGATGTTAAAATCAGTTCGGAACCTTTCCGTGCACACTCCATAGCCAACTCATTGCCATTGACTCCACTATGTCCTTGGCACTATATAAGATTCACGGTGTATTGTCGAATTTTGTTGAGAGGCCTATTATTTCCGCCTACATATTTCGACCTTACAGTTATAGATCGACGACTTTTAGGGCAGCAAAACTGTTCACGAATAAATTTCTATGGTATATAAATTGCATGAGTCTCGGCCAGAACCATTTTACATTCGTCAGGCAGATATCCAAATTTAGAGTTTATCCTAGTAAATGCCCAACCCAGTCTCTTTGCCCATCTTGTTGTATACACTGAAATCTCAGCCATGTCTAAAGAGAGTCTGTGCCCCAGTCTCCTCTAATTGGTATTCGTATTTCGAATTTTTACCAGAGTTCATCACTGGTGACTTATACTCGGCTTTCCGATCAATCTGTGTCCCGTAGATCTATATTTATTGCTGCTTTGTCTGATTCGAGTAGCAGTTCATTGTGGTTTTAGTAATGAACAATATTATTCTCGGACATTATCGTGAATATATTTTTATAACATAATAATTTTCCTTATTAATTAAGTTGTGTTCTGATGTATTTTTATACTCTATACCACTATATACCACTATATACTCTCTATACCACTACGTCCTTTATTATACCGATCGTCTTAGGATCGCTGTCTGAATCGATTTTGCGATGTTCGTCCGTCCGTCCTTCTGTCTGTTTGTCTGTCCTTCTGGCCGTCTTTCTGTGTATTCACGTAAACCCTGTAATAAAACTGCAGGTTCCAACTATGAATATACTTTGATAAAATTTCGTACATTAGATTTTATCAGCCATGGTACAAAACGGTGCATGTTCACACCTAGTTCCCATACATACTACCCCTATGAGATGGACTTCTATTGACATCAGATTCAATTATTATACATATATATTTATATATATATATCATCTTTGGTTTATGTGTGTTTATTACAACCATTAATCAGTAGTCCAAAGAAAATCCTGTCAAAGCCCCCAATAAATTTGCTACCCATTCTTCCCTTAAATTAATCAGAAAAAAAAAAAAAATAAATATATTGCACATATTTTTCTTAAGTTTGGTTTGTAAATATTTTTGCCAAAGACAACTTTACCAAATATGGTAACGATCAGTTCATTTCTCGACTTAGTCCCATATAAATATAGCATCCAATATGAACTTTTTTGCAGGAAAAAAAAAAATTAATAACAATGCCACTCAAATCTGGTTTATGTTTATTTTCTATATTCAATTAGTTGGACCTAAGAACGTTTCACTAAACACATTGTGTAAAGGGAGTATAGTTTTCATATTTGTTTAGAGAATCGAGGGGCATTTCGTACGTATTTAATTTTATTATACCCTCCACATCTCAGTGGCAGAGGGTATATATAGGTTTGTCATTCCGTTTGTAACGCATCGAAAAACTAATTTCCGACCCAATAAAGTATATATATTCTTGATCCTTATCACAGCTCGAGTCGATATAGCGATGTCCGTCTGTCCGTCTGTCCGTCTGTCCGTCTGTCCGTGTGTCTGTTGAAATCACGCTCATTCAAAAAAAAAAGCATTTACTTAGGTCAGGTTACGAAAAAATTATTTGCCATAATTCCCACCAGGTTGGTATTGAAATCGGAGTAAATCGGGAGCCTCTGCGCTGAGAAATGAACAAAAGTTTATAGATACCTCTAAAAAAAACATGAAACCTAGTGTTTTCTTGTAATAGTTTAGTGGTTGAACATACAACAACATAAAAAAAGCCACAAAAAAAATGTGATTCATACATATTAACAATAACAAGAACACAACTACCATGAGCTATGTTAATAGTATTGCCACAAACCGAGGTGGAGGGTATCAAAGATTCGGCACAGCCGAATTTAACACTCTTACTTTTTTTACGATACAACAACCAAAGTTAAGTTTCAAACCATATAGACCGCAACGTGGCGTTGCCGTCAATTTTAAGACGTTACAAAAAAAACATTGTTATTCCATATTTATCAAAGAAACACATTAAAGCGGAATTTAGTCATATTTAAAGAATCCAACCGCCTCTAGTTTATGAAATCGGTACCTCGTCATATTAAAAGCTAATATCTAAACCCTGTCACTTCTACTAAGCTGATCAACTCATCATCAATTTTTGATGCCATGCAAACCTCGAAAGCAATGAACGATCGAAGATAATATATTGTATAGATCTGAGCAAATTTGATATTAAGAGCTCAAGGTTCCCATATAATTAGTTATATGCAATGAAGAAATACAAATTTCGCTTATTTTCTATGTCCTGTAATGGCTTCACGAAAGTATGCTAAGACCCTTTCCTGAGACTTACGAAGCTAAGTATGGTAACTCGAAACGGCATTATTTTTTCACGTTTTTTTTTTTAAATAAATTTGCTAATTTACTTTGCACTAAAGCAAATGGTTGAATTATTCTTTGAACAATTTTGAATAAAATTGGAAAAGTTGCACTTTTCTAAAATGGTTACTTTTCGTGTTTTTATATTTAATTTAATAATTTGAAGAAAAACTATAAGATTAATCATTAGTTGCTGACATATTTTATACGCTCTACCACTATGTGGTCATGGCATAATGAGATTCTGCTGATGTTTTGTGACGAATAAAAGTCGTAAGACTCGTTTTTACGCCAACATCAATTATGATATTAATTGAATTTTATTATATTTGGCTCTCCGCCCTAATTTGTATTAGAAAAAAAAAGAACATGTAAAGAGAAAATGAATTTAAACTATAATTTAATTCATATATATTTAACTCACTTGTTTATTTTGTTCTCTCACTTTAAGTTATAATCATAACCAGTAAAAGCTTTTATTTATATTAACATTCAGGCAATTATAATGTTACCATAATGAGTATAGTGTTATTTCTATAACATCACTTTCAATTATAATGTATTTATTTAACATACATAGCTTCTAAGTTAACATACGACGTACTCACCAAATGTTACCCGCACATGTTAGCTATAGCTGCAGTCTGTAATTGATGTGTCGCGTACAGACAGCGATTAGTATAAAAGGCAGTGCACTGGTGAAAAATTATGAGTTAGCCAGCGACCGGCTGTGAGGTAAGGTCGTATTAAACTGAAGAAATTGGGTCTCCGTTCTTCAGTAAGATACCACTTACTAAGCAACAAGACATTGACTCAGACAAAGACTGCTTGCTCCGACCAACCAAGAGAACGGGTCTCCACTCTTGGTTAAGTCAACCGACCATCCCACTGCGGCCTACCAAGAGAACGGGTCTCCACTCTTGGCTAAGCCAACTGACCGTACCACTGCGGCCTACCGAGAGAACGGGTCTCCACTCTCGGCTACGCCCGACTGACCAACCAAGAGAACGGGTCTCCACTCTTGGCTCAGTCAATCGACCATCTCACTGCGGCCTACCAAGAGAACGGGTCTCCACTCTTGGCTAAGCCAACTGACCATACCACTGCGGCCTACCGAGAGAACGGGTCTCCACTCTCGGCTACGCCCGACTGACCAACCAAGAGAACGGGTCTCCACTCTTGGCGCAGTCAACCAACCGTACCACGGTGGCCTATCAAGAGAACGGGTCTCCACTCTTGACTAAGCCAACTGACCATACCACTACGTCCTATCGGGAGAACGGGTCTCCAGTCTCGACTGGGCCCAACTGACCAACCAAGAGAACGGGTCTCCACTCTTGGCCACGTCAACCGACCACACGGTCCAACTAACCGAGAGAACGGGTCTCCACTCTCGACCACGTCAACCCGACGCCTCAGGACAGCATCGGTACGATACGAGTACGGTATACTTTGGCAAGTCGCAAGCGAACGGCTCACGCGAGCACAAAACCAAAAAATAAATAAATTAGTGAATTAAGTAAAATAATAAAGTGGTGTTGTGTTTCATTTATTTCTCTTTTCCGTCGAAAATAAATTAGTGTAACGAATCCTGGACACGCTGAGTTATGCCCCAGCATAAAGCGGAAACGTGTCGTTACAGTTTGTATCTACCAAATATGTTTGGCATAGTACTTTCTGAGCCGATTTAGAGATGTCCGTCCGTCAGTCTGTCCGCGTATCCATATAAACTTTATAATTGAATTACAGGTCGCAAATATGAATATATTTTTTTAATGAAATTTGATATACAAGCTTCTAACTGCTATAGGACGAACGCTATTGAAATT
Source organism: Cordilura impudica (assembly GCA_963682025.1). Classification (NCBI taxonomy): domain Eukaryota; kingdom Metazoa; phylum Arthropoda; class Insecta; order Diptera; family Scathophagidae; genus Cordilura; species Cordilura impudica. The sequence continues at coordinate 68,948,965 of OY821520.1, forward strand.
ACTGAAAATCGGTGCATATTCAGACCTAGTCCCCATACAAATAACCCCTGTGAGATCGACTTAAATTGCCATAAGATCCAAATTATAATATTGATCTCGGTCGAATTAGGTTTATGTGTATTTATTAATACCCCCATATTAAGCTGCTTCCCGATCTTCACTTAAACCTATCAAAAACAATTATATTGACCAATTTTTTTTTAAATTTGTTTTTGTAGCATTACCAAATATGGTCAGGACAGATCCATTTTTCGAGCAACTCCCCCTATAAGTATAGCATCCGATATGAACTTATTCAGATCTGCAGGCAAAAAATTAACAATAATTCTACCCAGATGTGGTTTATGCTTATTTTCTGTACCAAATTAGTTGGACCTAAGACCAATTCTCTAAACGCATGGTATAGGGTATCGCATAGTCGGTCTAAAGCGACTATAATTTTTACTTGTTTATATATCAATTTGTCATAGAAACAAATTTCGGATATAAAGTGGGTGACAATACATTTGAAACGTTTACTAAATTCCGATTTTGTCAATTTTGTTTTTCTATAATTTCGCGTTAAATCCAAAAATTATGTAGTTTTTTTGCGAAATAACTCTTCGGTGTGTTCTCTATCGAAGGATAACAAATTTATTACAAATAGAAAAATTGGTAAGTGAAAAAAAGTATTTTTTAGTGATGCCAAAACAATGGATACATTTCAACTTCTGTACCAAGTTGATTAAAACAATAAAAATTGAAGATGGTGTGAAAGAAAATGTATAAAATACTAACCGTTATTTAAATATTTATAGTTTCTAACGTTTTTTTTCAACTTTTTTTTAAACACAATTGTATTATTCAATGTCTTAATCTTATAATAAATTATTAAGAAATAATGGCAAGAATAAAGCTTTGCGAAGAGTTTAAACCAGAATAATAAATGATTTTATTGCTGGTCTTAAGTAAGAGTAAATTTTTTAGAAATATTTTTCTCTTTGGCCGTCGTACAAACGTTCTTCCATAATGGCCTATTAAATTTAACTTGGACTCAATTGAAAAGAAAACGGTATTCCAATTCCGTCTTGAGCAGTTCATGTAGGAAAATTATTGCGAAAATTATTGCGAACCTAGGAAAATTATTGCGAACCAGACGATTTTTCTCTGCTATCAGTGATTTCTTAACAGGACGATAACAACCAAGATCAGCTCAATTTTTGGCCAGAGGCCAGATTGTTAATGACCTCTTTAGGTAGAATTTTTCGAAAGTTTTTAAAATCTCTTTTATCTTGTCTTTTTTTATACGGGGCCTAAATTTTAAGTCGTCACCACACTTCTTTCATTATAGTTCGTGATAATTTTTGAAATTATGGATGGTATCCACCCCGCTTTTATAAAAATTATTCTCCCGGCACTACTGCCACAAATCCACTAAGGCCAATACCAAAGTCACGCATTTAGTATCGGCCTATCGCCATATCTGTCAAAAGCATTTGAAAAACGTTTACACTTACAGATAACTAATTACCTTAATCATCATAATTTGTTGACCGAAAAATAATCTGGATTTCGGGCCAAACATAGTTGCATTATTACACTTACCGATGTAGCCGATTCGAAAGTTAGAAGAAATTATGAATTTTTCCTCAACATCTACCAAATTAATAGAACATATCTAAAGGATCGACTGCAGTGTGCTGAAATAAAATCATAAGCAAGCTCAACCTTTCTTTCCCGTTATCAAAGGTGTACCACAGTGCTCCATTCTCAGGCATTTCAGCTTTTCCATGCCAATGATCTTCCTGAATAGTTGCTCCAGTGCAACATTAGAATGTATGCCCGATGACGTCTAATTGTACATAAGGAGACATTAAACAATATACTGTAAAACTAAATGACAACAAAACTAAATAACAACACTCTCACGTAATAGCTGCCTATAGCAAAACATACGCGATGGTTTGGTCTACGCAATATTACATGCCAGTATAATTAAGGCTACTGCCTGCTAACACTTATGTGTTAACCTATGGATGTGAGATTTTTGCAAGTTTTAATGGCAAAATTGAACGTTGCTTAGAACAACATTGCAAGATACGTTTATGGTGTCAGTAATTATAGAACCAATGTAGAATATTTGGTGTGCTGTTCGAAGACCTATGTATTTAAAATGAGAAGTCTAATATTTATTTTAAAATTAAAATAACCCGAGATCCATGTCCTCTTTTTAATCGTTTGAGATTTAGTCAACCATAAGATATATAAATTTAGTTCAAATTAGTCCTCGTAAATTGTTATCCGAATGCAATACGTCTTTGGAACATAATTCCTCCAACAATTAAAGAAACCAGCAACGCGTTAGAACTAAAAAAAAATTGTTTTGAATTTTATTCATAAACTATGGGAGGTGCCATGCCCACCTGTTTGAGCCCGCCCATTTTTAGTCCGACTTCTCGCATTACTAACTTATGAACTCCTACAAAGCTTCAGGACTCTTGATATCATAGAGCTCCATATATATGATGTTAAAATTTTTTTTATATATGAGAGGTGCCACTCCCACTTTACATATTTAAAAAATATAGCCTAATTTACTTTCGCGATACAAATTTGTGAAAATTTCAAGAAGATCGGTCCTATGGTTTAGCCAGCTATTTATGTCAAACGCACAAACAAATTTTCGTTTTTATATATACATATGTAACTTTTTTTAATAGAATATATTTTATAAGATTATATTACTATTTGTTCATAAATTACTATGTTATGTTTTTCACTAAAAAAGACTTAAATAAATTATTTAGTATGTAATTGTTATTTTACTTGTCTTAACGCTATAATATTTCTGCTTTTTAAGACAAATGTTTTTTGTAGAAATTAAATAAATAAAAAAATTAATAAATTAATAAATAAATAAATAAATCAAACATACAAATTTTTAATTAATAACAGAATTTCTAATTTTAATATACAATTTTTAGGTATTGGCCTTTCATGGCGTCTGATATATATTACTAGTTAAAAATTACCATTTTATTTTCACTCACTGTACAAGTATGTCCCATTTCAATGAAATAACACAAGTAAGGTAATATTTTTTATTGTCTAGCTTTAATAATTTTAAAAATATGTTGCCTATTTTAGTGGTTCAAAAACTTATTAGAAATGACAGACCGATCGCCACATTAATGCACCAAGTGGCCACAATAATTTATCAAATTATTTAAAAATCAATTTATATTAATTTGTTTATAAAAATCAGCATCATATTTTATCAAAGTGTCTGATCACATTTGATTGATGTCTCTGATTTCGTGTCAGAAATATGATAAACAGTTACACACTTTTTTAAAAGTGATTGTTTTCTCGTATATCGTATAGGAAAAAATCTTTTAAAAACAACAGCAGAGGGTGGCAACGCCATTAAAAGATAAAGAAAATTATAATTAAAAATCTATTACAGCATATCTTAGGGCAAAAATCTATGCTGCAAAATAAATTTATGAGGACAAAAAAATAATGATGAAAAATTAAAACAAAATTGTAGATAATAATCAAAATAAGGAAATGTTTTGTTGTTTTTCTCATTAAAAACAAATTAAAAAATCATTTATTTAATGAAAACCAAAACGTTTAAAGAAAAGATAAGAAAATAAGGAACATTTATCAAAATTAAAAAAAAAAAAATTTCCATGACCCAAATATACTTCAATTAAAAGACATGACAAGACAGGAGTATATCAAAAATCTTGCTGATCGATAATGTTAAAATATATTATCTTGTTTTATACTGGTGCATTTATGCATTAAAAACAAAAAAAAAAAAAAAAAAAAACAATCAGATCATATGATTGTGAACCGTTGTAGTATAACACATGGACTGTGAAAAATCACACGTTATTATGATAAACAAACTAACCAACGAAATCTTGTCAAAGTGGACGACCACTTATCGTTTAAGTACATCATGTATGTTGGTACCATTAAACTTCTCTTTAACAATGTATTCTGAAACACTGGAGCGTGAGTTCCTGTTTTGTGGGAAAATAAGTTATTAGGTTAAAAAAAAAACAACCGAATCAATTTTAAAACACAATATACCTTGGCTTTAAATGGAGAGATTACGAGGTGGTAACATATATTATACCTAAAAGTTCTGCTTTTAAAAATCTTCTTCACTCATAATCACTTCATGAGCCAATTTAGCTGTGTCCATCCGTCCGTCTGTCCCTCCGTAGCACATATGAATATATTTTGGTGAAATTTAGTATAGAAGCTTTTATCAACGTCCAAGACGAACGCTATGAAATTGGTGGAAATCGTTGCATGTTTAAACCTAGCGCCCATACAAATAATATAGATGGACTAAAATGGTCGTAAGCTACAACTTATCACACATATATCGATATAATTTGGTGTATGTGTGCCCATTACACCCACTAATCAGTAGTATAAAATGTACTCTGTACAAAGTCCCCATATAAAGCTATCAGAAACAATAATATTGCATAGATATTTTTTAAATTGAGTTTATATATATTTTTGAGAAAACTAATTGACTTTACTATATATGGTCATGATCGGTATATCTTTTGACTTAGTCCCCATATAAATATACCATCTGATATTAAATTTTCCAGTAATAAACTTTTTCATATCTCTACGCCAAAAATAACAATAGTACGTATATTTTATTTTCCTACATCCAGTAACTGCCTCATCAAAGTTGGATCCAAGACCCTCTCTCGACACGCATGGTATAGTAGCTCTTATAAAACTAGCAAAAGAGATATATCAGGAGAAAGCTTATATCCACATAGAATTTTTGGGTATTTTGTATCAGTATAATTGGCATACTAGACAAGAACTTTCTCTTACCTGATTCCGAAACACTATTTACTTTGGAGAAAATCAAATCTGTCACCCGCTTACATATCTAAATATGGCTAATTATCTCTCGCTCCCAAAATAAAAATCAAGTCAAAAGAAATCTTAGCAGCAACAGGAATTTGATCAGTTTGTTTCGACAAAGACAATTCTAGATTTTTTTTGAATTCTAATTCAAAATCACTCAAAATAAAACATTGGTCATGCTAATTATATCCATAAATTATACAGGAATAGATAAATTGGTGAAACTCCTGACATTGGAACCAGAGTAAACTTATCTAAAAGTCTATGACGCGATACATACACCTATGAGTTCAGAATTCGGATTAGATTAAAACGAATAGTAGTTCTATTTGCAGATGCTTCAAAGAAGTAATGTTTTTTTCATTTCTAGATTACGATTTTGCAAATAGCTAATATGACGGTGCAAATCTGTGTTAAGATACGGATTTATCTCGTCAAAAAAAAAAAAAAAAAATACTGTAGTCCCCGGGGTCTAAAAAATGGCGACCTGTGTTTTCAACTAAACAATTGGTAAATGCGGAAATAGGTTTTTTTTTAATACACCAACACTCAGGGGTTGTCCCTTATTATTGCAGTGTACTGTGCTGATATCAGGAAAATATGTTATGGGTAGGATGAAAGAGGGAGTAGTATTTATGGATATTTGACTTGAATTTATCTATATTGTAAATGACAGGAAAGACCCCAGGGGGAAGTTTATTGCACATACGACTGCGGCAAATGAACGAAGTTTCGCGATAATGGACAATAGACTGCAAATCAACATGATCTACTAGATGAGCGAGTTGTGCGTAGAAAAGCATTGGCTCACTTATCTCAGCAGAACACTTCCAACATTCCGACGATGCTCCAATGTGTCAATAATTGGTTATCCTAGTGTCATTGACAGGCGCGGATCCAGCTCAAGCTTTTGGGGGGGAACTTTTTTGATTTTATTTTTTTTTTTTAATTTGAAAATCATATTTTTTGTTTAGGTGTTTTACATAAGTTCATTATTTTTTAATGAGGTTGTGCTTTATAGACAAAATTTTAAATGAAACAAAAAAATTTTAAAATTTGCTTTAACAGTTTATTATAAAAAATAACATAAAAAAACAAAACTAAAAAGAAATAAAAATGAATTCTGTGCAACAATTAAAATTAATTAGTCTTTACAAAAAAATTAGAAAACGCAAATAATTAGTCTTCTCATGAAAACTAAAAATTTATATATTGCAAAAAAAAATTATTAATAATTTGATTTAAATTATTTTAATATAATTCAAATTGGTCAATAAAAAAAATATAAAAAACACAACAGTTTAAATATATTATTTTTTACATTAAGAAATTGCATAAAAGTATTGAAAAAATATTCCACATTAGTGTTAAGTAAAAGTTTTAAAATAAAACTAAAAGAGAAATTAATTGTCATAATTTAGTAAGATTATAAGAAACATCGTTTTTAAATAATTTTGGTTGCAATTTTGAAAATAAATTGCTTATCGGTCAAGCGAATTTTAGATAAAGCATTACGATTTTTATTTCTTTCGTTACAGAATCTTTTTAAAAGTCTCCAAATCCTTTTTTTAACACGTAAATGTTGTACATTATCCATCGTAGGTCCTTGAACATTCTCAACGTCATTATATAAATTAATTTAACTTTTGACAGTGTTAAACCAAGCATTTTAAGATTTTTTTTGAAATTCTGTAAAGTAAAAAGTGCTAAATCCACAAAAAGTTGACATGATATATCTAAAAATCCGATTGACAGATCTATTTCATTTCAGAATCGTCAATAATTATTACTATTTAAAAACAAGCTAGGCTTTCAATAAAAATTAAAAATACATATATACATACATTGCAAAACTAAAAATAATAGGTGTTAAGGTGTGTTTAGATTACGCAAATATTTGACCAAATAAACGTAACCCCTAATTTTATGAAAAATTTATTCAATCTTACATGATATATAAAAGACAAAATTAAGTTATGTTTTATTACATTAGTAATATTTAATATATTTAACTATATTCTATATTATATATTGTATAACTTAATGAAAACAAGTAAGAAAATTATAGTCGGTCTAGACCGACTATACGATACCCTATACCATGCGTTTAGAAACCCTATCTCTTAGGCCCAACTAACTGGACATTGAAAATAAGCAAAAACCAAATTTGAGTGGGATTTTTATTAATTTTTCTGGCTGCAGATATGAAAAAGTTCATATCGGATGCTATATCTATAAAGGGACTAGGTCCAAAAATGGACCAATCCTGATCATGTTTGGTAAAGTCTCTTGTATTTTGCAAAAATATGTACAAACAAAATTTGAGAAGAATCAGTGCAATATTTTTGTTTTTTAATAGATTTAAGTGAAGATCGGGAAGCAGCTCTATATGGGGTCAAAGGGATCATTTTTGGACTACTCATTAGTGGATGTAATGAACGCATACAAACCCAATTTGAGTAAGATCTATATGACAATTTGGATCTTATGGCAATTTATGTCGATTTCATATGGGTAATTTGTATGGGGGCTAGGTCTGAACATGGACCGATTCTCACCAATTTCAATAGCGTTCATCCCATGGCCGATAAAAGCTTATATACCAAATTTCATCAAAATATATTCATATTTGCGACCTGCAGTTTGATTACAAGCTTTACATGGACACACAGACGGACGGACGGACGGACGGACGGACATTGTTAAATCAACTCAGAAAGTGATTCTGATTCGATCGGTATAATTAAAGATGGGTCTAGATCAAATATTTTTGGTTGTTACAAACAGCAGCACAAAGTCATTATACCCAAACCACATAGTGGTATAGGGTATAATTATACAAGGAAAATTATACATTATTTAGGGGTTACGTTTATTTGGTCAAATATTTGCGTAGTCTAAACGCACCTTTATAGTAAAAAAATAAAAATACATATATTGCCAAAAATATATTTTCATCAAATAAATAATTTGTGATTTCGTTGTGAGGCAAATTTTTCTAAAACATCGTTTGGATTAATATCAATATTTTGATGGATATGCATCATAGCTAATCCATTTAGCCTGTTCTCCGTCATTGTCGACCTAACCCATGTTTTAGTACGACGAAGAGTGGAAAAAGACCTTTCAGCAGTAGCATTACTGACAGGCATCGAAGCAAAAATTTGGAATATTATCCTTAACTTTGGATAAATGTCTTTATCACAGCTTTCTAAACAATTTAACTCATTATTTGCAAGATCTTTAGAAATTTTCCATTTTTGTTGCCGGTGAAGAATTTCAGCTTCAACTTTTGCTAATAAAAGTTTTTTATCTGTTTTATGAAATATAATTAGATCATCTACCAGTTGTGGTATTAAAAGTTTAATATCTGAAAATGAGATATTTACTATATTATAGGGTAGTAGTTTAGTGATATTAAATAAATTAAGAACGTCTTTCGAAAAACGTGTTTTTAAATCTGATAAAATAGTTTCTATTAGGGGAATGTAACCCACAACGCGATAATACTCTTGCACATCTTTAATTGGATGATTTCTTTCATATCGCGACTTCTCAATTGGAATTTCCATTCCAACGCAAACTATGTGTATCTGCAGATAAAACCTCATTGTTTTCGTTATTCACAACACATTTCTTTTTAGCTGATACAACAAAAAAAAACTGATATAGGTTTTTGACGTTTTTGCTATTAAAAAATAATATTAAAAAGTAATATTTGAAAATTTTCAACTAATGATTAAAAACTTAACTAAATGCGGTTTAAACTGGATTTCGAATCATATGTAAATGACCCGCTGGTGTTTTGTTTAAGTTTTTATAAAAATAGTCGAAATTTTAATACAAATTAATTTTATCAAATAAAATTTATTATAAAAACTAAAATTTTCTTAACTAGAAGTCAATTAGACAATTTAATTTATTTCTTCAATGTATTTAACTATTTATATGAACTTAGTTTTTTCTTCCTTAAGTTTTAAATTATTACTAAAAAAGTTTTAATGAATTTTTTAACATATATGAATAGAAATATGCATAAAAACAAAATGTTAAAAAAGTGCACTGTATACTATTGGAGAGTATAAAATTTTATACTCTATATTAAATTATTTAAACCTAATTATTAACAAAATGTTTATAAAATTGTAATGAAATTAAAGAGATTAATTGAAAAATAATTAATAAAAGTCATTTAATTTAAGACAAAAACTAGAAGCGTAGTAATTTCTGTTGTTAAATTTGGGATTATTTTTAATTAATTGTTAAGTGATTTTAGTCAATAAAATATTCAAACGCTAAAGAACTTTGACAATAAGCGCTTTTTGGATTGTTGATTTGCATTTTTTGAAAGAAATATGCAGCATCATTGTTTATATACATATATATGTTCGAAAAAAATTTACATAATTTTCTTCTAGAAATTAATAAATATTCACTTTTATTTGGTAAAACTATATAAATATACTCAAATTTCATTGTTTCAATGCTTACCATCGCTTTAAGTTACTATATATTAAAAAACTTGTATTTATTATTCACTTAAAATTTGATTATTATGTAATTTTTATTATTTTAACTTTCACTTGTACTGTTTTGCAACAGGTGTAGATTTAGAACAGCTGTTTAAATCTTTAAAGATTTCGAATACAAAATGTCGCCAATTAAAAATCTCCAAATTTCGAAATATTTTAACTTTATAAAATTATACAATTGGAAACCAATTAGAATTTGTATTCAAAATAACTTTCAAATAGTAAATGTTATTAAGCATGAACTAAAACCGGATGTTGATTCTTGATACTTACTATCACTTATAGATGGCACATTTTTGCAGTTAACATTTATACGGTATTTTATTCACTCTAGTTGATGTTATATTTTCATATATGTAAGATATTTGCAGTCAAATATTTGGATAACAACAACAAATTATTTATTGAAATGTTAAGGAATTTTTTTTAGTAGTTGCAAAACGTAAATCACTAAGATTGTTTTTTTTTTAACCGAGTTGGGGGGAAATATCCCGTTCCCCCCCCCCCTGGATCCGCGCCTGGTCATTGATAAGCACCAACGCCCTCCTTTGCACACGGTCCAGAAGCTTAAAAATAGACTGTGAAGCCCCTGCCTATATATGGGAGTTGTATTCCTGTTTTGGTCTAATATAGATGGTAAAGATAGTAAGAAAGATCAGATGGGGTGAAGTATTTCTTACACCGATTTAGGAAACCTAGGCACTTGAAAGTTTTTTTCGACAACTGAAGAATGTGTTTATTCCAATGGACATCACATTGAATTTTTATGCCCAGAACATCAAGAGTGTCTTATTCGTCGATGTTTACAACACCCATGGATTCAAATGACATCTATGACTCCATGGCCCGTCTACGAGTCAATAAATAACATTGGGTCTTAAAATCGACCCTGCTCACTTGATCCCACTCACAGATTGACAAAAGGTCTTGATTGAGTGTGTCATTCATAAATTGCCACATGCCCCCAATCTCCCTAAGGCTTGGCTTTTGATCGAATGAATATGAATGACAAATACTGCTGTCGTCTGCAAGATACGATTGGAAGTTTGACATAGAAGGTAATTGAGAAAAGTAAGAAAAAGTGAACGAGAAAGAACAGAACTCTTTGGATGAGACCCCATCTAAAACAACACGTATAGTACGATCTCTGAGGAAACTCGATACAAAACGAGGAAAATCAGTACCAACACCAAAAGCAAAGTTATGATAAGAATGCTCTGCGCCATACCCGATCGAAAGCCTTCCAAATGTCCAGAGCAACGACCTTACTTTTACCGAATCGGTGAATGGACTCCAACGTTCCGAAAGAAACGCCAAACTGTCTGTCGTTAAGCAATAAGTTGGTCTCTAGGTAGTTTACCATGCTCTCCATTACCTTTGAAAGCACGGAACAAATTACAATTGGGCGGGAATTTTCCGAGTTGGTAGCTGCGCTCTATTTTGGGATTGGCTGGATATTGGCAATCTTTCAACACGAGGGAAAGGTACTCATACGATACGAAGCGTGAAAAGGATTGCCAATAGACGCGATAGCTTCGAAGAATACTGTTTCAGTACCAGTGCTGATATGCCATCCGGTCACGGTGACTTGTTTACATTGTGCCCGGCAAGGACCCTCTTAACAGCACGAGCTCGAAAGAATATCTTGGGCATAGTATGAGGTAATCTTTCAAGTTCGGGCAGTGGTTGCTGACTTTTCGGCAAGAAAAAATTACTTGCGAATTGTTTAGTCAGAAGGTTAGCTTTAACAACCGCATCAGTGAGAATAAGGTAATTTTTTATAAGAGTTGGAATGGAAGAACTAGCATTGTCCCTTATTCTTTTAGCGAATGACCAGAAGGTCTTACCGCCCCTAGCAGCCAAAAATAACTTTAGTTCTAAGACGCTGTTTGTAGAGAAATTTTTTGCGTCTTTGGCACCTTCATCTCTCGCATGTTTGTATAAGAGATCAGTATTTGTATTTTTATTCATTCGGCAACTACTACACGCTTCCCCTCTGGATCTGTCTTGTTAATGCAACACTTATGCCTTGTTGAATCGAAATTAGTTTTGTATGAATAAATATTTTCATTCCAAGTAAAACCACATTTTCTACCATTTTCGCAGCGGTTTCGATATTATCGTTGAGGAAACAAAGTTTCAAATTTAAATGCCGATAAAAATCATTGAGTTCAGCCCAACGAGCATTTTCATATATAAATATGGCTTTTTGGAATCGCTTCGAAGTTCGGAGCATGAAAAGGATGCAGAAATGCTAGTGTGATCCGAGTTACAGAGAGGTGCATTAATTTTTACTTCGTACTTGTCAGGGTACGAAGAAGAACAAGGTCAAGAGTATTGTGAAACTGCCCTACAACACACAGAATGCATATGTGTTGGCTCATTCACTATCGGCCAGGACGAATTGTGAACATTAAAATCACCAGCATTAACGATTTCACTATTGGCACAATTCTCCAGGATTTTTGATATGGACTCTGTAAGGGGATCAAACCTATTGAGGGAGAGATCCCCATCCAGATTTGGACTTCTATAAAAAAAACGCGAAATTAATTATATGTGAACTGATATTGAATTTAATGAAAAGACGTTAAATTCTTCATCATTCGAGTTTAGTCGTTGCTATCACTGGTGATTTCTGTATTTCCGTTTTTCAATCATAGTGCGCAATATAAACTTGATTTATATATGATTTCAATCAGCAAAATAGGATTTTATATATTTTTAATAAAGCCAATCAAATTTGGTATAGGCCTATTTTCTATATCCAATCAGTTTGATAAAAGGCCTTTTCTCTAAACTCGTGACATAAGGTATCGTGAATTATAGTCTAGGCCGACTATAATTTTCTTTCTTGTTTTTTGTTATAATTTTTGATCAAAGCATAATTATTCGCTAGAAGAGAAACAACTTTATAACTGTAAGAAACCCAAGTAATATATCGCAAATAATTTCTTTTTTCATTTAATAAATAAAATTCTGTGCCATTGTGCGATGTAAAAGATATTAACGATTATGATCAACAAGAACTTCTCAAGAGTTTGTTAAGATTTTATAAGAACATCACAACGTTTTTTTTTTTGTCATCAGTTTGAAATTGATGATAATGTTTTTTAATTCAACAATAAGGATCATATCATAATACAATCAGTTTACACATTTAGCCAGCCAAGATAAAATAATCAAGTATGGCAAAATTTAAGGGCTTGGCATGGCAAAAGATAAGCTTAATTGTAAATGAAAAATCGTTGTTGGTTGATTGAAAGATTGACTGGCCATAGTTTGTTAAGATTTTAGTACACAAAAATATCTTGTGATATGATTTATATCTGTAATAACATTTTTGTGAGTCCCTGCATGTGGGCGGGGCAGCAAACTTTCGTAATATATATGTATATATATACATATATAAGTAAATAAGAAAATAAACAAAGGCGAAAGTTGGGATAATTTTATGTTTGTTTTGAACAGAATATACACTTTTTTAATGAACTGTTAAATACAGTCACCACTGACTGCCCCACCACAAGTAACCATTACTACAGCCAGTAGTAGTAAAAGCCCACTTAAGGGGCTAAAGCTTCCTGGCAGTACAAACTGCTTGAATGCTGCTTGAAGCAGCACTATAAACTGTATAATCAAACAAAAAAAATATAAACTGCAAATAAAAAAAGATGCAAAACTTGACGCCACAAGTGGCTAAAACAACACTTGCTGCTATTAACACTATAACACTATAACGAGGTATGAAAGCGAGAAAATCAAAAAAAAAAAAAGAAGCAGAACACAACAACAGTCTATATAGCTTCAGCGCAGTAGGCTTTGAACTACGTACACATGCCAACCAAAATGCTGGTAATTTTCAAGTAACTTTGCATTATACAGGGGGGTATATTAAATTAAACAGTCTGTTTGCTACAATATTATAAACTGTATAAACTTTTTGAAAGATAATCATCAATATATGCTCTTATATCAAGATGAGATTAAGAAAGTGCTCCGTCCTGTAGGAAATGCAATTGGATATCTTTACCAAAAAATCGGATTCTTGATATATTCAAGTAGACAAGAAGTCACAAAATAATATATAGCTAGTAACAACACAATGGACACTAAAAAAAGGTATAGTGTTGACGACCAACACCAAAATATTGGGCCATAAAATTAAAAACTCTTTTATTAGTACTAGCAGATTCCAGCGCTCGAAATTAGAGTGCAATTTTTAGGCAGCTTTATTTTTCAACTGAGCCAATTCACAAACCAACATTTTTATGGTTTTTTATTATTGTGCATGAAGATAACAAACTCATTAACAAAATTATTAACAAATTTGATAAAACACAGCATATGTATAATTATGTGTATGTGTTAGTAGCAGCTTTAAATGCAATTTACTCAAAATAAAGGAAAAAAATTAAAAATCTCTAAATCTGCAAAACGGCTAAAAAGAAATACCTTTCAAATAATATAAGTTTGGTCAAAATCGAAATAAAACGGTAAAACAAAACATCGGTCACAAGAAATCGCCTAGTCTATTAATAATATAGATGTTTTATTTATTTAAAAAAGAAAAAATATTAACATAAAATAGCTTAACTTAAAAAAAAATTAAGAAAAAATAAAAAACTTTAAAAATATTCATGTTAATGCTGTTGAAAAAGCACTGGAAAGTTTCCCTTTATTATTGGGTTCAATATTTTGTGGGGTATCTATTAGTTTTAGTGCTCTTTTACACATCCGTTGAAATTTTATTCACTCTGGATTAACTGCCTCTATGCGATCTGTCGTCTTTTTTTAATCTACAACTTCCCACAGATTTTCTCTATAAATGAGATCTGGTGTTTGGGCTGGCCATTCGAAAACACTAACTGTATTAGATTTTAGACATTCGGTTACAATTTTTAGAACTTCCAGATCTGGAACATATTTTCCTATGCGTATTGATACAATTCGGCATTTAGAATTTGCCAGTATACAATTCTGGTTAGAGCATCTTGTACTACATGAATTCGACCTATTCCTTGGTCGCAAAAATAACCCCATACGATAATATTACCACCGCCAAACTTCACAGTTATTTGTATGTTTTGGGTTTATTCTTTTCCCCTTTGGTCATCGTACAAATGTTCTTCCATCATGGCCTCCTTAAATAAACTAGGACTCATTTGAAAAGAGGACAGAATTCTAATTCCGTCTTGACCAGTTCGTGTGTTCTTTATCAAAGCTTATGCGAGCCAGACAATTTTTCTCTCAGCCTTAAGAGTTCGAGCACTTATTTTTATACCCTATACCACTATGTGGTAAGGGTATAATGACTTTGTGATGATGCTTGTAACTATCGAAAATATCTGAGCTATACCGATCGACACAGAATCACTTTCTGAGTCGATTTCGCGATGTCCGTCCATTTGTCCGTCCGTCTGTGTGTCCATGTAAAGCTTGTAATTAAACTACAGGTCGCAAATATGAATATATTTTGATAAACTTTAGTATATAAGCTTCCACTGGCTATACGATGAACGCTATGTAAATTGGTGAAATTCGGGTCATGTTCAGACCTAGTCCCCGTACAAATGAACCCTATGAGCTCGACTTAAATTTTCATAACATACAAATTATCAAATAGATCTCGGCCAAATTTGGTTTGTGTATGTTTATAACATCCATTGATCATTAATCACAAAATAAACCGTATAGGACAATTCTTGGTCAGAGTCCCCATGCGAAGCTAATGCCCAATCTTCACTTTAATCTATCAAAAAAAGAAATATATTGCACAGATTTTTTTAAAATTTGGTTTTTTAGAGGTTTTTTCAAAAAATAAGTGACTTTACCAAATATGGTCAGGAACGGTCCATTTTACGACCTAGTCCTCATATATATATAGCATCAGATATGAACTTTTTCATATCCGAAGGCAAAAAATATATTAAAAATGCCACTCAAATCTGATTAATGCTTCTTTCCTATATTCAATTAAATGGACCTAAGAGATAGGTCTCTAAAAGCATGATATAGGTTATCATATAGTCGGTCTAGATCGACTATAATTTTCTTAATTGTTTTAGTTTCAGATTGTTAATGACTCTCTTATTATTAAATTATCCTGTCTTTGACTCGTTTTACGGGGCCTGCCGCCGAAATGTTGAGTCGTCACCGTACGTCTTTCATGATAATTCTTGATAAGTTTAAAGTTTAAGGTTTATTCATAGAATATTTCTCACAAATTTTCTTTTGTTTAAGACCAGCAGTAACGACATCTATTATTCTGGTTTTTAAGTATTTTAAGTATTTTCTGGCCATTATATTACAAGATTAAGACATCGAAAAATACATTTGTATTTAAAAAACAGTTGGAAGAAAACGTCAGTAACTAGAAATATTTAAATTATTTAAATAAATTTTATACATTTTCTTTCATGCCATCTTCTATTCTTATTGTTTTAATCAACTCTGGTAGAGAAGTATTACAGTTTCTATTGTTTTATTACCACGAAAGAAATACTTTAGTCTCATTTATCTATGTTTTTTATTATAGTTTTTGTAACAAATTTGTTATCTCTCAATAGAGAACATACCAAAGAGCGATTTCGCCAAAAAAGATACATAATTTTGGGACTGAACGCGAAATTATTAAAGACAAAATTTGCAAATTCAAAATTATATAAAAGTTTACAATATATTGTCACCCACTGTATATACATATTAGTTATTTTTGGGCTTGTATTTTCCTAAAAAAATTATATTTATAAGTTTTCTTAATTTGGGAGACCTATATTCTGAGTTCCAAGAGTAAATGATTTCTATGAATGTTTTATAGAAATCAACCAAAAAACCAATTCGGATTTTAGCTAGAGAGGACTTATTCCATAATGCAACCACCTATATCCATTGATGAAACCTCTATGAAGATCTACAATTGAAATAATTTGGAAAAGAGTAAAACACCGAACCAGTTTGCTACAACTTTTGTAAGTCTTAGTGAAAACGAAAACGATTCATGTAGCGTTAATAACACTTCGTTCTAACCGTTTGACAAAATAATTTGACTTATTTGTTGTGAGTTGGTAGCAACAGTGTAAAATACAATATTTACCTTGTTAAATATGTATTGTGGAACTTCTGGTTAAAGTATTTGTTTTATAACTAACCATCCTTTATTTTCGAGTAAAACGATGGCAACAAAAAAATTTAATAATGTGAAACCATTTTATTTTTTTTTTGTCTTTCATCACCAAACGAGGTGCAACCAGCGCCACGTTAAACCAGCCACCTTGGCTGGTAGTAAATATTGTTAATTTTAGGTTTTTGGTTCTGCTTAAACAAACAACCAAGCAAACAAACAAATGTTCATAAATAATTTGCATGTACGACCCCATAAGCTGGAGCATATGTACATCTATACAGTCGTTTGTTCAGCTTCAGTTTGAAATCAAGAAATCCTTCATTTCTGAAGTAGATTTCTAAATTATAGAAATTTCACTTTTTTTTAATGTTACAGTAGTCTGATTTTAAGACTCCAAAATAAATGTGTTCGCGTTAAAAAAGTAACACGTTCTAATCTGATGATGTTTTGTTATGCAGCTAAAGCCTGTGATTAGTGGTTTTTATGGACAAAAATCCTATTTACGTTTTTTTTAAGCAAATTTCAAATTAACGTTTTCAAATGTTTACGCATCCGTTTTAGAGTCTTTTTTAGAGTTTACCTTTCAATGTTATATATTTAAATTGTTATTGATATTCTTAAAGTTAAAGTTAATCTTAAAACGTTTATTTGTTTTTGGCGGTTTTTTTTTGTGGCTAATTTTTGTGTAAAGGGCAAAATTGTGTTACTCGTTTTAAATGGTATTTTGAATGAATATCAAACATCTTTGTTAGAAAAGTGATTGAAAGTTAAATTGTTTTTAAACTATTGTTTTTTGCAATTTTGTTTCAGAAACAATTTTAATTCCCCTTAATCGTTGGCAAAATTGAAATAACAAAAGACTTGGAAAACACTCTTGATGTCTTAATTTGTTAAACAGAAAAATTCCATGTTCTTATTTGCACATTCTTGAGCCCGATTTAGTAGAGCTTATTGCTTTCCCATACAACTTTTTTTAACGTTTTATTGAATTGTTAAATACAGGCCTAGTTTTTTTGACTTTAACTTAACAATTTTTAAATAGAAATAAGTAAGAGTGCCAAATTCAGCTGTGTCGTATCTTTGATATCCTCCGCTTGTGTCTTAAATTCAATTTTATAAACAATATTGAGTACGTTTACAGTTTCAATACTGTCGTCGTTATTTAGGATCAATTAAATTTTAAGTTAATTGCTTTTTTTTAACAGTATTTATTATAATTGCTTATTTATTGTTTTTTTTGTATAAAAACAATGAAAGGTTTTTAACTTTTGTTTGAAAAATTGCATTATTTTTCTATTATTGTCGAAAAACTATGAAGGTATCTTAACCTTCATAAGAGACCAAAGAGAAATATTTTTTAACGCTGCCGGTGCACTGTGGCTGAAAATCATTTTTCATGGGCCAAAATTCTGTAACTTTTGAACCGATAAAAATATTTTAGTATTTTTTTTACGGATAGATATTTAGTTGAGCTTGAGTTAGCTTCGATTTCATTAACATTGATTTAGTAATTTTTAAGGAATTCTAGGTCAAAGTTGAACTTTTCATTTTTATACCCTATACCACTATGTGGTTTGGGTATAATGACTTTGTGCTGCTGTTTCTAACTACCAAAAATATTTGACCTAGACCCATCTTTTATTATACCGATCGAATGAGAATCACTAACAGATTCGATTTAACGAAGTCCGTCCGTCCATCCGTCCGTCCGTCCGTCTGTGTGTCCATGTAAACCTTGTAATCAAACTGCAGGTCCAAATACGAACGTATATTGATGAAATTTGGTATATAAGCTTTCATTGGCCATAGGATGAACGCTATTGAAATTGGTGAGAATCGTTCCATGTTCAGACCTAGCCCCCATACAAATGACCCCTCAGAAATCGACATAAATTGCCATAAGATCCAAATTGTCATATAGATCTTACTCAAATTGGGTTTGTATGCGTTTATTACATCCATTAATGAGTAGTCCAAAAAGGATCCCTATGGGACAACTCTTAGTCATAGGCCCCATATAGAGTTGCTTCCCGATCTTCACTTAAATCTATCAAAAAACAAAAATATTGCACTGACTCTTCTCAAATTTTGTTTGTATATATTTTTGCAAAGACACGCAAATTTGGTTTATGCTTATTTTCTATGTCCAGTTAGTTGGGCCTATGAGATAGGGTCTCTAAACGCATGGTATAATTTTCTTACTTTTTTTTTAACTTTTAGCGTGAAAAATGGTTTTTTATTATTTACTAAAAAATGTGGTATTTGGATTTTAATAATAATAATAAGCATTTTTTGTAATAATGGGATTTTTTAATATTTACACCCAAAAAAATTTTTTCACAAAAAAAAAATAAATCAACTGGAAATTTTGCTTTTTCTACTGAAAAGTTAAAAATTTTTTGCTGTCAAATTTGCAAATTTGTTTACACTTAAAAACACGTTAGAAACATTATCTAAAAGTCTTGCTATTACTACAGAAAAATTTATAATTTTTTGCTGTCAAATTTGTTAATTTTAGCAAAATAAATCTGCTGAACATCGGGATTTAGATGAAGAAGTCAAAAAACTACTAAAAAACAAAAATAACACAGAACACAATATGGAATATTTACAATCGATATTTGAATCAAACGAATAATCTATAATATTAATAGGCAAGGCAATTTCTTGTGACCGATGTAAGTTTCACAGTTTTACCCCGATTTTGACAAAAAATTTATCATTTGAAAGATATTTATTTTTAGCTGTTACCCAGATTTATCGTCTGGAATATTTTTTTGAAGTTATGATCGTTTAATGTTGCTGCTAACACATACATAATATTATACATATGCTATGTGTGTGTTTATTAAATTTGTTAATGTGTTTGTGTTAATGTGTTGAGTTTGTTTTCTTCATTTAAAATAGGTAGAATTGTGAAGCATACCTTTAGGGTCTTTATTAAATGAAAAAAAAAAAAATCATAGAATTTGCACTCGAATTTCGAGTGCTGGAATTTGCTAGTAATTATAATTGCTTTTCATTGTTATTTAAGTACGAAAAAAAAAATAATAACAGGAACCTCCCATTGTTACAAATGTTATTAAAATCTATTGCAAATTTTATTTTTAAACGTTTTTTTTTTACCCACATATGTATGAAATGTGTTAATAAATAAGAAAGTTTCAAAAAAATAAAAACCCTAATTTTCATAACAAAATTAGAATCATTGCGCTTATGTTTAGCAGATTTATTTTGCTAAAATTAACAAATTTGACAGCAATAAATGATAAATTTTTCTATAGTAATAGCAAGACTATTAGATAATATCACTAACGTTTTTTAAGTTGAAATGTTCTTGGAGTGTACACAAATTTGCAAATTTGACATCAAACAATTTTTATTTTTTCAGTAGTAATAACAAAATTTCCAGTTAATTTTTTTTTTTTTTTTTAGTGTACAAATTTTTTTTGAGTGTAAGCATTTAAACAAAAATCCCATTATTACAAAAAATGCTTGTAATTATTATTAAAATCCAAATATGAATAATAAATAAAAATATAAAAACCCATATTTCGTATTTGGCAGTTAATCAGGAGTCCTACTGATAAGAGAGTACTTAATCGAGCTACAAATTACCTTAGACAACGGCTCCTTGAATTGAAAAATGATAAAGTTAGTGAATATTTAAAGTTATTAGATCCATCTAAAAATCATGAACACTCTCTATGGATTGGAAGTACTTGAAAGACCAAAACAACGTAATATTCCTATAAGTGACATAAACAATAGTTGGTGTAGATCATACAATAGTAAAGCTGATGCATTCGCATTACATTTGGAAGAACAATTCAGCATTTCTTGAACAATAATTTATCTGAAGATACCAATACCAGTTTTTGGATTCCCCTTGCACTATTTGGTGTGCAATAAGATGTTAATAATTTAAAATTTGCTTATTCTTGTACTGAATAACAGATTGCAAATAAATATATATATATATAAAAAAATATTTCACGCTAAAAGTTAAAAAAAAATGAAAGTTCAAGTTTACCTAGAATTTCTTAAAAAGTACCCAAACATTTTTAATGAAATTAAAACAGACTCAAGTTCAACTACAAAAATAATTACTAAAGTATTTTCATCGGTTCAAAAGTTACAGAATTTTGGCCAATGAAAAACAATTTTCAGCTACTGTGCGTCTGCCAAACAACAGGCTACCGCGTATTGTTGCCGAAAAAATCATAGTTAAGAAAATATACTGGGCAGTTGAATGGGCCAAAATTTGCGATAAAATCCAATTTGATCATGAAAATATTGACATACTTTAAGTGAACACTGGAAAACAATAGTGCACCTTCTAACTTTAAAGGTAAGAGTCGACCTTGTCTCTGATGCTAGACGATCACAATTCACGATCTATAACCACAGCTAAATTTTTGTATGGTCCCTATTTCTGCTTCAAAACTTTCTTCTTGAGCTATAAGCCTGCTAATAAGAGCAAGAGGTGGTTTACTCGATTTAAATTTGCGTGCTTTCAGCAATAACACAGTTGGCTTATGCACACTCTGCAATCAAGGTGAATCGGAAAACATTGGAGTTTTTCCTATTTATAGGCTAACTTATTTTAAAAAGAATATTCTTCACATAAACGAAATTTTTAATTTATTAAATGGCTGTGATTCTGGTTATGATACGTTATCTAAGTATATAGAAATTTGTTTAAGATACAGAGGATGGATAGTAAATGAATTTGATTGGTTTGCATCGTTTATTAACATAAACGATTATGCAAATTTTTAATTATACAACTCACATAAACAATTTTGTTAAAATAAATGAACTAAAAAGCATTATTTTGCCAATCTGGCTCTCAACTATAATGTTATGCCAAATATAGACATATATTATGAAATATTTAATATTGTTCAGTATGTTACAAATATTTTGTGAATTTATCTTTAAATAAAAAAAAAATAAGTAAACCTTGCATATTTCCATATTTTTTTTAGAAAGATTGGACCAAAAATTCGTTTCGTGAAAATAAAATCGAACAATGACTTTGCATATTTGCATAAAGAGAATATGTTAGAAATATGCAAAAATATGCAAAACATTCTAAACCTATACAAAATATGTTAAGTAAATATGTATATCTTAAAAATAAATAAAAGCGGCTTAAATGCCAATAAACATAGAAATTATTCCATAAACTAGAGATTTAGTTCTTATTTCATTTATATTGTTATTGCTGTTCTATATTTGTCTGGTATTAAAAATTTACAAAAATAAAAAGTTAATAAGTATAAAGATAATTTAATCATTATAAAAAAGTACATATTATTCAACGCAAATAAATAATTAAATAATTTTTGTCATTATTGATGGAATCCTTTCGCTTCCACACTTTCTTTCCACTTTCATAATGTTAAGAATTCTATATAAAGTAGATTTTATAAAATTGTACAATGCGCTAGCGGAGGAAAAAGAATTTGTTAGAATTAGGTTACCACTAAAAAAAATGTATTTATTCATTCAGAAATTTTATTGTAATTCTAATCTGTAATATTAATAGGCTAGGCGATTTCTTGTGACTGATGTTTTGTTCTACCGTTTTATCCTGATTTTGCCAAAACGTACATTATTTGAAAGGTATTTCTTTTTACCCGTTTTGCAGATTTACAGATTTTTAAATTTTTTCTTTTATTTTGATTAAATTGCATTTAAAGTTGCTACTAACACATACATAAAATTATACAATGCTATGTGTGTGTTTTTTACTTTTAAATATGTCAATGTGTTTATAATAAAAATTAGTTTGTTTTTTGTGTTGATTTGTGAATTGGCTACAATTGATTAGCATACTTTTAGGGTCTTTATTTAATGAAAAAATAAAATTTACTAGAATTTGTGCTCGAATTTCGAGGGCTGAAATCTGCTAGTATATATTAAAATTAAATAAAACCGGCTAAAATGCCAATATACATAGAAATTATTCCATGAAGTAGACATTTAGTTCTTATTTTATTATTTCATTTATATTATTATTGCTGTTCTATATTTGTCTCGTATTGAAAATAAAAAGTTAATAAGAAAAAAAATAACACAGTGGTACAAAATTGAATGAAATAGAAAAACCTGGGGAGTGATATTATTTTTCTTGTAGGTTTTGTCGAGTAAAGGAAGATTCCAATAGCGAAATATGCCGGACACCTCCAAAATCCGGGTTTGCGGTTAAAAAACCGGTTTTTGTACCTTTGCGCACTTATAAGCCTGTAACTTTGTTGATAATGACAGTGACAGTGACCTAAAACATCGGTTTGACAAAAACAGCAATCATTTGGTCAATGATATGACTGCTGATGCCAAATCATAGGCGTAGAAAAGGGCTAAACAAACGAAGGTTGAATTTTATTTTTTTTAATGTATTACAGCAATATTGACAAACAAATTCTGGCTCGTACCAGCGACTAGTATCAAAAGAACGATTAAATACTTTATTGTACACTTCTACCACTCCAAATTTGAAAAATTTTTGAAAAATCTACAAAATTTGTGTTTGCTGGACAATAACACCCAAATTTCTCAAGTTTTCTTAGATAAATTATATATCATTCGAAAGATCTCAGTTTCTTCTTTCCAAATCAAGAAAGAAATTGAAAATCGGATCATTACCAACAAAGTTGCGCAAAGATACAAAAACCGGTTTTTTAACCGTAAACTCGGATTTTGGAGGTGTCCGGCATATTTCACTATTGGAATCTTGTTTTACTCGACAAACCCTACAAGAAAAATAATATCCGGTCCCAGGTTTTTTGGACACTCGCACCGTGTAATTTAATCATTATAAAAAAGTACAAATTATTCAACGTAATTAATTGTTCAATATACGTATGTATTTATGATTTCTAAATCTGTTATTGTTAGGTTTTAACGCTTTTCACTGAAATCATCTTATATGCTGAGAAGCTTCATTCTGCATCACACGTGGTGATAGGTGCATATTTATAGTTTTGAATATTTTTATATCCAGCTGGTTCAATGGACGATACATCTTCTGTTCCGATATTGATTATAATATTTAATTTTAAATCAATTTTTGAAAGCCGGATTTCTATTTATTATTGCATATTTTTTTTTTTTTAATTCAGCTCCAATTGTACCAGTTCTATTTAGAATAATATTTTCCGCTTCTTCATAATATTCTATCGATTAGCTAAGCGTAGACTAAATAAATTATAAATTATGCCTTGTTTATGCCCTTAAAATTTTTCAGCATAAAATGATGCCGTCTTTAGCCACGTCCCCCATAGGGATATGATAGGTTCAGGCGGCAGCTCTTATTCAGTATATTTTTATATAACTTAGAGCGAAGAGGAGTTTTCGAAAATATTTTCTTTAGTGCTCAAATTTAATGCATGAGCAATGCATGTATGAGGCCGCGTCTGTCAAAAGTAACAAAACTTTCAAATCGTTGCATTGGGGCCACAAATGACGATTGTCATAATTAACAAATTTGGATACTGTTGCGTCATTTACATGGTCTTGTTGCTTGCGCGACAGAAGAAATGATTTTGATGCTTATTAGTGATATTAGTGACACACCGTCCTTTCTTATCTGTAGTTTCGTCCACTGATATCCAAAACATTGTCTTATTTCAAGTTATACCGATTTTTTTTGGTAGCTTGATCATAGCACTTGACCAAGTGGCATGCGGCATCGTTTGACCATGGTATTTCTTTTTTAAAAGCATTCAATGTGACGTTGCACAGTGGCGCCCGTAGAGCAAACGAAGTTGCAAAAATCAAAATTTTCATATGCGCCGACGAAGTTTTGAATAAACCCATGTTATAGGAATCTTTTCAACGATTGTCTACCTGTGAGCCTCTGCTAAAGTCTACTCCCAATATTCTGTTACAGACACAGGATGCACAAAAAACTACTCATTGAAATTCGCAGGTACGCACCTCACTAAAAAATTACTTTGGAGTACAAATGGTCAAGAAAAATATTGACTTATGGTCCCCCCAGGTAGGCACAAATCTTATTTAGACACGAGCATAAATCAAAATTGCATAATTCAGCCTAAATCCATATGTATGCAGGGAACAGGTAAATTTTTAGGGATGGTAGCATAAGCCTATATATTGCAAAATAAGCATAATGCCCGGATTAGTCTACGACTGAAAGTTGGCGCAACAGTACTCGTTAAACAATTTAAAATTATTTGAACTGTTTAGAACCACACCAAAGTTTTTCACGGAAGCTGCTTTAGAAGAACTTGATAGCTTATACGGAAATATTGAGAGAAGCGAAATTATAAAAAATAATTTTTATCTGATATATGCAAATATTAAGGCAAAATGGGTGAAATCTAATCGAACCATTCAGAACTTCAACTCCAAATACGAGGACTGACTTAATGAAGACACCATCCTGGATATATTGGCAGTAGTTAAACCCACCACATCAACCAGAGGAGCAAAAGGAAGGCCAAAAAAAAGTATTGAGGAGTGTTCAATTTTCACACGAAAGAGGAAACTTGCCGATGCCACCAATGACTTGACCACAAAGCATTTATCGGACGCGCTGTCTATTAAATATACAAAGGATAGTGAAAGAGTTAGGTCGCAGATTACAAAATCTGTTGCTGATGCAAGCCCACTACAACTAAAAAGTATTAAGGAAAGCATTCCCACGCCCACAAACGCACACATTAAAAAATATGGTTCCGAAGAAGCCTTGGCCTTGTTTATGGACTTACAACTTTCCAAAGAAAAATATGAGATACTACGGGCATCCTTGATGCGACACGGGGCTGACGTTTTACCAGGATACAAGCATATTACGCAAGCCAAAATAAATTCACGACCACTGCATACGGAGTTTACGGAAGTCTCTGTGAAAGCCAATCTGCACGATCTCATGAGCCATACAGCAAAACGGTTAGTGGAGAGTCTTCCTGAAAATGAGGTGAAAATTCTTCCTGAGAAACTGACATTGATCAGCAAATGGGGCTGCGATGGATCATGCGAACAAAGCGTTTATAAGCAAAGGATATCTTCCGTTGACGCTACAATATCGGACGGAAATATGTTTATGGCATCTGTTGTTCCTTTGCGGCTAAAATCTCATGTTTCCCTACACTGGAAAAATCCACGTCCGTCATCAGTGCATTATTGCCGACCAATAATATTTCAGTTTACAAGGGAATCGGCAGAACTCATAAGGACCACGGTGAAGGACATTGAAGAACAAATAAGCAAGTTTAAGCCTACAAAGCTGCAAATTGGAGAAGGAAAATATAGTGAATGCCATTACAAGTTCCACCTGACCATGGTTGACGGAAAAGTCGTAAATGAACTGACAAGAACAACCTCAACATTGTCATGCCCGATTTGCAAAAAGAGTCAGAAGAACTTTTGTAATTTAAACGATTCTACAAACGAGGAGAATTACGAATATGGAATGTCACCATTGCACGCAAGGATAAGGTGTGTGGAGTTCTTGCTAAAACTGGCGTATACCCTACCACAAGAGGGGGAAAACTTCGATGAAAATACACAATAAAGGATAAGGAAAAGATCAGAAAGAAGCAAATACATGATGCTTTTTTTAAACAAGTTGGACTAAAAGTAGACTGTCCCAAGCACGGATACGGTAACTCAAACGATGGAAACACTTCTAGGAGATTTTTTGAAAATGATGAGGCAGTAACTAGAATCACTGGAATTGACAATCAAATCGTGAAAAGATTGGGAACGATCTTGAATGTTTTAAACTGCAAAGAAAATGTCAATTCTACAAAATATGGAGAATATGCATCGAAAACTGCATCTCTTTTAGCAGAAATGTATCCACAGAAGAAGTTGACCCAGACCGTCCATAAAATATTGGCGCATGGCAAAGATATAATTGAGTACCAGTCTTTGCCAATTGGAGAGCTTTCTGAAGAAGCACAGGAGTCTCTTAACAAAGTTTATAAAAAATATAGATTGCAGAACACATTCAAAGCATCAAGGGTAAGGCAAAATGAGGACCTATTCAACATGTTGGCAGCCTCGTCCGATCCACTTATTTCTTCCCTGCGGCATGTGAAGTCACGAATAGAGTTAGAAAATAATTATAGTTTAGAAATGTTTAGTCTTTTAGATATACCTTCTTTTACGAATTGTGATGAATATTTTACAGAAAATTGAAAAAATAAATTTAAACAAGGAGTAATTTATTTTTAATTTGTTGGGTAATAATTTAAAACATAAAACCCTAAAGAAAAAAAAAAAATAAAAACAATCTAAAAATGTAAAAATAATTTTTTTTAGTTACCATAAAATTGATTTTTCTACAAATTTTAAGTTTGATAACCCATAAATGGGCCCCTACAAAGCGTAGCACCCTTTCCAAACGCTCATTTCATAGGCTGAACAGTTATCTATCATATCTGTTTAAACTGTTCAATTATGTTATTCGGTTCAAAAGATATGATTTTTGCAACGAAAAAACTCAAATGGCGCCAATGTGCGTTGCTTACAACATCCCACGGTGTATTTGCCGCTACAAGTGTTTCTCATAGGTCGATTTGAAACCCTTTGCTGGAAATTTCGGAGTCAGCAGAAATGTTGCTAGTAATGTCGCTCCATGAGTTACTAGATGTACTGGCCATATTGGATGCCTTGAATCTTCTGTGACCAGATACTGCAAGATGCTGAAGTAATTGTGATTTTTTGCGGCACACAATCTGAAAATATGAAGACGTTAAAACATTTTTATGCAGTTTTAAATTCATCATGAATACTTTACCTTTCTCTTAAAAATAATGTATATAAAATCACTTCCATCTTTGAAACGCTTGTCGGAGTGGCTATTGCACTATTTCTTAAATTTCGGGATTTTCTCACGATTCTTCATATTTTGCATATTTTTAGCATATTTTGCATATGTTTAATATAATTGGCATATATTAAGCATATTTTTTTTGGAAATTTTTTTTGCATATATTTTGCATTTTTTTGATATGCACTTAAATTTGTTATAATTAAACGCTGAAAAGCCTAAATTAAAAATTGGTCTCAATAGGATGAAAAATGAAAAATATTAAAAATTCTGAGGTCTAGTAATAATCACTAGCATAGCCCAGCACTAGGCATTCGAGTGAAAATATTTCTTTAAATATTTTTTTAAGCTACATATATATATAAATAATTTATGAATCGATATATATAAAATTCATTTTCTGTTTGTTTGTTTGTTTGCATGCTACAGAAATTTTTATTTTTCAACTGATTTCTCTGAAATTTGGTACACATGATATCTGTACCCCAGGAAAAGTCGCCATATTCTTCTTACCGGATACGCCTACTTTTACGCCCACTTTTTATGTACAATTCATTTTATGTTTATTGGTACATTTGGTCGCTACACAAATTTTTATTTGTAAACGATTTTCTCTGCAATTTGGTACATACAATCTCTGTAATCCAGGGAAGGTCACAATATGCTTCGTACCGGCCACGACTACTTTAACGCCCACTTTTTACATAAAATTCCTTTTCTGCTTTTTCGTATATTTGTTCACTATACAAATTTTTATTTGTTAACGGATTTCTCTAAAATTTGTACTGAAGGTAAGGTCACCGTATCGCACCTGTACCTCCTAAAGTGAGTCAACTCAAAATTTTTCAATTTTCACTTTTTGCTAAAAAACGATACACAGTGGTCATATCTATCCACTGTAAAAATCTTACATCGAATTTTCTAGTCTTTCGCAAAATAAAATACAGTTGTAACCCTCTATGTGTTATAAGAGTAGCTTCTTTAGGATTCACTAAAAAGACATATTTTGAGTTGCACCCAAAAAACTTGTTATTTTTGATGATCACTGAAAAAAATCGCAAAAACAACTACTACTGTATACTTATTATTCGCAATTCTTTACAATGAAACAACTGTTTTTAAATTTTACAGTAAATATTAAAAAACCGGTTTTTGCCTCTACTGAAAATTTGTAAATTTTGAGTTGACTCACTTTAGAGGTACTAGTGCGATATGCTTCTTATCGGCCACGCCTATTTTTATGCCCACTTTTTATATACAATTAATTTTCTGTTTTTTGGTATATTTGTTCGCTACACAAATTTAACTTTTTAAGGAATTTCTCTGAAATTCCAGTAAATATTTACAGTAAATATTATCTGTTATTTTCTGTTTTTTGGTATTTTTGTTCGCTACACAAATTTAACTTTAACACGGTCGTCATATGTTTCTTACCAGCCACGCCTACCTTTACGCCCACTTTTTTTAAATTTTTTACGGGTTTCGCTCGAATTTACTGCACGTTTTTCTCATATCCCAGGCAAGGTCGTCATATATTTTTATCGGCGACGCCCACTTTTTTTAATTTTTTATTTTTTCCCATTTTGGTTTTGTTAACATATTTTAATGTTTCAGTGGACTTCCCCAAAACTTTGTGCATAAATCTCTTTACTTACTACTCTTGAGTTTACAACATTATGAATAAATATTGTAAATCCACATATTACAAATATTCCCGTTTTGCCTTTTTTACTATATGATTTCTAACACCCCAAAATTAAAGCAGATTTTTTTCATGGTTGAACAGATACAGGTTGACTACCACTGTAGGATTACATCGATGAGGTTAATACATATAAATATTTCCATCTCGCCTTTTTAACTACATTGAAAAGCAACTTATTACAAATATTTCCATTTAATCATTTTCACTGTATAAGTGAGTTGTAAAGGTGTAAAAAGAACTATTTGCAATTGTGACTTGCACATGAAAGCATAGCATATAGGCCGTACTATACTAAACGGAACTCTAGAGAACGCGATCAGACCCGAATTCGAATTCGATTCTCAACGGGTTAGACAATCTGAGTCTAGAAATGCTGAAGCACCTGAACAAACCCAATAACGTGTTGAAGCCCAAAGATCAAGACAAGCTTTGTTAAGAGAAGCGGAAAGGCCCGCATCTACTCAAGTGCATCTAGAAATAGGCTAAGGCAAGCTAAGTCGAGAAAATGTGAAACTCCTGAAACGATTCAACAATGTCTTCAGGCTCAACGCATAGGACAAGCTGAGCCCAGGGAATGTGAACCTCCTGAAACGACTGTAATATACCAGAAAACTTTTGTAGGTTGGTCCCTTCATTGCAAGAGATGGTACAAAAAGTTTTTCCTTACACAACGTACATAAGAGGAAAATCTCTTACAGTAGCAAGTATCAACTTACAATCTCCCTGTTTTTCTCATAGACAATTAAATGTCTCCTGCTCCAGAGTTGGGAGCTAGCCCATTTTTTTCGTAAATGGACCAGGAGGAAAAACCAGAAATGTTGTATATCCCAAAGCTCTAGAATAACTAAAATTCATAACTTTTAGACATCATACACTGAAAATAATCCATGTATAGATAACGTGAACATGTATGAACAAATTCCCCCCAACAAAATGAACTTATTCCCCGAAAAATTGGGGAATAACTTCACGATGAACTAATTCCTCAAATTTTTTTAAAAAAAGGTCCACAAAATAAATGAATAAATTCCCCATACTGCTCTAAATATCTGTCCTGCAATAAACGTATTAAAATCTGTATTCTTTTCAATCATTTCGGTGCGCGGAACGCAACTTAGCTGAAATATCGGAGTGATCTGAAAAATATAATTTGGCGGTAGCACTAGTGTGGCTGCCAAACGGAACACGGCTTAGCTAAAATATCGGAATGATCTGAAAAATATAATTTGGCAATTAAAATAAGTTGTTAGCAACTGCGCGGCAGCACGGGTGTAGCTGCCAAATGAACGGACGCATTCATTTTCCGTTCTTGAAACTTCTATGAATTTGACGTCTCTGCTCAATGATGATCACTAATTGAATGAAGTAATTAAATTTTTAAAAGTTCTGATTCCTTTAAATTGCAAACGATTCCGTTATATTTGAGGTTTACAAAATAAATAAACTTAAAAAAAGTTAAAGCGGTTTCGCAGCTTATATTTGAGTATTTTTGCTTCTAAATTAAAGAATCAAAAAATTTTAAATTGAAATAAAAAATTAATTTACTCCCCAAAAAACGTAAACATTGGGTAATTTTTTCATCATGAACAAATTCCCTAATCTCATACAAATTTTTGGGGAGAAAGTTTTTTTTTGGGAATTTGTTCATTGGGGACTAGGTATTCAGCGCCTGGTAAGCATAGGAACCATTTTCCAAGTCAAAGGCCTTTGGATCCCGGGAAAGGCCGGGTAAAAACAGCTAGTATTTAAATAAAATTTCATTATACATATTTGTTGAATACACAGAAGATATGCAAGGGTTTGTTAAAAAATAATAATTTTATAGGAGCCTAAAAGTATGTTTCTCAATTTTGGCAATTAATAATTCAACAATTCGATTAAATTATAAATGCACAGGCGACGAATTGCGAATTTGGCCAAAATTGATGAGCATACTCTAGGCTCTTATAAAATTATTTATTATAAATATTTTATTTTATTTAATTTAATATGTTTTTCACACATGTTATACATAAATTTTATCATTATGCACTACTCTTCCATATGAACTATAAATATGCCAAATTTCACACTGCTCCATTCGCAAACTTTGCTCAAAAATGGTCACAAAGGCTTTCTTCACGTATTAATATATATATATGAGTATAGTCTGCAAATATATAATATTGAATATTTACATATTACATCCAATGCCGCCTATTGTAGACTCGACTAATGAACTCACATAAAGTAGCAACACCCCCGCTATGATAGTTCCGTAGATCAGTTATGAGAAAATTTAATTTTTAATCTGAGATGCTGCTACGCCCACTTATCTTATCGGCTCCAAAATATGCATACAAAAAAAAAACGGAGAAGGTGGCATTATTTTCTCGATAGATATTTTGGTTCCGGAGAACATTCGTTAGAAATAAACCTACCAACGATTCTACATATAAATATAATAAATATTAAGTTCGTTTATTTTATGTCGCCCTATTATATATAGTTAAAATTTTATTATTTTTTTTTTTAAATGCTATTAAATATTTGGCACATATGGT
Organism: Cordilura impudica; assembly: GCA_963682025.1. Taxonomy (NCBI): domain Eukaryota; kingdom Metazoa; phylum Arthropoda; class Insecta; order Diptera; family Scathophagidae; genus Cordilura; species Cordilura impudica. Next base: position 68,980,580 of record OY821520.1, read on the forward strand.
GCCAAAAAACAGAAAGCATATCCCAAATAATTTCTTTTATTTTCATCACAAATAACCTATTGTTAGTACCAAAAGTTTTGGTGGCAACAACATCATTCAGGAATTTTATAGTCTCTTAAAAGTTCATTAAGCTGAAGCCATTTTATAGAATAATTAAGACATATGTGGCTACTTTGTGCTTTAGTAGTATAATCCTCATCATTATTCAAAAAATATACATATAAAAACAAAAGTGGTAAGATATTTACTTTTTGTTTTTTTTTTCTTTTTTCAGCGATAAAACATTAAAGTCTGCCGAGAATATGAATAAAATGTTAAGTTACGACAGAGTTAAAGATTTTTATGTTTAATGTCACACGATTTATGTTTTCTTACAAACAGACACACACCCATTCACTCTCGCACTTCGGAAGTCAGGTAGGATAAGCGGAGAGCTTTAGTTTTATATTAAGCTGTTGGTGGGTTTTGATTTAGTTGTTGATATAAAAATTTTAATGAAATCTCTCAGCTTTAAGTTTGTATATCAGAGTAGCGACTTAACACAAGATAGTTAAATATTGAATACTAGTTTTCATATATTTTTCCACAAAAAAAAAAACATTTTGGTGTGGAATACTTAATATAAAAAATTAAAACTTAAATCAAAATGAAATGCCTGATTCTTTTTACACATTAAGTTTATCGCATAAACCATGTAAGCTGAATTTTAAGACTCCCACTTTTTGCTTTTGATGGACGAGATGTAAATTGAAATCACGCATATTGTGTGGAAATCAATTAAAATCATGTTAAATTTTTTAATTTCATACGAACCTGTAATTGGGGTTTGTTTTTTTCGGTTTGCATAAAATAATCGTAAATCAAGCAAATCGAAATTACTTGAAGAAATGCAAGACTTCAGACACAAACTTGTTATGGAACAAAGAAATTGAAACTATTCGTTAGTTTTGTATGAAAAATCAAGGCGAACTAATTTCTTTAGTGCTAAAATCGGTTTTGAAACTGGTATGTGTGCCCTTGAAAATGTTTTATGAGTTAATGATTTTTAAAATTCAAATAAATTTACTTATTACATATTTTTGCTCTATTTCATTTATTTTTTTTTTTCGGATTTTCAACAACTCAACAAGTCTCATATTTCATTGCCAAAACAAGATGATCAATTTATTTGTAACGTGTAACGCATGTAAAACAATAAATTATACAACCAACCAACTTCATTTTTGATCTGCAGCCATTTAACCTCTTTCGCCTTTCGAGTTGCTTACCATTTAACCATAACAATTTATCATCAATACAACGTTTGCAACAACGCGTTCTTAATATAAAAGGAAAAGCTATTTACACTTCACGTTCAAAAGATCAAGTAAATCTTTGGCATTATTTTCGCCTGTCAACACGTGTGATTAAAACTTATTAAACGAATGACTCCCTACTGTTTGGCCACAAATTAAAAAAACGCAAAAAAATACAGATAAAAACGAAAGCAAAGAAGAGAAGCAAATAAACTCCCACTGTAAGTAAAACGTAAAGTTGACCATGCAGTCAGTAGTCTAAACAATTTACAATATTAACGTTAAAAACCAAGAAAAATTTAATAAGTATGAATGGAGTTCTTGGGCTTGAAAATACTTCACAAAAAATCGCCAATCGAAATTTAAGTTTAAGCTGCATTAAAACAACAGCGGGTGTGCTTAATAATTATACTTCTAAAACAGCCAATGGCTGTCCCACTGCTGCTGAAAGCTGCTGCTTCATTTCTCAGTTCTTGGTGGAATATGGTTTATGGGGTTATAAAACAATATGAGTTCAGTATGTTTTTGTTTTTGTTTTTAATAAATAATAAAAGTATGTAAATACACGTAACTGATCGTAAAAATAGGCAGTAAATATAAAAAATATAAAACATTTTAATTGTTCATAGAGAAAGAGCTTTTTGGTTATGGTGTATGTTCCCACAAACTAACCGCCAAGTAATAGTGTATTTAAAACGAGTCTATTAAAAGCGAGTATATTAAATGCGATACATAATTATGTGAGACTATTTTAAATGCCGAAATATGGGGCATTCCATTTGGAAAGAAACTTGTGTATCTAGACACATAAAAAAATTGATTGTAATTCTCTTCAGATTACTAATATGATGTTGTCTACAAAAATAAAATAGTCCATAATTAATTTTTTTTTATTTTTTTTATTTTATTTATTTATTTATATTAATTACAATGCAAAGTAAATTTGTATTCTAATTTGGGTCCAGGGATAAGCCGGGTGACAAAGGCTGATTTTTGCAGCAGGTTTTTAATTTTTTTATATTAATTTATTTCATTTTATTTTATTTTATTTTATTTAAATTTATTTTATTTTATTTTAATTGTTTTATATTATTTTATTTTATTTTATTTTTTTATTTTATTTCATTTTATTTGATTTTACTTTATTTTATTTTATTTCATTTTATTTGATTTTACTTTATTTTATTTTATTTATATTTTATTTTATTTTATTTTATTTTATTTTATTTTATTTTATTTTATTTTATTTTATTTTATTTTATTTTATTTTATTTTATTTTATTTTATTTTATCTCATTTTAGTTTATTTTATTGTGTTGTATTTTATTCTATTTTATATTATTTTTTATATTATTTGTTTTATTTTATTTTATTTTATTTTATTTCATTTAAGTTCATTTTATCGTGTTGTATTTTATTCTATTTTATTTATTTTATTTTAATTAAGTTGTATTTTATTTTATTTTGTTTTATTTTTTTTACCTTATTTCATTTTATTTTATATTTTTTATTTTATTGTATTGTATTTATTTTATTTAAATTTATTTTATTTGATTTTACTTTATTTTATTTTATTTTATTTTATTTTATTTTTTTATTTTATTTCATTTTATTTGATTTTACTTTATTTTATTTTATTTTATTTTATTTTAATTTAGTTTTATTTTAATTTAATATAATAAGTTTTTTATTTTATTTAATTTTGTATTATTTTATTTTGTTTTATTTTATTTTGTTTTATTTTATCTTATTTTATTTTATTTTATTTTATCTTGTTTTATTTTATTTTATTTTATTTTATTTTATTTTATTTTATTTTATTTTATCTTGTGTTATTTTATTTGTTTTTATTTTATTTTACTTTATTTTATTTTATCTTGTTTTATTTTATTTTATTTTATTTTATTTTGTCTTGTTTTATTTTATTTTATTTTATTTTATTTTATTTTATTTTATTTTATTTTATTTTATTTTATTTTATTTTATTTTATTCTATTTTATTTTATTTTGTTTTATTTTATTTATTTTATTTTATTTTATCTTATTTTATTTTATTTTATTTTATTTTATCTTGTTTTATTTTATATTATTTTATTTTATTTTATCTTGTTTTATTTTATTTTATTTTATCTTGTTTTATTTTATTTTATTTCATTTTTTTATTTCACTTTAGCTTATTTTATTGTGTTGTATTTTATTCTATTTTATTTATTTTATTTTAAGTAAGTTGTATTTTATTTTATTTTATTTTTTGTACCGTATTTCATTTTACTTTATATTTCTTATTTTATGGTATTGTATTTTATTCTATTTTATTTTATATTATTTTATTTTATTTTATATTTTATTTTATTTTATTTTATTTTATTTTATTTCATTTTATTTTATTTGAATTTACCTTATTTTATTTTATTGTATTTTATTTTATTTTTTTATTCTTTTATATGATTTCATTTTAATTTATTTTCTTTTATTTTATTTATTTTAATTTAATTTATTATTATTTTATTTTAGTTAAATTTATTTTATTTTAATTTATTTTATTTCATTTTAGTTTATTTTATTTTATTTCATTTTAGTTTATTTATTTTATTTTATTTTATTTTATTTTAATTTATTTTATATAGTTTTATTTTATTTTATGTTATTTTATTATTTATTTTAATTTTATTTATTTATTTTTATTTTATTTAATTTTGTTTTATTTTATTGTATTTTACTTTAATTTTGTTATATTTTATTTTATTTTATTTTAATTTAGTTTTATCTTATTTTAATTTATTTTATTTAGTTTAGCTTCATTTTATTAATTTTAATTTAATTTAGTTTTATTTAAATTATTTTAATTAAGTATTTTATTTAATTTAATTTAATTTAATTTATTTATTTTGTTTTATTTCATTTTATTTTATTTTATTTTATTGCATATTATTTTATTTTATTTTATTTTAATTTATTTTATATTATTTTATTTTATATTATTTTATTTTATTTTATTTTATTTTATTTTATTTTATTTTATTTTAATTTATTTTATTTTATTTTATTTTATTTTATTTTATTTTATTTCATTTTATTTTTTATTTTTTATTTCATTGTATTGTATTTTATTTCATTTTTTTTATTTTATTTGATTTTATTTTATTTTTTTATTCTTTTATATGATTTCATTTTAATTTATTTTCTTTTATTTTATTTATTTTAATTTAATTTATTATTATTTTATATTAGTTAAATTTATTTTATTTTAATTTATTTTATTTCATTTTAGTTTATTTTATTTTATTTTGTTTTATTTTATTTTATTTTATTGCATATTATTTTATTTTATTTTATTTTAATTTATTTTATTTTATTTTATTTTATATTATTTTATTTTATTGCATATTATTTTATTTTAATTTATTTTATTTTATTTTATTTTATATTATTTTATTTTATTTCATTTTATTTTATTTCATTTTATTTTATTTTATTTTATTTTATTTTATTTTATTTTATTTTATTTTATTTCATTTTATTTTATATTTTTTATTTCATTGTATTGTATTTTATTTCATTTTTTTATTTTATTTGATTTTACATTATTTCATTTAATTTTATTTTATTTTATTTTATTTTATTTTATTTTATATTATTTTATATTATTTTATTTAATTTTATTTGATTTTTCTTTATTTTATTTTATTTTATTTTAATTTAGTTTTATTTTAATTTAATTTAAAAAGTTTTGTTATTTCATTTTGTTTTATTTTATTTTGTTTTATTTTATTTTATTTTATATTATTTTTTTTTTATTTTATTTTATTTTATTTTATTTTATTTTATTTTATTTAATTTTATTTTATTTTATTTTATTTTATTTTATTTTAGTTTATTGTATTTTATTTTATTTTATTTTATTTTATTTTATTTTATTTTATTTATTTTATTTTAATTTTTTTTATTTTATTTTATTTGATTTTACTTTATTTCATTGTATTGTATTTTATTTTATTTTATTTTTTTTTTAATTTATTTTATTTTATTTTATTTATTTTTTTTTTCCTTTTTTATGATTTCATTTTACCTTATTTTATTTTCTTTTATTTTATTTATTTTAATTTAATTTAGTATTATTTTATTTTATTTAATTTTATTTTAGTTAAATTTATTTTGTTTTAATTTATTTTATTTCATTTTAGTTTATTTTATTTTATTTCATTTAGTTTATTTTATTTTTAATTTATTTTATTTTGTTTTATTTTATTTTATTTTATGTTATTGTATTTAGTTTTGTTTTATTTTATTTAGTTTAATTTCATTTTATTATATTTTATTTATTTTAATTTAATTAAGTTTTTTATTTTATTTTATTTTATTTTATTTAATTTAATTTTTTATTTTGTTTTATTTTGTTTTATTTTATTTCATTTAATTTAATTTTATTTTATTTTATTTTATTTTATTATATTTTATTTTATTTTATTTTATTTTATTTTATTTTATTTGATTTTATTTTATTTTATTTTATTTTATTTAATTTAATTTTATTTTATTTTATTTTATTTTATTTATTTTATTTTATTTTATTGTATTTTATTTTATTTTATTTTATTTTGATCTATTTTATTTTATTTTATTTTATTTTATTTTATTTTATTTTATTTTATTTTACTTTATTTTAATTTATTTTATTTTATTGTGTTGTATTCTATTTTATTTTATTTTATTTATTTTATTATATTTTATTATATTTTATTTTATTTATTTTATTTTATTTTATTTTTTTTTTATTTCATTTTATTTTATTTTTTTTTTATTTTATTTTATTTTATTTTATTTTATTTTATTTTATTTTATTTTATTTTATTTTATTTTATTTTATTTTATTTTATTTTGTTTTGTTTTATTTTGTTTTATTTGAATTTAATTCATTTTATTTTATATTATTTTATTTTATTTTATTTGATTTAATTTTTTTATTTTATTTTATTTGATTTAATTTTTTTAATTTTATTTTATTAAAATTTTAACGCTTCATTCTAAAGTTCGATAGTTCCAAAATTTGAGTTTAACTATCTGTTAATCGATTGGCTAACCGAAAAAATGTCTAACCTTCATTGCTTTACTAGTCGAATGTATCAAATTTTACTTTATTTCTCTTTAATTTATGTTCGAAATACCAAGTGACTTTAATGGTGACTTTAGATGAATTTATTATTAGAGTTGCAAGTTTATACAAGTATTCTGGTGTATACAAGTATTCTGGTTTATACAATTAAATTTTCAACGTTTGAGGACAATAAAAACTAATACACGTAGGTCAGCCTAATTTTGGCTATAGTAGCAATGATCTATTTCTATAAGGTGGTCTTTGAAGTAACTAAATATTCCATTATAATCACTTAAAGATATTAAAGCCACCCTTTGCTACGAATATCTATCCTAAAGTTAAAAAACATAAAATAATCGTATAAATATATCATGAATGAAGTTGTTAAATTGATAGCAAATTCAACACGACCAAGACAATACCTAAAGTGTAAGCCAGTGCGCACTTAAAACAATTTGATAAAAAAAACACAAAATAAGAAATACACTGCTAAAATAAACGAAATAAACACTTGTTTCACGAACAGGTATCACAGCCAACAACTGCAAATCCTTGTTTTTTTCACTCTCCTTTTCTCTTTCTCAAATTATCTAATGTCAGCCACATGCAAGTGTTAATCTACGAAAACTGTCATTACAGTTCATTGATAATTTTGTTTTTGGGGTTTTTAAGAAATGTTTTGAGAAAAAAAAAGGTTTAAAGGAAGAAGTATGATTATCGGAAATGACCACAAATTTGATAGTATTGCCATGATATAAGAAGAAGAAAAAAAACAGACGTCACTTTTGAAAAAAAAAACAACTTTATGGTTTAATTAAAAGGATATTCATGTAAATAATTATCACTTTAAGATAGTTTTAAATGAATGGACCAACAAATGAAGAATAAAAATGTTATTGCTTTGTGCAGACATTGATTATATAATCTTCTAGACATGAAAGAAAAAATTAATTCGTTACTCTTTTTTTTGTGTGTCTCAATAATCTTAAAGACTTTATGTAGTTGATAGAAAATTTACATTCGGAAAATGAGAAACTTACAAACAATTTTTAAAACGTAAAAATAATATTAGTTTTATCATATCATTTTGAGGGTTTAGTTTACTAGTTTCTTAATATAACCTTGTTTTTTTTTAATGTCCTTGAAAAATTTGTCCTTTAGTTGTTTAGTAACCCTCCGAAAAAACCAACAAAAAAGAAAAAAAAATTTTAAGTAATATGCAAACTAAAGTATTTAGTATATACAAAATGGCAAAACAAGTATTACCAGACGTAACAAAGTTACATTTTTGATGCCAAAGGCAAAATAATGAAATTGAAAGTTTGAAATCATACAAAAAAAAAAAAGAAAAATTACACCTGAAATCAAGTTTTTCCATTGTTTTTTTTGCATTCTTACAAAATTTAACTGTAGCATATTTTTTTCATGTGTGTATTTCATTAATTTCATTCTGGCTGATTTTTGTTTTGCAATATCGATGACAAATGGACAACAGAAATTTAATTGAACAGGTGTGAAAAATGTAATAAAATCAAACCTGACACTGACCAAACATAATTTTACATGTCTTTTTGTTTTTGGTTGACCATCAATAATAATATTGTAATATTAGTCCTGCATCCACTCAGATCTCTCTCTCTCTCTCTCTCTCTCTCTCTCTCTCTTCCTTTCTTTCTCACACAAAAGAAGAAATTCATGTTTTGTTTTTATTAACGTTTTTTTTTTGCGAATAACTTGTCATTTACTTATTTAATTATCCAACAAAAGTTTATAATGATACTGTTACATTGACAACAATAACAGCAACAACAACATCAATAAAAAATTTATGTATGTTAAATTTTTGAGCCACATCTGAGCATACATTCCCTATACACCCATGGAATAAAGTAAATCATAAGCTGATTATGTTAAATATAATTAAAATTATATATTATTATTATTTGTTTATTTAGAACTTGGTTAACTGAAAACTAATTGTCTAACTGAACATTGTTCTTCAAGTTATAAAAAAAAAAAAAAAAAAAATTATAAGAAATAACTCCAGCATATAAATTTACATGACACTATATTAGAACAAATTCCGTTCAAATCCAGTGAATTAATCGCAATTATGGAATAAAAGGAATGAAAATAAGTGTTTCTTTTATGACCCAGAAAACCTTGGGGATGATTGGTTATTATCATTGCATTACATGATAATGTTAACCACATACCTTTTGAATAATTTCGAGCTAAATGTAAGGATTTCCTGATAATGATTTTTGTTAATACTTACTGGTAATGACCACTGTTTGTATTAGTAAAAACTATAAATAATGAGTTAAACTTAATGAAATAGACTATTTCGCGGCGATAGTCATCATTGGCCAAAAAACGCATTACATTACATTATATTATTTAAAACATATTGTGCGATTCCAATGTGTTGTTTTTAAAGAAATTTATTTTACTCCTTACATGTAACAAATTACTCAAGACCCTTCTTGTTATATATAAAGTAACTGCTATTTGTATCAGTACCTAGTAAGGTGCCGATAAGCCCTTTCCTCCAATGACACCCCCATGTTAAAATAAGGTAACTACTGAACACTTTTGATTTCTTATTTTAAAGCTCAATATTTGTAATGGAAAGTTTTGCTGGAGATTTTATCTAAATTCATAGATATTTCCAAAATTTTCAGAAAACCTATAAGTCTACAATATCCGTAAAATATGATTATTTTAACAATTAATTAACCAAAGTAACTACTCCAAACAGTGGGAGTTCTATTCGACCCCAAACTAAAATTTAAAGACCACATACCTTATATAATAAATAAGGTAAACATTTTAATCAGAATCCTATATCGATGTTTAAATCGGAACTTTCGTCTTAGCATTCATAATAAAAAAAATGGTTTTAAAATCAGTTTTCCATGCTGTCATGTTCTATGCGGCTCCCGTGTGGTCCACTAGTGCGAGTTGTCATATCAAGAAACTTCAAATATCCCAAAACAAATTATTAGAATTAATTTACAATCTCCCATGGTTTTTTTGTACAGAAAGACTAGCATTAAATTAGATAGTTTAGGCAGTACTAGCAGATTCCAGCCCTCGAAATTCGAGTGCATATTCTAGGAAATTTTATTTTTTTTTATCAAATAATGACCCTAAAGGTATGCTAATCAACTATAGCCACAAATGAACACAAAAAACAAACTCACTTTTATTACAAACAAATTAACAAATTTAATAAACACACACATGTCATTGTATAATTTTATGTATGTGTTAGTAGCAACTTTAAATGCAATTTACTCAAAATAAAGGAAAAAATTTAAAAATCTGTAAATCTGCAAAAGGGCTAAAAAGAAATACTTTCAAATAATATACGTTTGGTGAAAATCGGGATAAAACGGTAGAACAAAACATCGGTCACAAGAAATCGCCTAGCCTATTAATATTATAGATTAGTTTTTATAAAAACTAAAAAAAGTCAAATAGGTTTTCATAAGTTTTTCCTCCGATAAATTATGTGTGTTTTAAAATTTTGTAAGTTACAATTAATTTTTAAGTTAAAAAAGATGGATCTGGATCTCTGTAAAAAAAATTATATTTAAATGAAATGTTAATAACAAAATTGAACTGAATTAACAAAAAGTAGATATTTTATACCCCATACCTACGGTGACCAATCGTACCGATTTTGAGAAGATTGTGCCGCTGAATATTTTCTTAAAATCGGGACGGAGATATGTCCCGATTTAAAATTTTGTACAGAAAATTTTTAATCAATTGTTTATTACTTTTGCTTTTGCATATACGCACCCTGTGAAAATAGTTGTGCAAATTTCATAACAAAACTTGGCAGCATTGTAGATATTTGACATTTCATATTGAATAATTTTGCGATTGTTGCTGGATCAATTGTGGAAGTTTGTGTTGGAGGTAATAAATCCTTTTTAATAATAATTTGTACTGAAATTGATGATCATAACTTTTAGATAATGCCACCAAGAAGAAAGTGCGCTTTTAATGATCAGTTTCAAGCAGAATTACCTTTCATAGGGTTACATTCAGTAGGGAACGTGCGGTGCAAAAAATGTCATGCAATTTTTGCAATTGCACATGGCATCAGAAATGACATTCTCAAGCATTGTAAAACGCAAAAACAGAAAAAATTCTATATTGCTATTTCGCCAAGTAATAACTTGGAAAAATTTGTCCGAAATAACATTTTTGATGCAAATAAAAAAAAACTTGCAATTATGGAAGCAACATGGAATTTCCATACAACCCAGCACAACGTTTCCTTCCGGTCCAATGATTGTACTTCAAAATTTCTTAAACAATTTTTGAGTGAAGAATATTGCTGTGGAAGAACAAAAGACTGTTAGGGTGGCTAACTCTTAAGACTGCTTTAGAAAATACTATTTCTTTATTTAAACCATTAAAAACTTTTTTTTAGGGCAAGAAAAATGAAGAGTTCATTCCTTCGACTATGCAATCCTGTTTGCTTGACTTAGAGAAATCAGAAAACAATGTTTATATTGATTTCAAAAATAATGTTAAAATTTTTTATACAACTTGTATTGAATATATTCAATCATATATTTCAACATTTAAAGAAATTGATATCTTAAGCTGGAAGTTGTTAGAGAAAGTGCCTTTGTGGAAGGATGTACAAAATTCATAACTTTACATAAAGAAAATTAGAGAAAATTTTAACATCGATGAGAGTGAATTGTTTGATGAATTTGCTTGCCTTAAAAATTTCGCCAGAATTAGCAGATAGAAAGTGGGCTGAAATATTTAATGATTTTAATGAAAACCACATTAATTATAAGAACATATTGAAAATTATTGAATTTAGCATTTGACTACCGGCATCTAATGCTCCGAAAATTGAACGAAAATTTTCAATAATAAATAATACATGAATAGCGAAGAAAACGCAGCTGAAAGTTGAAACCCTGAAAGCCATGTTGTTAACTAAAATAAATTTAAAAAAAAAACTTGTTTCGAGTTTAGTGAAAAAAATTCACTCAAGTGAAAAATATTAATTAAGAAAATGTTATTTTTTGTTATGAATGAACTTGTTTTTTGTTTTTTTTGTTTTAAAATAAAAGCTACTTAAAATATATGAATGTGTTTTATTTGTAGCAATATACATTTTTTTGTGTTAAATTATTTTCCTATTGAAAAAGGAATGAAATATCGGTAATGATTTTATTTATCGAGTATATGTATACGTTATTTGAAAATGTCCCGATTTTTTTTTTTTCATAAAGGGTCCGATATCTAACGTTTTTTTATGGACATGTTTTATATCATAATCAATTTTTCATTCGAACTTTGTATTGTGGAATTAAAATATAAATATATATCTGGTCACTGTACCTATACCACTATGTGGTTAGGGTATAATGGCTTTGTGCTGATGTTTGTAACTACCAAATATATTTGACATAGACCCATCTTTTATTATACCGATCGACTTGTAATCACTTTCTGACTTGATTTAGCAATGTCCGTCCGTCCGTCCATGTAAACATTTAATCAAACTAAAGGTCGCAAATATGAATAAATTTTGATGAAATATCGTATATAAGCTTCTACCAGCTACAGGATAAATGCTGTTGAAATTGGTGAAAATCGGTTCATATTAAGACTTAGTCCCCATACAAATGTCCCCTATGAGATCGACTTAAATTGCCATAATATCTAAATTATCATATAGATTTAGGTCAAATGTGGTTTGTGTGTGTTTATTACATCCATTTATCAATAATCCAAAAATAAACTATATAGGACAATTTTTAGTCATAGCCCCCATATGAAGCTGATTCCCGATCTTCACTTAAATCTATAAAAAAAAAACAAAAATATTGCACAGATTTTCCTCAAATTTGATTCGTAATAGTTTTTGCCAAAAATAAATGACCTTACTAAATATGGTTAGGACATATAAATATAGCATCTGATATGAGCTTTTCCATATCCGAAGGCAACAAAATTAAAAACAATACCACTCAAATTTGGTTTATGCTTATTTTCTATATTTAATTAGTTGGACATAAGAGATAGGGTCTCTAAACGCACATTATAGGTTATAGTCTAGACCGTTTATAATTTTCTTACTTGTTTTTATTGTGCACTGGTTCCTACTAACAATTTCGCCAATTTCACGCAAGAATTTAAGTTTGTCTTTTAAATCTAATATTACTTTCCGAGTACCAGATGATGTGCGCTTTCCCACTATGAGATTATTTTCCTTTACATCTTTCTAGTTATTAATAATAATAATTAATAATAAACAAGTGATCAGTATAAATTTGTTCAGTCAATCTCAAAATGGTATGATCTCTAAATGGTACTTATTATCGTAAAAGTCAATAACTTTGTAATAATACAATTTTAAAACGAAAAGTTGGTGTTAATTTTTTTTGGACGCCCACAGTATATTCTAGAAGTTATTATATAACGCAATATTTAATGTAAACTAATTTTTTCTATTAATATTTAAAATTTACGAATATTTCTCCTTATTATTTTTTTCTTTTTCACGTTTGTTACGTGCATAAATTATTTTTAAATGCAATAGATCTTACACAAATAAAAAAAAACTACCAAATAGCTCAATAATTAATTACAAAAAAAGTAAGTGAGCTTGGTTATTTTTTTTCTCATTTTTATCGTAGTATGATGGTTTTAATTTAATATATTTTTATTTAAAATAATTTTTATTTTTTTAAATTTCTCCATATTAATTTGTAATTTCCAATATTATTTGGATGCTCTCAATTACTATTTGATATTGTTTGGATTTGAAAGGGTACTTTTTAAATAATAGCTTTACATTAACATCACATAGAAAGAAGTTTTTTTATTGAGAGAACTGTATTACTGATTTTTAATTTTTATATTCTATTTTATGCCATTTTCAACCTTAAATAAAATAATTAAAAAATTAAAAACTTTACTTATACGTCTACATGTCATTTTCTTCCTCATCTTCAGGACACAGCATTGTTTTAATATAAAGTTTTTTTTATGTTTTAAGAGAATTAATTTTAATAGAGACATAGAGATGGAACTTTATAATTGACGCAACAGAAAAAAAAAAGAATTCATTAACTAAACTTTTTAAGTTGTGTACTTCTTCGGTTTTTTTAACCCTTTCCAAATTCTTTTATTAAATTTATAATAATTATCAAGTTTTTTGCAAAAAAAAAATAATGAGACTCCGACCGTAGGGGAGATGTGTAAACATCTGGTAATTAAAGATTTTTTATGGCACTTTTTTAAAATCAAACAGAAAGCGTCATCCATGTATCACTTATACCAATCAACTGCAGGGGCTCTGCTTATATAAAAACATTTATTATTTTAATTTTTAAGTTTTCATTTTTCGTTTTTTATTTTTATTTTTCATTCTTTAATTTTTCAGTTTTTGTTTTTTGTTTTTTGTTTTTCATCTTTTATTTTTCATTTTCCATTTTTTATTTTTAATTTTTAATTTTTATTTTCTTTTTTCATTTTTTATTTTTCATTTTTTATTTTTCATTTTTCAATTTTCATTTTTAGTTTTTTGATGTTTATTTTTAATTTTTATTTTTCATTTTTCATTTTACTTTGTATTTTTTTTTTTACATTTACATTTGTAATTGTTTTTTTTTCATTTTTCAATTTTTATTTTTCACATTTTATTTTTAATTTTTTATTTTTAATTTTTCATTTTTTATTTTAATTTTTAATTTTTTATTCTTTCATTTTTAATTTTTTATTTTTTATTTTTTATCTTTCAGTTTTTATTTTTAATTTTTTTATTTTTTTTTTATTTTTCGTTTTAAAATTTTCATTGTTAATTTTTCATTTTTAATTTTTGATTTTTTATTATTTTTTTTTGATTTTTTATTTTTATTTTTTTTTTATTTTTTTTTCTTATTTTCTATTCTTTATTTCCCATTTTTTATCTTTCATTTTATGTTTCATTTTTAATTTTTAATTTTTTATTTTTCATTTTTTATTTTTCATTTTTTTTTATTTTTCGTTTTAAATTTTTCATTGCTCATTTTTCATTTTTCACTTTTTATTTTTTATTTTTAATTTTTTATTTTTCATTTTTCATTTATTTTACATTTTTAATTTTTAATTTTTAATTTTTAATTTTTAATTTTTTAATTTTTAATTTTTTATTTTTAATTTTTAATTTTTAATTTTTAATTTTTAATTTTTAATTTTTAATTTTTAATTTTTAATTTTTAATTTTTAATTTTTAATTTTTAATTTTTAATTTTTAATTTTTAATTTTTAATTTTTAATTTTTAATTTTTAATTTTTAATTTTTAATTTTTAATTTTTAATTTTTAATTTTTAATTTTTAATTTTTAATTTTTAATTTTTAATTTTTAATTTTTAATTTTTAATTTTTAATTTTTAATTTTTAATTTTTAATTTTTAATTTTTAATTTTTAATTTTTAATTTTTAATTTTTAATTTTTAATTTTTAATTTTTAATTTTTAATTTTTAATTTTTAATTTTTAATTTTTAATTTTTAATTTTTAATTTTTAATTTTTAATTTTTAATTTTTAATTTTTAATTTTTAATTTTTAATTTTTAATTTTTAATTTTTAATTTTTAATTTTTAATTTTTAATTTTTAATTTTTAATTTTTAATTTTTAATTTTTAATTTTAAATTTTTTATTTTTAATTTTTTATTTTTAATTTTTCACTTTTCATTTTTTATTTTTAATTTTTAATTTTTAATTTTTAATTTTTAATTTTTAATTTTTAATTTTTAATTTTTAATTTTTAATTTTTAATTTTTTATTTTATTTTTTTATTTTTTATTTTCATTTTTTATTTTTCAATTTATATTTTTCATTTTAAATTTTTTATTTTTTAATTTTTATTTTTCATTTTTAATTTTTTTTTATTTTTAATTTTTCATTTTTCATCTTTCATTTCCTATTTTTTATTTTTCATTTTTTATTTTTCATTTTTTGTTTTTAGTTTTTTATTTTTCATTTTTTATTTTTAATTTTTTATTTTTAATTTTTTATTTTTCGTTTTTTATTTTTCATTTAAAATTTTGAATTTTTTAATTTTCATTTTTTATTTTTAATTTTTCATTTTTTATTTCTTATTTTAAATTTAAATTTTTTTATTTTAATTTTAAATTTTTTATTTTTAATTTTTTATTTTTAATTTTTCATTTTTTATTTGTCATGACTAATTTCTCATTTTTCATATTTCATTTTTCATTTTCAAACAGATAATTATATGTCATAATTTTTTCACCAATCCAATCATGTTACGCTGTTTTTGTGATTGTATTGTGAAATAGAGGAGCACCCCCTGCGCGTATAGATGATTACACATAAAAAAATTGTTGTCCACGCTGAGCCAAGAAATTTTTTAACGTTTAAAAATTAGATGGCAGTTTTGCTTTCGTTAATTGTTTGATTAATAGTTTGTCC
The DNA here is from genome assembly GCA_963682025.1 of Cordilura impudica. Taxonomy (NCBI): domain Eukaryota; kingdom Metazoa; phylum Arthropoda; class Insecta; order Diptera; family Scathophagidae; genus Cordilura; species Cordilura impudica. The sequence goes on from OY821520.1 coordinate 68,996,437, forward strand.
GATTCTTTAATATTGTTGTCAAAATAGCACTTTTTAAAACTATAACCTTAAAAGAAAATTTTATTGAGTACTAGCTGTTTTTACCCGGTCTTGCCCGGGATGAAAAGGCCTTTGACTTAAAAAATGGTTCACTATGCTTACCAGGCGCTGAGTACTTAGTCCCCAATTAACAAATTCCCCAATAAAATGAACTTTCTCCCCAAATATTTTATTTTAATTCCTAAAACATATTTTTTAGAGCATTGCAATATTTTAGCTGAGCTGTGTTCCGAGAGCGCGTCGCATGCGCATCCGTCGCGTCCGAGTCCGCGGTCGATATTTTAGCTGAGCTGTGTTCCGCGAGCGCGTCGCGTCCGCGCGCCTCGCGCTGCTTCTTCGCAGCTACTACCCGTGCCTCCGCTTAGTTCTCGTTAACTTATTTTAATTCCTAAAACATATTTTTTAGAGCATTGCAATATTTTAACTGAGCTGTGTTCCGCGAGCGCGTCGCGTCCGCGCGCCTCGCGCCGCTTCTTCGCAGCTACTACCCGTGCCTCCGCTTAGTTCTCGTTAACTTATTTTAATTCCTAAAACATATTTTTTAGAGCATTGCGATATTTTAGCTGAGCTGTGTTCCGAGAGCGCGTCGCGTCTGCACCCGTCGCGTCCGAGTGCGCGGTCGCACGCCGCGCGCCGCTTCCGCGCGTTTGGCAACCACACCTGTGCTGCCGCGCAGCTGTTGCCAACTTATTTTGAAAAGAATACTCATTTTAAATGCATTTATTGTTGGACATCTATTGAGAGCAGTATGCAAGTGTTTACTAAAATAAATATTTAACAAAATTCATTAAATAAAAATATGTAAAAATCTAAGAATGAATTTGGGTAGTAAGTCCATTTTTTATTTCGATTAAAAATAAATGGGGAATTTGTTCATTTCTTTTGGGTACCTTTTTTTAAGTTTGGGGAATTTGTTCACCGTGTAGTTATTTCCGTGTAACCCTAATTTCAGAGAAATTCATTGAAAAGTACAAATGTGTATAGGGAAGAAATATACCACACAACAAAATATGAATTTTATAAGAAAATTGGGCGTAAAAGTAGGCGTGGTCGGTAAAAATCATATAGCGACCTTCCCTGGAATATGTACTAAATTTCGAAGAAAGCCATTGAAAAATAAAAGTTTTTATAGCAATCAAATAAAGAAACAAATAAAAGGAAAAAATAAGTTTTATATACATAGAAGTTGGCGCAAAGTAGGCGTGGCTTTTAAAAAAGCATATGGTGACCTTCCCTGTAGTATAGAGATCGTGTGACCAAATTTTAGACATCCCTTGAAAAATAAAAATTTCTATAGTGAACAAATATACAAAAAACAGAAAATTAATTTTGTATAAAAAGCGGGCGTAGAAGTAGGCGTGACCGGCAATAATCATATGGCGACCTCTCTGGAGTACAGAGATCGTGTGTAGCAAATTTCAGCGAAATCCGTTAAAAAAAATTGCGTAGCGAACAAATGTACCAAAAACAGAATATGAATTGTATACAAAAAGTGGGCGTAATAGTAGGCGTGACCGGTACGAAGAATATGTCGACTTTCCCTGGAGGAGAGAGATCGTGTGTACCAAATTTCAGAGAAATCGGTTGAAAAATAAAAATTTGTATAGCGAACAAATATACCAAAAGACAAAATGAATTGTATACAAAAAGTGGGCGTTAAAGTAGGCGTGGCCGCAAGAATCACCCGGTGACCTGGCCTGAGGTACAAAGATCAGAGAAATGCGTTGAAAAATAAAAATTTGTATACCGAACAAATATACCAAAAAGCAGAAAATGAATTGTATATAAAAAGTGGGCGTAAAAGTAGGCGTGGTCGATAGAAAGTCTATGGCGACCTTATATGGAGTACAGGGATCGTGTGTACCGAATTTCAGAGAAATCTGTTAACAAATAAAAATTTGTATAGTGAACAAATATGAATAAAACAGAAAATGAATTTTACATAAAAAGTGGGCGTAAAAGTAGGCGTGGCCGGTAAGAAGTATATGGCGACCTTTCCTGGGGTATGGAGATCGTGTGTACAAAATTTCAGGAAAATCTGTTGAAAAATAAAAATTTGTATAGCGGTCAAACAAACAAACAAACAAACAGAAAATGAATTTTATATATATAGATATGATTGACTTCATTCTCCAAATTATCAAATTTACGCTTAGGTGTACTTATTCTATTTATTAAACTTTTCAGTAACTGATATACGTTTGTTTTAAATGGTAGTTCATTGCCTGTGAAATCAGCAAGTGGAGCCAAATGAATCCGTTTTGCGCTTCAAATTCCAGATTCACTTTTTGTACTTTTGATAAAATTGAGCCAAGTACGTTAGAAAAATATTGATCTGGGAATCATTCTACATATTTTTTAATAACGCCGTTGCAAATTATTTTTCAATAACAACGTTAAAATGTATTTTAAACTCATATCCCGGATTGCTCTAATAGATCTTTCTATCGGCCATCTATTTATTATTTATTATTATTATTAATCTATGGAATTAATCCTTACAGACTATTTAAAAAAACATTTAACAATGAATGAAAAATGAATGAATGTTTGACAACAATATTTACATACAAAATTATGGTATGCCTATGGGGAACCCACTTTCTCCAATAATAGCGGAAATAGTCTTAGATGACCTATTAGACTACACACTAGACAATCTAAAATCCAAAAACATCGAAATAAAATATATTACCAAATATGTAGATGACTTTTTTGCCATTATAAAACAGAAAGATAAACAAATAATATTACAAGAATTTAACTATTACCATAACAAATTAAAGTTCACGATAGAAGAGGAAACAAACCATAGCCTCAACTTTTTAGACATTACCATACATAAAACTAATAACAAACTCATAACAAACTGGTTTACTAAAGAAATTTCATCTGGTAGAATTATCAATTATTTTTCAAACCACGACCCTATACAGAAGAAAAACACAGCAAAAAATCTTATAAAAACAGCAATAAACATTAGTGATAACATTTTCCTAAAAGATAACATAAAGAAACTAAGAACAATTTTGACTAAAAATAATTATCCTATTAAATATATTAACAAATTAATTTCCACAGTTATAAATGAAACCCAAAATAATAACACACAAAATAACAACGCAATATCTAACTCAGTTAACGGACAAAAAACGACCTTTGCCACTATACCATATTTACCAACAATAACGAATAGGAAAAACATAACAAATCTGATCAACACTGAAACTATTAAAATAGCTTCGAAACCAAATCAAACATTGAATAAGCTTTTTAACACCCAAAAAACGAAAACAGACTTACACAAACAACACAATGTAGTATACCAAATAAAATGCAATGGTAATGTCCACCAACAATGTAACAGAATATATATAGGACAAACGAAAAGACAATTAGAGATTAGGTTGAAAGAACATAAACGAACAGTTGAGAAAGGAATAACAACAACAGCTCTCTCTCAACATGCATTTGACAATAAACACAACTTTGATTTTGACAACATCAAAGTCTTGGAAAGAGAGACAAAAACAAATAAAAGAATAACACTTGAAAGTTTGCATATTAAGAAACATATTGACAAAACAGTAAACATTAAAGAAGACAGTGATCACATTAGTAACACGTACAATTTAGTACTTAATAAATAAAATTAAAATGTAAAATTTAGATTAAGTGTGTAATAATACTATTAAGGTAACAATTATTTTATATATAAAAAAAAAATAAAAAAAAAAAAAAAAAAAAAAAATTCACATAAATTTGTTAAAGTGATAATAAATGTATATTCTTAATTATTATTAAATAAAATTAGACGCCTGATGAGGACACCAACCATAGTGTCGAAACGTCGCAGACAGAAAACAAAATTACAGCATATTTGTTTTAATTATTCCTGCTTAGGACGACCATAGGAAGCTTAATATCACAACAAGTAATTACAATCACTGGTCATTAGGAACATATCAAAATAAAAAATTTAATTTAATGTGTTCAAATAAATTATTATATTACTTTTTATGACATTTGTATTTGAAAAAAAATCTATAAATCTATAAAGCTTATTAAATTCAGAACACATTCGTCTAAGCGGATCACCGTTTGCATAATTTGATCTATAAAACTGGACAGTTAAAGGTGAGAAGAAACGTGTTGGCCGTTGGGGGATGTTAAATGAAATATTGTTGATCAGAAAACCAGAACTAACATCGCCATTAATTATGTTCAAAAGAAACGAAACGTTTAGCATAGATCTGCGGCTTTTTAAGGTTGGCAGCTTAACAAGGGCGAGTCTGCTGTTATATGACGGAAGATTTAATTGGTTAAAATTTAAGCTGCGAAGACAGAATAGTAGGAATTGTTTTTGCACCGATTCAATGCTATCAATATGAGTTTGATAGATAGGGTCCCATATAATAGATGCATATTCCAAAATCGGTCTCACAAGTGACGTGTATAGTGTTTTTGTTACATACGGATCGTTGAACTCTTTAGACCAACGTTTTATAAAACCAAGAACTCCTCTGGCTTTGTTTACCGTAATTGTAATATGAAGAACGAAACTAAGTTTTGAATCTAATAAGACACCAAGATCTAAGAAGTTATCAACTTTTTCCAATTGAAAGCCTCCCAACACGTAATTTACAGATATTGGTCTTTTTCGAACAAAACGCATATATTTGCACTTTTTAAGATTGAGCTCCATTAAATTTAAAATACACCATGAGTGAAACGAATCCAAATCATTTTGAAGATAAGTGTGGTCGGAATATTGGTTATAACTCATAAAGACTTTTACATCGTCAGCATACATCAGGATATTTGAAAACTGAATAACCTGTGGCAAATCATTTATAAATAAAGAAAATAAAAGCGGTCCAAGATGGCTGCCTTGCGGTACTCCAGATAAAACATTAATATTTTTCGAAGATATGTTATTAAAAAGTACATTTTGCTTTCTGTTTGTCAAATATGAATATATCCACTTTGTACTAAGATCAGAAAATCCCATTAGATGTAATTTCTTTATAAGAAGTTTATGGTTGACTTTATCAAACGCCTTGCTGAAATCAGTGTAAATTGCGTCAGTTTGCTTTCTTTGAAGAAAGCCACGATTGACTATTGTTGTAAGATGTAAAAGGTTCGTTGAGGTTGAGCACCGTTTTTGAAAGCCATGTTGGAATGGAGAAATTAATGTGTTGACTTGGTGACATAGTTGATCAGTTATAATTTTTTCAAAGAATTTAGGTATAGTACTTAATTTTGCAATACCACGATAATTTGTAACATCCGACTTGTTTCCGGATTTAAATAGCGGAATAATGAAAGAGTCCTTCCATGTATTTGGAAAGTATCCGTATTTAATTGATGAGTTAAACATTATTGTCAATGGAATAGCTAAAGCATCCGCACATTTGATTAAAATACTGCTAGGAATTTTATCAGGTCCACTATTATACGAAAATTTTAGTTTTTTCAACCCTTTAGAAACCATAGAGACATCAAGAAATGGAATACATATGGTTCTATTAGCAGTCAGTATATATGGATAAGTGGTAGAATCATCAAAAGTTGAATTGGAATAAGTTGTTGAAAAAAAATCAGCAAACAAATTACTTATAATAGTATTATCATAAGATTCAGTATGTTGAAATTTCATAATAGCAGGATAACCAGTTGTTTTTCTCTTAGTGTTGACAAATTTATAAAAAGATTTTGGATTACTTTTGAAACTATTTTTCATTTTGATTAAGTAATTTGAGTAACATGATTTATTCAGTGCAGTATATTCCGCTCGGCTGATGGAGTATTTCCCATAATCCACAAGAGAACCGGATAGCTTGTATTTCTTGTAATATTTATTTTTTTTATTTTTAAGTCTTATGAGTTGCTTGGTATTCCAAGGAGGACCAGAAAGTTTATTACGAATTTGTTTCGGAATACATAAATCCATTGCAGAGGAAATAGTACTGTAAAATGTTTCAGTCATATGATCAATAGCAACTGTGGATCCAATAGAAAAAGATAATAGACTGTGCCAGTTCGTACTGTGTAGAAGTTCGTTCAACAAACAGTAATTTGATTGTGCGAAACAAAAATCTTTAACATCATTTTTAGAAGGTGTTTTTAAAAGTCCAGAGGGAATATATAAATTTACTTCAATGGTAGGGTGATGTGTATCTTCAGGAGAAGAAATTGGGATTGAACGCTTGATGTAACATTCCGAAGTATCGTTGACAAATATTAAATCCAATAATTTATAAAGATTGTTGTATATACCATTTATTTGAAAGAGATTCAGATCAAATAAAATATTGAAAAGCTCTTCACACTTATTATTTGATTTGGATGGAACAAAATATTTTTCATCAGGTAAGAACTTCCAGGATATTGAAGGCAAATTAAAATCACCAAGAATAATAACAAAGTCATCTTGATTAGCTGTACGAAGAATATATTTAATAGCTTCGCCATGTTTGTCATAAATAGACTGTGAGGACGATGGAGGAATATATGAGCAGGTAATAAATAATTGTTTTCCATTAAGTTTAATTAAAACTGCGATAAATTCGATGTCGAATGAGGGGTCAATTAATAAAGCCTCTGAGAATAAAATACTGGAGACCGCAATAAGAACACCGCCACCATTTGTTGTGGACCCACGATCACGTCTAAAAATATTGTATTTGTAAGAGAGTATTTCCGTATTCAAAAAAGTATCATTAAGCCAAGTTTCAGTAAGTACGATGATGTGATGTTGTAAGTTGAAACTTTCCATATATAAAGATGTGAGTTTAGTTCTTAAGCCGCGAACATTTTGATAAACTAATGAAATGTAATCAACAGTACAAGCTCCTAGTTTTTTGGAGCATTTAAATCAATTTGTGGAAGACGACCAATGTTAGCGGATCTTGGATTTTCCCTGTATATATATTCACGAACCAATGTATATTTAGGCCAAAAATTAGGATCCAGAATACGTTCAAAAAGATCATTAGTAACAGTAACTTTGAAAGAAGTAATGGATCTTGGTTGAGAAAAAACAAACTTATATGTTGAAATGTCTACGTTTGGACCCACCTTAGATTTAATGAAGGAATCAACATCTTCAGTAGTTGTATCAAAGGCCAGCCTCGAGATGAAAACAGTTTTTTTAGGTGGTACAGCTCTTAGCGTATTATTTATAGTTTGACTATTATTGAAAACGGGAACATGGTTATTTAAGGCAAATTCAGGTTGATTATGGGCAATATCAGCACAGCTCAAAGGAATAGCAGGATCCTTAATGTTATTAATAATTGAAAGTGAATCAGGTATAGAAGAACCAGAAGTAACATAAACCGGAACAGGATTATTGTTTTTTTCTTTGGTAGCATTTCTTGACGATTTACGGCGTTTCGGTGAAGATTGAGGAGGAGATTTTAAATTATCCAATGATTTGAAATCGTCAAATAATTTTCCATAATCATTAATACGATTAGTTAAATCCGACGCTTCTTCTTGGATATTCAAAAATTTCTTTTTTGTATCTTGAAAGAAGCGATAAAAACTTACGCCAATTTTTCTGCACTTATAGCAGCACCAATGTAGACCTTTATTATTGGTCATCGCAATTTGTTATTTAGCATATCGGAATCGTTGCTAATCAACTTATCTATCTGTATATTAATACGTGAAGGTAAACCTTTCGGCCACTTCTTAAGCAAAATGCACGCATGGAAAGGTGTGGAATTTGGCATAGATATAGTTCGTATGGAGGAGAAGTGCAGAGTGATAAAATTTTTGTATAATATGTGCTAAAAATAGATTAAACTAAATGAAATTACATAAAATATAATATTTATATTAAATAATTTTATAAAAGCCTAAAGGTAAGCGAATCAATTTTGGTCAATTTCCATTTCATCGCCTGTACATTTATTATTGAAAAAAAAGAGTACATTTTAATCTCCCGGTGTTGAATTGTGAATTACCTAAAATTGATTAGCATACCTTTAGGCCCTTTAAAATTATTTATTAAAAATCCCATTTATATTTCTTCTGTGTGTTCCTCAAATACTATATACAGATTATATATAAAGATTAAAAAAATATTGAAAAAAAAAATTTTATGAAAAAATGAAATTTCATAGAATTTGTACTCGCATTTGGAGTGCTGGGCTCTGTTGGAATATCTTGTTATAAAATTTTTATCTTCTTGAGGAATTAAAGAACCAATTATAAGTATAACGTATAACCAATTATACGTTGGCATCTTTTTTGTTATAGCACACTTTAGTTTTGTAATCAAATCCCCATAAATCTGATGGAGTTAAATAAAATATAAGGTTTCATCGATACATTATTGATTCAAACAAAGTTATTTTTTTGAGAGTACACTTATTGCATGTTAACAATTATTCATTACAATGTCATGCGTAATATTTTTATATGATTTTTTATTGACTCGCACATATATTTTCATTATTATAACCTGATGTCCTATACTTGTAATTATAATTATTTTTGGCTTACTTCCCTCACTAGTCGTTTTAGGTTCATAAAGTAATTTTTTTTTTTATTAATTTTTTTTACTTTCAATCGTGTGGTCAACTGGAGTTGTTGTATTTAACCGCTTTACCTTAAATTAGGGCACGCTTCTGCGGCTTTTAAAAAAGCACCCGTCTTATGAATGTCCATACATAGGTATCGGGGTATAGTCATACGTTATGCATATATGTTCATTTTGATGCATTACTTACACGATAATAACCCTCAGCTAAATATGATCATATAGCGTTTGAGACTGAGTGGCTTGAAGTGAAATTAACTACAAAATAATCTTTGGTTATATGAAGGAGTTAACAGAAGCTAACCAAAAGAAAAAACTCCACTTTCAGCAACGTATTATTGGCAGAAATGTTGAAAGTAATAATGAAATTGAAAAGTTATAATTTTGGAAGAAAAACAATAAATTGGCCAAAGTATTTTGGACATAAATTACCTTGAAAAACTGGAATAAAAACTGACTTAATAATTGCAGAAGAAAAGTGTGTTTATATAGATTTTATGCCATTCTAGCATTATAACGTTGAATAAAAATTTTACTTTAAAACCATTAAGAATAAAAACTTCATTAAACATCTCTATATTTCTACGCATGCTTTTCTCTTGTTTGGCCCTTCATTATTTTATAAAATGATAACATTTAAAATAAATTTTTTAACCTGTTCATTACTAAGGAATCTCTTATCACTTTAACTATTTCAATTATTGCTCTCAAATTCCATTTACAATCTTCTCTAAATTGTTACTAATAAGCTTAAGCTTAAATTATAATTGCAACTATTTTCATGGCGTTTTTTCCTGTTTTTTTTTCCAGTGACAGTAAAGCGGCTTTTTACACTTTAATTTAAAAAAGGAGAAAAAACGTAAAATGTCAATCAAGATAATAGTGGGCATACGGGCAAAAAAAAAAAAATACATTAAATTTAAATAAAAATTTATCATGAAATTGTCAACGCCGTTAAGAAATTGTCATGCGGCTGGCATAACAACATCAGGATGAGACAACTCTTGATTTCGGTAGTTGGCACGAGTGTCGTAAAGAGTTAATTTGAATTTTGTCAGTGACTGAAATGTTGAGACAGCTACATTTCAATTAAAATTAAATTTTATATTTTTGAAAAGCAAAAAGACCATATAAATGGCTTTAAGTAACGAAAGGTGTAGCTAACCTCTGTTATTTAAAAGGCATTTTTATCTAGCAAAATATTGAGCAACTGAAAGAATTTCAAAATTAATTGATATGAATAAAATTATAATTAATGTTTTGTGTTTGAATAGAAATATTAATGCAAATTTTAAATATACAATAATATTATCAAATTTTGTAGAGAGATTTGTATGTTTAGATGTCACATACGACTGAAAGATTTTGGTAAAATTGTTGTAACAAACATTATTGTAATCTATTTTTATAAAATGAACGTAACAAACTTTATTTTTTATATTTATCATAAAGTGATTCAGTTAGAAATTAATCAAGCTCAATACCAATTTTTATACCCTATACCACTATGTGGTTTGGGTATAATGACTTTGTGCTGCTGTTTGTAACAACCAAAAATATTTGACCTAGACCCATCTTTAATTATACCGATCGAATCAGAATCACTTTCTGAGTTGATTTAACAATGTCCGTCCGTCCGTCCGTCCGTCCGTCCGTCCGTCCGTCTGTGTGTCCATGTAAAGCTTGTAATCAAACTGCAGGTCGCAAATATGAATATATTTTGATGAAATTTGGTATATAAGCTTTTATCGGCCATGGGATGAACGCTATTGAAATTGGTGAGAATCGGTCCATGTTCAGACCTAGCCCCCATACAAATTACCCATATGAAATCGACATAAATTGCCATAAGATCCAAATTGTCATATAGATCTTACTCAAATTGGGTTTGTATGCGTTCATTACATCCACTAATGAGTAGTCCAAAAATGATCCCTTTGACCCCATATAGAGCTGCTTCCCGATCTTCACTTAAATCTATTAAAAAACAAAAATATTGCACTGATTCTTCTCAAATTTTGTTTGTACATATTTTTGCAAAATACAAGAGACTTTACCAAACATGATCAGGATTGGTCCATTTTTGGACCTAGTCCCTTTATAGATATAGCATCCGATATGAACTTTTTCATATCTGCAGCCAAAAAAATTAATAAAAATCCCACTCAAATTTGGTTTATGCTTATTTTCTATATCGAAGTAGTTGGACCGAAAGATAGGGTCTCTAAACCATGGTATAGGGTATCATATAGTCGGTCTAGACCGACTATAATTTTCTTACTTGTTTTACTTTAAATGAAGCAGAAAACATGGGCACATTAGTGTTAAAAATTGATGTATACTACATGTAGTGAAAACTCCATGGCCTAACAATGAAAAATCAGTTTTGTGTATTTGAAATCAATTTTTATCTTCAACGTAATCTTCCTGAAGAGAAATCCACTTCCTATAATGATCCTTTAGTATCTTGATAGCCTTGATAAAATACGATTTGTCAAACTCTTCAAAAGGCTTCGGTCTCTTGACTACTTCATTTGTGGAAAATCTCTTTCCCTGGAGCCATCTTTTCAAGTTTGGGAACAAGTAATAATCGCAGGGGGTGGGGAAGCAATTCGTAAGGTTTTAAAAGTTAAAAAAGTCGTGTAATCATAATTCTTTTTTGAAGATATAAATAATGTTAAACATTTGAAGAATCTTTGAAAAAAAATCCAGTTAAAAATTTTCATAAATAAGACCGTGGCAGCGAATCTCCAGAATCGTTGTTGTTTTGCGGTGAACATCATAACTCGTTACCGGATCATGCGAAATAAAAAAATCGAAATGCGTTTAAAAGGTGACATGTTTCCTGAGGTAGTGACGAAGAGTTTTTTAATTTTTTGCAGCATTCTGAAGTGAAAAACACGATTTGTTGTTAAAAAATGGGGAAGAGAATGGAAAATAAAAAAACCCTTCGTGGTTACCTGATGATTTATGTGTAGATATAGTGTGTACAATTTCAAAAGAAACGGTCACGTAGATTTTGAGTTATGTTGTTCACGGACTTCGCACATGTATATGCGAGAAAATCGGTTTAAAGTTTTTTAAAAACTGATTTATATACGATATACTGTATGAGGCCAGTCGCTGGAAACGCTGTATCTTCGTAAGCTTTGCTTCGATTTACTTGAAAAACATTCGATCTTGAGCGTGATTATTATCTAAATCAATTCTTATTTTTAAAATAGTTTTTTCTTTTTTATACACAATTTATCGTTCATTTCGTCCTAACAGACCTTGAACTCTTTACAAAACAAAAGATTTATGCTATGCATTGTTAATGTCAAATAATCCATGATCTGAATAGGCATTATATAGATAGAGGTTATAATGTGCAAAATATCTTCTACGAGAATAACACATAATAGTGCGTTTGCTTCTAAGCAAAATATTTAGCTCATTTTTACTAGATTTCCCATACAAAATAAAATCTAGCTCGTTACTAGATTTGTGCAAAATCTCACAAAATCTTGTCAGACTTGGGCACTACTAAATGATACTACTGTGTTTTTTTAATATTGTAGTAGAAAATTACAACGCAGTGACTGAAAAATTTTCATTTTAAAACAAAAGCAAACAAGTTGAATAAAAAAGGAAATAAAATATTAATTACTAGCAAAAAAAAAATTAGGAATCTATAATAAAAAAATATTTAGTAATTGAAAAGTTATAACTTTTTATACTGACATGTGCCCATTTCAATCTGCTAAATAATAATTGTGGAAAATGAATTTGTTTTTGTTGTTCAAACAATACATTTAACAAATGCTGATTTTTTTTTGCAGTGCTTTGTGCTTTTTTAATTTTTGATGCATAAAATAATTATAAAATCTGTTCCTTTTTAGAATTTTCCATATTTCCATTTTCCTATTGTTTTGTGTATTTTTGGTATTTCTAGTTCATATGATTTATTCTAATCAGCTGTTTATTGTTGTGGAAACAAAATCTCACAAAATGTCAAAAAAGTTAGATGTAAACGGCATAGATTTTGAAATAGATTTCAACTAAAATCTACTAGATTTTGCTCAGATGTAAACGCACTGTAGGGAAGAAATGTTGGGAAAGTTTGAGATAAAAATAAGCAAGAAAATTATAGTTGTTCTGGACCGAATATACGACATATCTTTTAGGTCAATCTGATTAGATATAGGAAGTAAGCTTAAACAAATTTCTTGCCTTTGAAAAAGTTCTTATATGGGGACTACGTCGAAAAATGGACCGATCGTAACTACATTTGGTTATTTATTGTTATTATTTGTTGCAAAACATATATAACCCAAATTTGAGCAAAATCTGTGCAATATTTTTGCTTTTTGAGAGATTTAAGTGGAGATCGGGTATCAGCTTCATATGGGGTCTTTGACTAAGACGGACAGACGGACGGACAGACAGTCATCGCTAAATCGACTCATAAAGTGATTCCGAGTCAATCGGTGTAATAAAAAATTGGTCTAGGTCAAATATTTTTGGTAGTTATAAAAATCAGCACAAAGTCATTGTACCCTGGCCACATAGTGGTATAGGGTATAAAAAAACTATCTTCATAATAAAATCAAAAAACTCTTGATTGGTTGTTAAATATAAGGATTTTATAGCATTTTAAAAACGAAAAAAAAAAATAAAAAATAGTTTGGATGTACGTATTTATCTATATATATAAAATGGAATGTGTGTTTGTTTATTTGTTTGTTTGGACCTTATAGGAGACCAAACCTCTGACCCGATCTTCCTGAAATTTTCACAGAATTTAACTGGGACTCTGGCATGATTAATAGGGTACTTTGTTTCGACTACGCTCACTTTTACGCCCACTTTTTTAAAATTGTGTAATTGCTCCCATATAGTTTTTAACAGATTTACTTCAAATTGTATACACATTAAATTCCAGGCGAGGTAGAAATAAACATTTCTTACGCCACGCCCCCTTTCACGCCCCTTTTCACGCCAAATTTTGTTGGAGTACTATAATAGTGAAAGTCTTGCGACTTTGTTTGAGTTCATAAGTTATTAATGTGAGTAGGTGCCCAAAAATGGGCGGGATCAGACTAATGGGCGTGGCACCTCCTATACAAAATAATAGTTTTATACCAAACGTATTCCCTGCTTTTTATTTCGTTATGGGGGGTGTAGCGAGCGCATCGGATTACTGCTAGTATGTATATAAAAATGGAGTTGTGTATGTTTGTTTGTTTGTCTGTTTGTTTGTTTGTGGTTTATAGGAGACTACACCACTGGACCGATCGTTTTGAAATTTTTTCAGTAGGTAACTGCCTATCCGGAAGGAAAAATAGGCTATATTTTTTTTGATTTTTCAAGTGGGCGTGGCACCTCCCATTCAAAGTGAATAGAAATGTAATAGAAAAAGCCTTGGACCTTTGTCTGAGTTCATGAGTTATTAATCTGAGTAGTCCAGCTAAAAATGGGCGGGATCAGATTAGTGGGCGTGGCACTGACCATATAAAGTGAATATTAAATGTCATATATATAGAGTACTGTAATAGTAAAAGCCTTGGAGCTTTGTCTGAGTTCATGAGTTATTAATCTGAGTAGTCTAGCAAAAAATGGACGGGATCGTACCAATGGTAGTGTCACCCACATACAAAGTTAATATTTAATATCATATAACTCGGCTACTATAATAGAAAAAGACTTGGGACTTTGTCTGAGTTCATAAGTTATTAATGTGTTGCCCAAAAATGGGCACGATCGGACTAATGGGCATGGCATCTCCTATACAAAAAAAAAAAATATGAAGTACTAAAACACATACTTACCAATGTGTGTAGTCGTGGAAAATATGGGCGGAAGCGCCAAATTCAAACATCGCCAAAATCAAAAATCACCAAAATCAAAAATCGCAAAATTAAAAATCGCACAAAACAATAATCGCCAAAATCGAAAAACGCAGAAAACAAAAATCGCCAAAATAAAAAACGGCAAAATCAAAATTCGCTAAAAAAAAATCGCCAAGCTCAAAAATTGCCAAAACCGAAAATCGCGAATAAAGAAAATTGCCAAAACTAAAAATCGCGCATAACTAAAATCACCAAATCCAAAAATGGCGAATAACAAAAATCGCAAAAAACAAGACTCGACAAACACAAAAATTGCCTGAACTGAAAATTGCGAATAACAAAAATCGTAAAAAATTAAATCGCCAAAATCAAAAATCGACAAAAACGACAATTGCGAATAATAACAATCGCCAAAACAGAAAATCGCGAACAAGAAAAATCCCAAAAAGCAAAAACGCCAAAAAAAACAAAATTCGACAAAACCGAAAATCGCAAATAAAAAAATCGCGAAAATGAAAAATCGCAAAAACAAAAGTCTCAAAAAAGTAAGAATCGCAAATAAAAAAATTGGCAAAACCAAAATCGCTAAAACTGAAAATCGCAAAAAAAAATCAAAAAAATCAAAAATCGCTAAATATAAATAAAATAAATTTCTACAAAATGTATTCCCAGTTTTTGTTTCGCTACGATGGGTGTAGCGAAGCGCATCGGGTTACAGCTAGTTTAATATAAAAATAGATAACAACATCTCAGAAGTACATTGTGCGATTTAGCGAGGCCCGTCCGTCCGTCCGTCTGTGTGTGCATGTTTACCTTGTAATGAAATAATAGATTGCAAATAGAACTTTAATATTCTGCCCAAATGAAAAGATGGCCTTTCAGTTTAAAGTTCTCTATCTCATGACTTTGAGTACATCAACTTGGATTGATTTTGAAATATGTGACAAATATCAGGTTTCATTTCTTCATTTGTTCAATAGTAACGCTCGTTTTTGCGTATAACTAAAAGTGAATTTGGCGATCTTAAAAATCTTATATTTTATTGAACAAAGAATTTTCATTAAATATTGTTTGCGCAGTAAAGAGCAATGAGAAATTAAAAATATTGCAGAAGGAAAAAGTGTCGAAAAAGTGGTGCAAATAGTTCCGACTAATGTATATTACGTGAAAAAAATCTGAAAAAATTTTCAATTGAAAATCAAAGATCTTGCTAATACTATAAACATTTAAAAAGAATTAGCAAAGCCATTTCAAAATATATTTTGGCCCTCAAAAACGTCAAATTTCGAGTCTTTTGAAAAACACTCAATTATTTTGAAACAAAAAAAAAAAAAACATTTCATTAATGTCTCTGCAACAATGCCTTCTGACTGTCATAACGAAAAGCATGGGTGATGGGATTTGGATCTATACTTAAAATGAGAAGCAATACCAAGAAGATCACGCCGAAGTCGTTCAGAATTTTTATAGTTTTCTTCGATTATCGTGGTAGGGTGTATTATGCATTTTTTCCGCCACACCAAACTGTTAACAAGGAATATTATTTGAGTATTATGGTATTATGTGTCGTTTGGGTGAAGCCATTTGCTTTTTGCACCTCAATAACATACTTTCTCACGCCGGCAATGGTCCGTCGAGATCATTTCGCTCAAACTTCAACCTATATCGATTCGTAACTACTGTATTCGCTTAATTTAGCACCACATTACTTCTGGCTGTACAATAAACTCAACAGACCAATCCAGGAGAGCCGTTTTGAATCAATCGGGGCGATAAAAACCGCATTTTTCCTACATCATGTTATTTTCTCAGCAAAGTTAGAGCTAAGTACCTTTGTCAAAACTCATCGTTATTGTAAAACTCTTATTTGTTCTTTAAATTTTGATTTTCAATATTCATTTTCTTCTGATGTTTGTTATGTTTTTATCTTTAAAAATTTTTAGAGGTCATTTTGAATTCTTTAAATTTTTCTTTCTTTTTTTGTTTTTGCTAAGTGACCACCATCATAGTGCTGACAGCCCACTTTATTTAAAATGCAAATTGATTGATGTATGTATGTTAAACAATTTGTAAAAAAAAAAATATTAATATAAGATTCTTGTTTTAAATTTTTAACAAAGAAGAGGAGTTTGACTTACAAAAAAAAAAGAAAAAATCAAACTTTTACAAAAGCGCTCACATGAATAATTACAAGACTTACAGTCATAATGTTAACATTTATGAGATACTTTGCAGCAATTTAACATGATCTTTGCCAGCTCTAGAAGCAACTTAAAAGTGCATGTGTGCAAATATTAATTATGAAAGTCTTTTAAAAGACGATCTTAAAACTAAACGGTAGACAAAAATAATTAACATGCACCTTTAGACTATTTACTCTAGTATGTGTTTCGTTAAATAAATGGCAACTGCTCACCTCATATTATATTACCAGTAATTTACTGCACTAGAGTAAATGATAAAAATCTGCAAGCTGAGAATACTCGTACGATATACTATATACATATACTAGAAAATAGTTTTATTTAAAATATTAATTAAATTTCATTTAATTTTTAGTTAAAACCAAATTTCATATGCATCGATTTTTACTTCCACTTGTATGTAAGAGCATTTTGTAAATGTGAATTCCAAAATCAATAAATTATTTGTCATATTTTTCACAACAAAATATTCTTCAAATCGAATGAAAATATATTTGCGTGCTTGGCAACATGCATATGTAACATTGTTAAAAGAGACTCTGTCTCAGAGACATGCGTGTCTCTAGAAATGTACAATTTTGATAGTGGTATTGATAAGAAGAATAAATCATGAAATTCAAAACTTTAATTTATGATCGGCTTTTTAACTTTTTTTTTAACCTTAGTTAGTTTCTGACTAACTGGCAAGCAGGAAGATACAGTAAGATCATAAACGCTGCCTCACTTGGGTTGCCTTATGGCTACTTGGGTTGCCATTAAGACATAAAAACCAATCTGTTTGATCTTTGTTTCATTTGAGGGCTTATCAGTGCCAATTTAAATCCATTATTGGCGTTAATCCTCATGTTTATTGGGGTGATCATCATAAAATGAATTATGATTATCTAACAAGGTTCAGCAGTAGTTTAGTAAACACAATGTTGCAACTACTGTTCTGTAAGGTTAATAAACTGCAACATTTTACCATACAGTAAAATTTGTGCAACAGAAGAGTTAAATAAAAATTAAAAACTGTGTTTTATTACTTTTAAGGAGCAACGGAATCACGTCTGTTACATTTTTTACAGGATGACAACACCCCAGCCAAAGACAAGTAAGAAAATTATCGTCGATCTAGATCGAATGTACGATATCCTATACCTTGAGCTTAGATCTAAGATCAGGAAGGAAATTTTTAAAAAAATTTTCAGTGATTTTTGAGGTCGTTACGGAATCGCTGAATCGATTTTATCCAAACAATGAGGTTATGAAATATTTTTTTTCTCTCCTGTTTTATTTTCATAAAGCCAGATAAATCAGTTCTGGCTTGTACTAACGTACTAAAGAAAATTATTCATTGTTAATTTTAGCTAAATTTTGATGACCTTTGAATTTAAAGTTAAGTATTTCCCAAGTTAAAACATTAAGTACATGAGAAATATGCAATATTGGAAACTTAGGATATACTTAAGTTTATTAAAGTGGCCTTTTCTTGATCCTTATAATGCGAGAAGTTCATTTAGCGATGAACATCTGTCCGTCCGTCTATAGACATCACGATCACGCCCACAATAACTATGCTAGACTCTTAGTTGTTGCACAATATCGCTTACCAATATCCTGATTGAGTTGCTATTTAAAGTCATCAAAATCGATCCAATGGGTCACGAGTTATGAATGAAAATGTGAAAAACTCTTGAAAAATTAAATGTTTAATTTGTTGTGTTTCTGTAGTTGTATATTGTAATTGTACTTATTGTTGTAGTCATTGTAGTTGTAACATTTGCTTCATTGGGGCATGTGAATGATTAAACTGCACGTGTTATATTAGCTCTAGCACGAATTCCCACATATTTTTTATCGCGATATAACAAAGGCAATCGCTAATATGAGGTGGAATATATAATCACTAAAAAAATATTTTTTTTTAGTAATTTTTTTTAAAGGTCCTTTTTTTAAAAAAGAATATTTTAAAAAAGGACCATTTTTTTAAAAAGTATATTATTAAAATAATAATTTTTTTTTTAAAGTACATTTTCTTAAAAAATTTTACTTTTTTAAAATTTCACATTTCCTTAAAAACTAGCTCCAAACAAAATTACCTTTTATTAAGAAAAATCACTTTTTTAAAGTACCCTTTCTAAAAAATACATTTTCATAAAAAATTACCTTTTTTAGAAAAGTACGGCTTTCAAAAAAGTACTTACTTTATTTTATAAAAATACTTTTTTCAAAGTACCTTTAAAAAAAAATAACCTACCCTTAAAATTTTGTTAAAAAGGTACAGAATTAATGAAGTAAAGAATTAATAATCTCATCGATATTTTGATCTCTTCAAAAGTTTCGGCAAGACTGTTAGCCAAATATGCTATAATTATTATATATATTATATTATATTCAAAGTCTTCCGTCGTAAATTGTCTATCGTTTTATCGCGCATTAACGTATCTATAAGACTAATTCTTTTATAGTAAAAATAGCTGTTGCAGTTTTGAGTTTAAAACCTTCAACCCACTTAGAAAATTAATCAATTATTATAACAAAACAAACATCTTTTATGGGTTCCGCAATATCTATATGAAGCCTAGACCAAGGTGAAACTGTTGTCGTCTATGGAATTAGCGGATTATTTTTACCAGAAAAACACAAATAGCAATAAATTATCCTTAAAAGGTTTTTTTGAAAAAATACCAAAGTCGATAAAAATGGCAGAAGTGTCACTCTTCGCTGACGTTGAATAATATTTTGCCTTCACTTGTCCTATGGTCATTCATAAACAGAAACTAAAGACATGTGAGTCCGATCACAGGGGAAATGTGTAAACATCTAGCAATTAAAGATTTTTTATGGCACTTTTTTAAAATCAAACAGAAAGCGTCACCTATATATCACTAATAGCAATCAACTGCAGGGGCTCTGCTAATATAAACATATTTATTATTATTTATTATTTCCACTGGTTAATTTTTAAATTTTTAATTTTTCGTTTTTCATTTTTTATTTTTAATTTTTTATTCTTCATTTTTCGTTTTACATATATCATTTTTCATTTTTTATTTTTCATTTTTCATTTTTATTTTACATTTTCTATTTTTCAGTTTTCAGTTTTTATTTTTCATTTTTTATTTTTCATTTTTTGTTTTTTATTTTTCATTTTTTATTTTTAATTTTTTAATCTTTATTTTTCATTTTCAACAAGGTTATTATATATCATAATTTTTTCACCAAGCCAATCATAAGTCACACCGATTGTTTACGTGAGTGTTTGAGAGGCCCCACTTTATCTAACTGATGTCATCATGGAATGGACGTTGACATACAGAGTGCGCTAAAGTTATTTAAGTCTCTTTTTTGTCTGACATTTTCCTGTTATTTTGTTGTTCAATATACTTTTGTTTTAACCGCGACATTGTTTTTTTTTTGGTATCGTTGTCTAACTTTTTAACCATAAAGATCGTGTTTGTGTTAAATTGAAAGTTTTTTGTAATTAAATTGTTATAAATTCACCGCCATCTTTGGAGAAAAAATAAAGGAAAGTAATCTTGCTATTACTTTGAATTTTGTATAAAACCTCTAATTTTTGTGTGTTTTATTTTTCTATTTTTCGGTAGCCGTAGCTTGCTTTTTGGTTCCCATTTCTGCTTGTGAAATATTTATACCATATACCACTATGTGGTTTGGGTATAATGATTTTGTGCTGCTGTTTGTAACTACCAAAAATATTTGACCTAGACCTATCTTTTATTATACCGATCGAATGAGAACAACTAACTGATTCGATTTAACGATGTCCGTCCGTCCGTCTATGTGTCCACGTAAACCTTGTAATCAAACTGCAGGTCGTAAATATGAATATATTTTGATGAAATTTGGCGCATAAGGTTTTATCGCCCATAGGATGAACACTGTTGAAATAGGTGAGAATCGGTCCATGTTCAGACCTAGCCCCCATACAAATGACCCCTATGAAATCGACATAAATTGCCATAAGATCCAAATTGTCATATAGATCTTACTCAAATTGGGTTTGTATGCGTTTATTACATCCATTAATGAGTAATCCAAAAATAATACCTATGGGACAACTCTTAGTCATAGGCCCCATATAGAGCTGCTTCCCGGTCTTCACTTAAATCTATCAAAAAAACAAAAATATTGCAGTGATTCTTCTCAAATTTTGTTTGTATATATTTTTGCAAAATACAAGAGACTTTGCCAAACATAGTCAGGATCGGTACATTTTTGGGCCTAGTCGCCATATAGATATATCATCCGATATAAACTTTTTCATATCTGCAGCCAAAAAAATTAATAAAAATGCCACTCAAATTTGGTTTATGCTTATTTTCTATGTCCAGTTATTTGGGCCTATGAGATAGGGTCTCTAAACCGGCTATAATTCTCTTACTTGTGTCTTATAAAATGATTTTATTGATTGTCGGAAAATTGCCGTATAGTTAATACACTTGTTTCTATTGAATTTTTTGAGATTTAGAAGTAAATACTATTTATTTATAATAAAAATATTTGTAAGCTACAAAAGATTAATAAAAAACAAGTAAAAAAATTACAATCGGTCTAGACCAAATATACGATACCCTAAGACCCTCCCTTAGGCCCAACTAATTAGATATAGAAAATATGCATATACCACATTTGAGTGGCATTGTTATGAAAAACTTCATACCAAATGCTATATTTATATAGAGACTAGGTCGACCATACTTGGTATGGGGCTATGACTGAGAATTGTCCTAGAGGGTTTATTTTTGGACAACTGATAAATGTGTAATAAACATGCAAAAAAAAATGTTTTTACTTTAAATAAACTAATCAAACTATCTACTGCTTTTGGTTACTGATGAGGGTTGGTGACTCTTCCCCAAACAACTGTATAACCTGCCACGCAGAATATAGATCAATTTTTGAAACAAATGTGCTAATGCTTTTGCTTTATTTAAAGTAAAATAAGTAAGAAAATTATAGTCGGTCTAGACCGACTATACGATACCCTATACCATGCGTTTAGAAACCCTATCTCTTAGGCCCAACTAACTGGACATTGAAAATAAGCAAAAAACCAAATTTGAGTGGGATTTTTATTAATATTTTTGGCTGCAGATATGAAAAAGTTCATATCGGATGGTATATCTATAAAGGGACTAGGTCCAAAAATGGACCGATCCTGATCATGTTTGGTAAAGTCTCTTGTATTTTGCAAAAATATATACAAACAAAATTTGAGAAGAATCAGTGCAATATTTTTGTTTTTTAATAGATTTAAGTGAAGATCGGCAAGCAGCTCTATATGGGGTCAAAGGGATCATTTTTGGTCTACTCATTAGTGGATGTAATGAACGCATACAAACTCAATTTGAGTAACATATATATGACAATTTGGATCTTATGGCAATTTATGTCGATTTCATATGGGTAATTTGTATGGGGGCTTGGTCTGAACATGGACCGATTCTCACCAATTTCAATAGCGTTCATCCCATGGCCGATAAGAGCTTATATACCAAATTTCATCAAAATATATTCATATTTGCGACCTGCAGTTTGATTACAAGCTTTACATGGACACACAGACGGACAGACGGACGGACGGACGGACGGACGGACGGACATTGTTAAATCAACTCAGAAAGTGATTCTGATTCGATCGGTATAATTAAAGATGGGTCTAGGTTAAATATTTTTGGTTGTTACAAACAGCAGCACAATGTCATTATACCCAAACCACATAGTGGTATAGGGTATAAACATTTGATCTTGAGCCTGAATAATTTCAAACTCAATCATTAAATAATTTGTGTCATTATTGATGGAATCCTTTCACTTCCACACTTTCTTTCCACTTTCATAATGTTAAGAATTCTATATAAAGTAGCTTGCATAAAGTAGATTTTATAAAATTGTACAATGCGCTAGCGGAGGAAAAAGAATTTGTTGGAAATAGGTTACCACTAAACAAATATTATTTATTCATTCAGAAATTTTATTGTAATTCTAATCTGTAATATTAATAGGCTAGGCGATTTCTTGTGACTGATGTTTTATTCTACCGTTTTATCCCGATTTTGACCAAACGTACATTATTTGAAAGGTCTTTCTTTTTAGCCGTTTTGCAGATTTACAGATTTTTAAATTTTTTTCCTTTATTTTGAGTAAATTGCATTTAAAGTTGCTACTAACACATACATAAAATTATACAATGCTATGTGTGTGTTTATTAAATTTGTTAATGTGTTTGTAATAAAATGAGTTTATTTTTGTGTTAATTGATTAGCATACTTTTAGGGTCTTTATTTAATGAAAAAAATAAAATTTCCTAGAATTTGCGCCTGAATTTCTAAGGCTTGAATCTGCTAGTATATTTTAAAATACAATATATTTTCTTTGTAAAGTACCTCTTAATAAAAATTCTTATTAAAAGGAAGTACGTACTACGATAAAATATGTTCCGTTTACCAAGGAAAGTCTTTATACAAATTATTAAGATTGCGCAATTGAGGCAACTGAATTAAAGCCAGCACAAAATATTTCAATCTTAAATATTGCTGATTACAATAACAAATTGTATTATAACAAAATATATTGAAAATATATAGAAACAACTTATAATTATTTTCCCATCAGAACAGAAGAAAAACTAAATTTTAAACTATTTTGATATTTATAACCGAAAGGAAATCAAATTCTGTTGTTAATATCAAAACATTAAAATAAAAAATTTAAGCCCACCGAATTTTCGAATTAATATTAAGATAAAGAATAAAACAATAATTGAAAAAGAATATTTACTAATATAATAAAGAGGTGATGTGTGTTTATTTGTTTGTTTATAGAAGGTAATCTCAGTAATCTCATCTGATTTAAAAAATATTGATTCCAATATTTAGAATGGTTTTGAGGACGGACATAGGCTAAAAATTTGTTGATGTTTATATTGAGTACAATGACAGAGAGAGCTTTGCAAATTTGTGTGAGGTCACCTATTATTTACGTTAGCAGTCATGCCGGAAATTGGGCTGAATCGGATAAGTGGGAGTGGCACCTCCCATACAAACTAATAATTCAACATTATGTATCTCGAATGCTATAAGAGAAACAGCTTTGCAAATTTATCTGCGGTCATCTATTACTAATGTGAGTAGTGGAACAAAAAATGGAGGGTATCGGACCAATAGGAAAATGTCATATAACTGGAGTACTGTAATAGTGAGAGCCTTGGGGCTTTGCGTGAGCCCACAAGTTATTCATGATGTACTATAAAACGGAAAGCCTCGCCACTTTGCACGAGTCCATCAGATATTCATATGAGTAGTCCGACATAAATTGGGCGGGATGGAATTAGTGGGAGTGGCAACTCCTACACAAAAATATATGAAACTTGAAGCTTTTGACAAGTACATTAATTACCAGTGTGAGTATTCGTGCAAAATATGGACGGAATCGCCAAAGTCAAAAATCTCCAAAATCAAAAGACATGAAAAACAAAAATAGCTTAAACAAAAATCAGTAAAAAAAAAACGCCGAAATCAAAAAATCGTTAAAAAAAATTCCCCATTGATATTCCAAATTCAAGGAAATCGTTAAGTGTAGCCGGATTTAATTTTTAAAATTCATATTTTTCTCATGCAAACTTTGGAGGAAAAATTGATTATGAAAACATACATGTCAATAAGTCTCGGAAAGTCGTAGCGCAGCACGACAAGGTATACTAGTGTTAAATAAGGTAAATAAAAGAATAAAATTTTATTAGTTTAAAATTGTTTATAATCGTAATGTTCACACAAAAGTATGTGTTATAGCACATTCGATGAGATTAATCGAACGGGTAAGTGGTCTTTATTTTTTTTTTGTGTTTATATATTTTGTAACAACTGTTTTATACAAAATCTTTATATTAATACGTGAAGGTAAATTTTTAGTTCCCCTTTTTAAGCAATATGCGGGCACGGAGGAGTGAGAAAATTCACACAGTTATAGTTCATATAAAGGAGAAGCTGAGAATGATAAAATTTATGTT
The DNA here is from genome assembly GCA_963682025.1 of Cordilura impudica. Lineage (NCBI taxonomy): Eukaryota > Metazoa > Arthropoda > Insecta > Diptera > Scathophagidae > Cordilura > Cordilura impudica. Next base: position 69,021,076 of record OY821520.1, read on the forward strand.
TAATCTGTCTTAAAATATAATATTTCTAATAATTCGTTACACCAAGTTAATGAGAATGATTTAAGTTGTATATGACACGCCCTGTGTTTAATTGTGAATTGCTTAAATTGATTAGTATACCTTTAGGCTTATTTAAATATTCATAAATCTTTAAATTGAATGAAAAAATTATACTTTCTAGAATTTTCACTCGAATTTCGAGTGCTGGGCTATACTATTTACATTAAATTCTAAACAAGCATCTGGAAATTTTGTTGCAAGCAATTAAATAACTAACATTATTGGTCACTTTTTTATTTCATAGGAAAATTTATTCTTTTACGAAAATTTGCGCCAATAAATGCGAACATTGTGTTATTCAGTAGCATCAATTTCAAATTAGTTTCTAACTGACCTTCATAGTTCAGAATGTTGTTATTTGGCGAACCAAAAAAAAAAAAAAAAAAACTTGAATTACCCTTACACATAAATTTGACGCCATTATCACACGCTAAATTGGCTGGCATTATACTTAGCATTGGCCAATGGATCTGAATAAGTAGCACCTTTATACAACTACATCTACGGTTGGAGCTAGCAACCAAGGTTCAAAAAATACACACATGAAACACACAATGTTCTGTTCAAAAGCAGCCAACACATATCTTTATTTTATGTGCGTTTCTAAATTTTCTACGGTGCCCAACACAACCATGACTGTGTTCGTTTTAATATTTCGTTATTTACACGAACATTTTTGTATCACATACTTTTTGTTTCAATCACACATAAAGCACACATTTTTGAGTGTTGCTTTATTTGAAGTTCATGTTCTGGTACGTGTACTGAAAAAAAAACACAGAACATGTACAATAAACAGGTTCGAGTTCAGTTATATTTTAAGTCGTGTTGTGGCTCGTGTAGTGAGAAAAAACAGAACATGTACAATAAATAGGTTCGAGTTCAGTTATATTTTAAACACGACTTAAAATATAACTGAACTCGAACCTGTTTATTGTACATGTTCTGTACAACAGAACACCGAAGAAAATTTAAAAACAAACATAATTGGTATGAAAATAAAAATATGTGTGTGTTGGTCTAAGTTATGTTTGTTTACATATATGTACGAGTTTTTTATTCAGTGTGTGTTTTTTTCTGAACTCTGCTAGCAACTGAGTACTGGAGTTTACCTTCGTACACGCTGCAAAAGTTTTTTAAACATAATAATCGTTGAAACACTTCCCAAACACCATTTTTGGGATAGCCTTTAGCTCTTTCAGCGATGCGCTTTTAATGTCATCTATGCTTGTAATACGACGGCCCTTTAAGGTTCTCTTTATTTTTGGAAACAGGAAAAAGTCACACGGAGCCTGGCGAATATTCGGGCTGGGGGCATCGTTGAAGTATTGTTTCTGGCCAAGAATTCACGAACAAGCAACGAAGTATGAGAAGGTGCATTATCGCGGTGCAAAAGCCATGAAACGACGTTGATCCTTATTAGTCCTTATTGACCGTTTGACCATGAGGCAAGAATTCATGATGCATTATGCCATTAAAGTCGAAGAACACAGTTAGCATAACATTCACGTTTGAAGGCACTTGTCGAGCATTTTTTGGTCTTGGCGAGCCAGGATGCTTCCACTGAGACGATTCAGCCTTAGTTTCAATGTCATATCCGAAAACCCATGTTTCATCACCTGTTATAACACGTTTCAGTAATTCTTCATCGTCGTTGACTGTATTTAGTGATTCCTGAGCAACTTCCATTCGCCGCTGTTTTCGTTAAAAATTCAGCAATTTTGCAACAAATTTTGCTACCACGCGTTTCATAGCCAAAACATTCAAAAAAATTTCATGGCATGTGCCAATCGATATGCCAACATCATCAGCGACTTCTCTGATTGTGACTCGGCGATCATTCATAACAATTGCTTTCACTTTTTCCACGTTTTTTGGTTGCTGATGTACTGGGACGTCCGGGGCGCTCGTCATCTTCAACGTCTTCATGGCCATCTTAGAAACGCTTATAACACTCGTAAACTCTTGTTTTACTCATAACAGACTCACCATAGGTCTTTGTTAACATTTTACACACTTTATTCATTTTTTATGCAAAATTTGATACAAATTCTTTGATCCATTTCTTTTAACAAACGAAAATCGCAAAGCTCATAAAAGCGGCTGCTACAGAAAAAGTAAGCAATGAATACGGCTGAAATTTTATCGTACTTCAGGGGCATGCATATCAACATAATAAAAAAAATGTTTACAATTGGACTAAATTCTATTTCACCCACTATATTTATTAACTAATACAATAGAATTTATAAAAAAAAATTCAATTGCCTGAATACTTAATACCATAGTTTTAATTCAGTATGGGGCTACCGCAATTCGGTTGGCGAAAAATTCGTTTGCCACAACGAATCCATTCTCTTTGTGTGGTAAAAAAAATAACATGCAAATATCTTCCGTATCCACGCGCCTACTAACTCGATTAGATAGAGTCAAAAAAGTCAAATTTTTTTTTTCATCACCTGTAATTTGTTTGCGGTGGTAACATTTGGCATACTTTTTATAATAAAAATTTCCAAATCTGGCACAGTGCAACATAAAAATTATCTCAAGTACCTCTCATAAGTCTTATGCTTTTTTCAAACTTTCTCTCCACCTAACAGAAATAAATTAATTTAACAACAACAACTTAAACATATTTAAGGTTTTTTATAAAAAAAATTATCATAATTTCGAAGTAAATTATATATTTGTCATAATGAAAAAGCCGCTTATAGCACGATAATGTTAATTAATTTATATGCGATCTTTTTATGCTCTACTATTTCTGTGTAAAACGCTTGTAAACACGTTGAATATTTCATTTCAGTGGTAAAAAAACAACATTTTGTGTTGTTGTTGAATATATTTATGCTAACCGGCTGTGTTGGTGGTCTCATATTGTTAACGTATATAAATCGGTTAAGAACCACCCCAACGTAATTGTTTTTATTTTCATATATAATGCTTTACAGCAATAAAAAAAAAACAACAACGAAAACACATAAAAGTGCATAAAAGTAGCTCATCAACGACTAAGTTTTGGCACATCACCCCAGAACATTGATTGATGTTCTGACATGGAGCATTTAGGAGGCAAACGTTTTTTTTTTTCATTTCATTTTGGTTACAAGAAATGAGTAAAAATGTTTGTGTGGCATAAATGGAAAAATTTGTAAAGTGCAACAAAAGTATTAACTAATGGCAGTAATTTATCATTTAACAGAAGAGGGAAAAAATATTTAAAAAAAAAAAGTAAGAAAATTATAGTCGGTCTAGACCGACTATACGATACCCTATACCATGCGTTTAGAAACCGTATCTCCTAGGCCCAACTAACTGGACATAGAAAATAAGCAAAAACCAAATTTGAGTGGGATTTTTATTAATTTTTTTTGGCTGCAGATATTAAAAAGTTCATATCGGATGATATATCTATATGGGGACTAGGTCCAAAAATGGACCGATCCTGACCATGGTTGGTAAAGTCTCTTGTACTTTGCGAAAATATATACAAACAAAATTTGAGAAGAATCAGTGCAATATTTTTATTTTTTAATAGATTTAAGTGAAGATCGGGAAGCAGCTCTATATGGGGCCAAAGGGAATATTTTTGGACTACTCATTAATGGATGTAATGAACGCATACAAACCCAATTTGAGTAAGATCTATATGACAATTTGGATCTTATGGCAATTTATGTCGATTTCATAGGGGTAATTTGTATGGGGGCTAGGTCTGAACATGGACCGATTCTCACCAATTTCAATAGCGTTCATCCCATGGCCGATAAAAGCTTATATACCAAATTTCATCAAAATATATTCATATTTGCGACCTGCAGTTTGATTACAAGCTTTACATGGACACACAGACGGACGGACGGACGGACGGACGGACATTGTTCAATCAACTCAGAAAGTGATTCTGATTCGATCGGTATAATTAAAGATGGGTCTAGGTCAAATATTTTTGGTTGTTACAAACAGCAGCACAAAGTCATTATACTCAAACCACATAGTGGTATAGGGTATAAAAATGGTTTTTTAAAAACATGTTTCATTCGATTTTTAAAGATCAGGCGGGTATTAATTGAATCTTATCAGATTTAAAAGAATAAATAGTAGATAAGATGATGAAAATATTTTTTTTTTATTTTTGACTATCAGAAAGCGAATCAAAGATAATACTATAATGAACAAATTCTTTGCCAAATAAGATTTTTTTATGCCAGGTGAATCAATATATGTTTTTTTGTTGCCGAAATAATTGAGTGCGTAAAAAAAAGCATTTTAAGCTTATAAAGCTTGTCCTGATAATATATTTGTTTTCATATATATTTACACTCAGTAACAATATGCACTTGTACTGCGACCATTATATTATGTATTGTAACCTGTTTAAACTCAAAAGTTGGGAGGAAAACTTTATGGACAATTTTTTTTCTATAATGTTTATTCTGATCATATCACTTTTGAATCTAGTCCCTTTATAATAAATTTTATACCAGAGTAGACTCAAAAAAGGTCCGATCAATACCATATTTAGTAAGATTACTTAGAGCTGCACTCAAGAAATAGCATCACGAATATAGAATTTATTCTTTGCTATAGATTTCAAAATAATTTTCACAGATTTCATTTAAAATAGTATTAAATAAAAAAAGTGCATTTTTTATTTTATTATTAATTTCAAACGATTTAAAACAAATCTAAAAAAAATCAAAATAGAGCACTACAGCTCTTATTGTATTAAAATACAGTACTTAAAATAAAAATAAAAAATAGAATTTGAATTCAGTATTTCTATGAGGTCTACTTAATTACTCGTACATTAAAATTTTCAGCCTTGACATTTATTAGCCCTGTTGTAATGCGCTACGACTTTCTAGACATATTGACATGTATGTTTTCATAATCAATTTTTCCTTCGAAGTTTGCATTGTACAATTAAATTATTTTAATTAATTTATTTTATATATATATTTTATTTTAATGCTTTCTGATATACAATACTTTCTGTTTTTAAAATACATATGCTTGCCACAAGAAAAATATGGATTTTCAAAATTAAACCCGGTAACACTTAACGATGGCCTTGAATTTAGAATATAATTTGGCAATTTTTTTATTTTAGCGATTTTTGATTTTGGCGATTTTTAATTTTTTCGATTTTTGATTTTAAAGATTTTTGTTTTTGGCGATTTTTGTTTTTCGCAATTTTCGGTTTTAGCTATTTTTGAATTTGGCAATTCCGCCCATATTTTCCATGACCACTCACATAGGTATTAATGTACTTTTTGTATAGGAGGTGCCACGCCCACTAACCCTATACCACCCAATTTTTATCAGACTACTCACACTAATATCTGATGGACTCTTGCAGAGAGTCGAAACTTTCCCTTTTATAGTACACCAGTTATATGATATTAAGCATTTACACTGCTCCGATCGCGCTCACTTTTGGTCTGACTAATAGATGACTTAATAATAGATGACCTAAGACAACTTTGCGAAGCTGTGTCTGTCATAGTGTTCGAGACATATCATATTGAGTAATTACTTTGTATGGGAGGAGCAACATCCACTTATCGGATCCTGACCATTTTCGGCTTGGCTACTAACATAAATAATAGGTGACATCACACAAATTTGCAAAGTTATCTCTGCAGTTGTACTCAATATCTATGATATTAAAAATTCAATATCAAAAAAAAAAAAAAAAATTATGGCCTATAGCACTTCCTATATCTGCAGTAAGACCCTGTGAACGTTTCGGGAAGATTAGGTCAGTAGTTACGGAGATTACCTCCTACAAGCAAACAAACAAACGAACACATATTATCTCTTTATTATATTAGTATAAATGATCGCTGCACAAAGTTTTCGCATTGAACAAAAAAACATGAGGCTATACAAAACCAACTCTGAGAAAACTGAAGATCGGGAAGCAGTTTTATGTAGGACTGAACTATGGTCCTCAAGGATTTATATTTGTATTAGTGATTAATGGATGTAACAAATACACAATAATCATACCCTGCAGACAATATTTCAAAAATATTGAAAGTTTGCCGGCTATAGTTAAAAAATTTCGTACAAAATACAGTCGAAATATTTACGACTGATAACTGTGAAGAAAATAATTGAAAAATTCGGGCAGACTGGATCAATTGGTGATGCTAAGCACACTAGCCGTCCAGAAACAAGCCGTTCAAATGCTACGAAACAATGCGTAAGAGTGATGGTGAAAGTCAACATCATTTCGACGTCGCACAGTGGCTCCATTTCAGTTTTTTCGTTGCAAAAATCATATCTTTTGGACCGAATAACATAATTGAACAGTTTAAACAGCATATGATAGATAACTGTTCAGCCTATGAAATGAGCATTTGGAAAGGGTGCTACGCTTTGTAGGGGCCTACTTATGGGTTATCAAAGTTAAAATTTGTAGAAAAATCAATTTTATGGTAACTAAAAAAAATTATTTTTACATTTTTAGATTGTTTTTATTTTTTTCTTTAGGGTTTTAAATTATTACTTATTATTATGTTTTAAATTATTACCCAACAAATTAAAAAGAAATTACTTCTTTTTTAAATTTATTTTTTCAATTTTCTGTAAAATATTCATCACAATTCGTAAGAGAAGGTATATCTAAAAGACTAAACATTTCTAAACTATAATTATTTTCTAACTCTATTCGTGACTTCACATGCCGCAGGGAAGAAATAAGTGGATCGGACGATGCTGCCAACATGTTGAAGAGGTCCTTGTTTTGCCTTACCCTTAATGCTTTGAATGTGTTCTGCAATCTATATTTTTTATAAAATTTGTTAAGAGACTCCTGTGCTTCTTCAGAAAGCTCTCCAAGTGGCAAAAACTGGTACTTAATTATATCTTTGCCATGCGCCAATATTTTATGGATGGTCGGGGTCAACTTCTTCTGTGGATACATTTCTGCTAAAAGAGATGCAGTTTTCGATGCATATTCTCCATATTTTGTAGAATTGACATTTTCTTTGCAGTTTAAAACATTCAAGATCGTTCCCAATCTTTTCAAGATTTGATTGTCACTTCCAGTGATACTAGTTACTGCCTCATCATTTTCAAAAAATCTCCTAGAAGTGTTTCCATCGTTTGAGTTAACTTGTTTAAAAAAAGCATCCTGTATTTGCTTCTTTCTGATCTTTTCCTTATCCTTTATTGATGTATTTTCATCGAAGTTTTCCAGTTTTAGCAAGAACTCCATACACCTTATCCTTGCGTGCAATGGTGACATTCCATATTCGTAATTCTCCTCATTTGTAGAATCGTTTAAATTACAAAAATTCTTCTGACTCTTTTTGCAAATCGGGCATGACAATGTTGAGGTTGTTCCTGTCAGTTCGTTTACGACTTTTCCGTCAACCATGGTCAGGTGAAACTCGTAATTGCATTCAATATATTTTCCTTCTCCAATTTGCAGCTTTGTAGGCTTAATCTTGCTTATTTGTTCTTCAATGTCCTTCACCGTGGTCCTTATGAGTTCTGCCGATTCCCTTGCAAACTGAAACATTATTGGTCGGCAATAATGCACTGATGACGGACGTGGATTTTTCCAGTGTAGGGAAACATCAGATTTTAGCCGCAAAAGAACAACAGATGCCATAAACATATTTGCGTCCGATATTGTGGCGTCATCGGAAGATATCCTTTGCTTATAAACGCTTTGGCCGGATGATCCATCGCAGCCCCATTTGCTGATCAATGTCAGTTTCTCAGGAAGAATTTTCACCTCATTTTCAGGAAGACTCTCTAACAACCGTTTTGCAGTATGGCCCATGAGATCCTGCAGATTGGCTTTCACAGAGACTTCCGTAAACTCCGTATGCAGTGGTCGTGAATTTATTTTGGCTTGCGTAATATGCTTGTATCCTGGTAAATCGTCAGCCCCGTGTCGCATCAAGGATGCCCGTAGTATCTCATATTTTTCTTTGGAAAGTTGTAAGTCCATAAACAAGGCCAAGGCTTCTTCGGAACCATACTTTTTAATGTGTGCGTTTGTGGGCGTGGGAATGCTTTCCTTAATCCTTTTTAGTCGCAGTGGGCTTGCATCAGCAACAAATTTTGTAATCTGCGACCTAACTCTTTCACTATCCCTTGTATATTTAATATACAGCGCGTCCGATAAATGCTTCGTGGTCAAGTCATTGGTGGCATCGGCAAGTTTCCTCTTTCTTGTGAAAATTGAACACTCTTCAATACTTTTTTTTTTTGCCTTCCTTTTGCTCCTCTGGTTGATGTGGTAGGTTTATCTACTGCCAATATATCCAGGATGGTGTCTTCATTAAGCCAGTCCTCGTATTTGGAGTTGAAGTTCTGAATGGTTCGATTAGATTTCACCCATTTTGCCTTAATATTTGCATATATCAGATAAAAATTTTTTTTTATAATTTCGTGAAAAACTTTGGTATGGTTGACCTTCTAAACAGTTCAAATAATTTTAAGTTGTTTAAGCCATGGTTTCAGTACTTGTTGCGTCAACTTTCAGTCGTAGACTAATCCAGGCATTATGCTTATTTTGCAATATATAGGCTTATGCTACCATGCCTAAAAATTTACCTGTTCCCTGCATACATATGGATATAGGCTGAATTATGCAATTTTGATATTATGCTCGTGTCTAAATAAGATTTGTGCCTACCTGGAGGGACCATAAGTCAATATTGTTCTTGACCATTTGTACTTGCGAATTTCAATGAGTAGTTTTTTGTGCATCCTGTGTCTGTAACAGAATATTGGGAGTAGACTTTGGCAGAGGCTCACAGGTAGACAACCGACTTAAAATGCAATTTTCAAACTATTAGATCAAACTACTGTCAGTCAAAACATGTAAGGGATGTACGCCATACAATTTCTGCAACCATGTCTTTTTAACCCTTTTTACCTCTAGAAGCCAAACGGGCACGTACGGGCAGATAAAACCTTTTGAATTATGTAAAGAAATAATCAAAGAAAATGTTTTGCAAATATGGCAAATATAGAAAAATATAGATTTTTTTATTTTCCGTCAAAGTTGAAAAATAGTGAAAAAAACGGATAGTTTTTAAATAGTGATTTACCAGGAGAAACACAAAGCAAACACTTAATTTTTATTTTCTCATTATATATTTAATAAATACATCAATCAATACAAACAAAAAATAAGGCGATTCGTTACCTATTTTTCGTGATATTACACCTGAAATCGCAACAAATTGACTAAAACTTGTGTGTTTTTTTGAAAACCGAAAGTCGGTCAACTTTGAACGGTTATATCTTCTTGAGAAGTTGAAAAGTTTCCTATAACATGGGTTTATTCAAAACTTCGTCGGCGCACACGAAAATTTTGATTTTTGCAACCTCTTTGGCTCTACGGGCGCCACTGTGCGTCGTGGACAAGAATTGCATATATCAAGAATCTCTTTACAGCGTATACTGAAGATCCACATTTATAAAGTACATTTGACACAAGAACTGAAGCCCAATGACCATGTACTTCGACAAGAGTTCGCTGAATTTATTACTGAACATCAAAAAGTGAATGTTGATTCTATGAACGAAATCATATACAAAAAAAATAAGAACTACTACGAAAGCGACGGTCTTGGAACTTTTAATAAGTACATTAATTAGCAATGTGAGTAGTCGTGGAAAATATCGCCAAAAATCGATAAAACAAAAATCTTCAAAACAGAAAATGGGGAAAATCAAAAATCGCTAAAATCAAAAATCGCCAAAATCAAAAATCGCTAAAATTAAAAATTCCCATATGATGTTCTGAATTCAAGGCCAATAATTAAATAGTGCCAGATTTAATTTGAAAAATTCATGTTCTTCTATTTGGCAGCTATATGCACCTTGCTCCAGAGTAACAACGCCGAAAATTTCACAATTGTTGCACCGAATGAAAAAATAAAAAAAATATTGTATATCAGCATTTGAATAAAAAAATATAAAATCTATTAAATTAAATATTTTAATTGCACTAACAAAAAGATTATGAAATATAACATGTCAATAAGTTTCGGTAAGTCGTAGCGAAGCGCGATAGGGCATACTAGTGATTTAATAAAACGATAATAAGGTTTAGTTTAAATCTTGAGTGAATTTTGGGACTTTTTTATTTTAAATTATCAACCAGGTGTTAGGGGATGCCCCCAATAAATGAAGTACATTGTGTTGATCTCAGGAAAATACGTCATGGGAAAGAAGAATGAGGGAGTAGCATTCGTGAACATTTGACTGAAATTTTATTAGATTGTAACTGTCAGAAAAACTTGTGTGGGGAGCTTATTTCATATACGGATAGTTCGAAGAATTTTCTTTGTAATGCGTTGTGAGGTCAACTGGACAATAGACTTCAAACTGACTTATTAGAGAAGCGGATAGAGCAAACTGAAACTCGGGCACTTGGTATGAGTTCGCTAATCTCAGAAGAACATATCCCATGTTAGTATCTATAGGACAGTGTGACACAAACCACATTTCGACGATATTCCAACGAGTCAATAGAATTGGATACCCTTCTGTCATTAATGAGCATAGTCCAGTAACCCCCCAAAAAAGAACTTTGATGTCCTTCTGATTTCCTTAAAATATATACCACTTACAGTAGGAATGAAGAAATTTTTGTATCGTTTTAGAAAAACATGATCGTTTCAACGGACATTGCACTGAACTTTCATGCGCAGAACATCAAGAGTATCCAGGAACCGGTTAGACATTAACAATCCAGCACGGTACAAAGAGGTGAAACGGTTGGCCAATGGGCTAGCTAACGTCGACGTGCACTGCTACAGCACCAGTGCTGGTATACCATATAGCCCCGAAAACTTAGCTACATTGAGATCTGAAAGAACCTATTTAAGTGCACGAGCTCGGAAGAATATTTTAACCAAAATAACTGTTTTTCTTTGCAAAAAGTTCAAATGTTATCTTAATTAAACGGGTCAGTGAATATGTTGTCGTTCACTATAGGAGTTGGGAAAGCAGAACCAAAACTCTTGCTGCCACGAGTAGCAGAAAGAACTTTAGCACAATGACACTGTTCGTGCAGAAACTTTACGCGTTTTATTATAGAAAAACACTTTCAAGTCTAAGAAATATCAAAGGCATGTTTATAATATCCAAAATAATATTAGAAATAACAAATTTGTATGGAGAAATCAAAAATTTAAATAAAATTATTTTTAAACTCTTTCTTTTAACTCATACTCTCTCTCTCTGTATATCTGTCTGTCTGTCGTAGGACAACCCAATTCCCCCTTATCCAATTGATCTGAAACTTCGCCAATAGTCTTGTTGTGACTACAGATTAATTCTGGGGTAGTCACGCACAGTCATGCATAGTCAAGCATATTCACGGAGTGATCTAAATATCATTTCCCCTCAACCGATCGATCTGAAACCTGGTCCATACACTTTCTGTGAAAAAATATTAACACTGACTTAGTCATGCACAGTCACGCATAGTTACGCACAGTCACGGAGAAATAAAAACCTCACTTCCCCTCATCCGATCGATCTGAAACTTTATCCATAGACTTATTGTGACTACAGATTAATTTTAAAATAGTCACGCAAAGTCGCGCACAGTCACGGAGAGATTAAAAAAATCATATGCATAAGGAAAGAAAGAGTTTTAATAAAAACTTTTTTTTTCTGGATTAGATTATTTATTTAAAAAAAAACAACAATTTTTTATTGGGAAAAGGAAAATTGATATCCATAATATTTATAGGCTAGGCGATTTTTTGTGACCGACGTTTTGTTCTACCGTTTTATCCCGATTTTGATCGGACGTACACTATTTCAAAGGTATTTCTTTTAAGCCGTTTTGCAGATTTACAGATTTTTAAATTTTTTCCTTTATTTTGAGTAAATTGCATTTAACGTTGCTACCAACACATACATAAAATTACACATATCCTGTGTTTGTTTTATTAACTATAATATTAATAGGCTAGGCGATTTCTTGTGACCGACGTTTTGTTCTACCGTTTTATCACGATTTTGACCATACGTATATTATTTGAAATGTATTTCTTTTTAGCTGTTTTGCAGATTTACAGATTTTTAAACTTTTTCCTTTATTTTGAGTAAATTGTATTTAAAGTTGCTACTAACACATACATAAAATTACACATATGCTATGTTTGTTTTTAAATTTGTTGATGTGTTTGTTAATGAGTTTGCTATCTTCATTGACAATAGTAATAAACCATAAAAGTGTTGGTTTGTGAATTGGCTAAGTTATTTAAATTGAAACAATAACATGAAATAACATAGAAATATCTATAAGGAAAAAGTTTTTTACCACCACATCTTAAGCACTTGTTAAAATATACATTACAGGATCCTTAAAAGACAGTTTCCTTTCTATGACAAGGCCATGCTAAATTCATAAATCCAAGTTCTTTAGATGCTTTTTTTTAGCATGGTAGTTTTTAAACGAATTAGAGTTGAATATTTTCCAACTACTTCAACAGTATACTTTCCATAAATTGATGGTTTAGGAAATTACATAATAAATCAATAAATTGCTAAAAATATGCTTTAAAAAGCCTTTGGAATTTAATACTTTTTTTGCCTTGTAATATTGAAAGTGCACGTGTGAGTCTTTAATATCAAAAAATTTTTTAAGCATTAATATCAAAAACTTAAAAAAAAATCCTCTATAACTTCTACAACTTAAACAGGCAATATGCATTGTACTCGTATAGGAAATTACTTTGCGTATCAAAAAATAAATTAAAAATAAAACAACGACAAAGAAACCATACTACTAGACTCTCATAAAGTGCTGGATAAGTATGACAATAAGGCTAACCTTAAGGACACGTGTTAAAATGTTATTGTAATAATTTATAGTTGAGTCATTTTATGTTCTCCATACCAGATAAAGATTTATTATATTTTAACCATTTTTTAATTACAACCATAATTGAAGCAATTTTGTTCGTATATTCTTTCGCTTCATCTTCTAGGGATGAGTGACTAGCCGTAGTCAATCAAGGGCACCGAAAAATGAAGTAAAATATTTTAAAGTATAGGTTAACTTTACAACTAACCACTACATTATTCATTTGAAATTTGCGTTTAGTTTAAACTTATATCCATTTGCAACCTCAATTTAATTAGAACAAACTGTAATATTTTATAATTTCCAAAGAAACTCTTGTAATCAAAAAATTGCTCTAGAGTATTAAAAAAAATATACATATAAAAAATGCATATCTTGTGTTTTTGCCTCAACGACCTTAACAATCCTGTCACTGTAACAACAGGGGGTTTACGTCCAGGTTTTTTCTGGCCGTTCATGAATTCATTCATGTAAAAAAGTGTGGCATTGTGTTAAAGCCGACATGTCTGTCCTTTGATTTGCTTTCCTGTGTAAGCATTGCCTTCAACAAGTAATTTTATGTGCAACAGAAGAAAAAAACATGTTGTACAATGAAAACAAAAAAAAAATTTGCAATTATTGCGACACACTCTTGGAAAATGATGAACGATCTCCTTAGGTCTACAAACAATGATTTATTAGTTTTAAATCATAACATATTCTTCAAGCAAATTATGTGTTTAAGCAGGTCAGTAGACAAGTATAAGAGGAACAGATTACAAGGAAGGAAAAAAAACAAAACACTTTTTTTCTAATTGCAGAGCATGCTTAAGAAGTGAAGCAAAACTCATGGATTGCGTGTTCGGAACATTGGCAAAAAAGTTTGAAAATATTTAATTGTATCTTCTTCATATCTTATGGCGTATGTTCAATTGAAAAATTGTATTTGGTTCCTGGAATCTTTAACACAAAATATTCCAGAGAAGATTCCTTTTTGTGCCAATTTTAAATTTGGTACCTAGAAATATTTCCTTATCTCTCTTGCGTGAAAAATTATATTAATTTCTTTTAATTATTTATTTTTCGTTACTTATCATTGCAACTTCGTGAAAAATGGTGAAAATTTAAGTACTCAGTTATAACAAAACTAGAAAAAGGGATTCCCAAAGCAGCTCCTACATCACATAGATCCAAAATGGTTAAAACTCAAGCAGATTACCAATGATTTTAACATTGGCGTGGAAAGAAGTGGTAAATATGAGGGCAGCCTCATATCAACCCGACCTGTCAAAGAAAACGCAACAAATTCGGGAAAATTTTTCTTTATTTCTCAACATAATCTTATTTTAGCTCGCGAAACTTTTGCCAGCGATAACCTGTTTAGTAAGCACAGTCTAACTCCTTGAAATACCCCCCTACCGCAGCCTCTACCTCTTCATTGTTGGCAAATCTTTTGCCACCAAGCCATCTTTTTAAGTTTGGAAATAGAAAATTATCGGAGGGAACTAAAGCTGGCGAATAATTTAATGTATTCATATTGGCTATCGCAATAGTGGATGGATGAACTGGGACATGGTTAATGAAACAAGATTTTCTTTTTCATAATTTAAACACTGCAATAAATTAGCGTAATACTTGCTGTTTTTTTTTTTTTTAAATGAATAAAAATTATTCCACACGCATCCCAAAAAACAGATGCCATAACCTTGCATGCAGATGGAACTGTCTTCGACTTCTTTAGACACAATTCTCCAATTTAGTCTATTTAGTCTCACTCAAAAAAAGGCGTAATTTTATGTTACTTTTTTTTAAAGATATGAATAAAGTTGGATTACATTTGGAGTATGTCTGAAAAAATTTTCCATTAAAAATTTTAATAATTAAGCCCGTGACAGCGAAACACCCGAGGCGCCTCGAAAAAAAGTTATTTTGCGGTGAACATCATAACTCATTACTGTATCAAAATAAAATAGACCGAAATGTATTTAAAACGTGATATGTTTCCCTAGGTAATCGGGAACTTTTTTTATTTCTGCAGCATTTTGAAATGAAAAACACGATTTGTGCTATAAAATTTCGGTGAATTTGTTGTTAAAAAATGGTAAAAAAAAAACTCTTCGTGATTACCTGGTGATTTATGTGTAGAAATGTTGTAAAAAATTTCAAAATTATCGGTCAAGTAGATTTTGAGTTGTGATGTTCTCACGGAATTAAAAAATTTTGTTTGCGAGAAAAATGATTTAAAGTTAGTTTTTAACATAGACGATATACGGTATGAGGGCCGGTCGCAGGAAATGCGTATCTTCGTTAGCTTTGCCCCGATTTACTTGAAATTTTGATACAAAACTCTCGACATGTTGCAAATTCAGAAAAACTAAAGTAAAAAAGTGGAAAAAAGCTTTAAAACCTTACCCCCCATAAAATAATGTGAGGAGTTGATGGTAAGCAAATGGTTAATAATCAAAATCTTTAATGTTTTTAATAATATTATTATATGTTAAAACAAGATAGAAAAATATAGTCGGTACGATACCCTTTACCATGCATTAGAGACACTATCACTTAGGTCCAACTAATTGGATATAAAAAATAAGCATAAACCAAATTTGACTCGCAATGTTACTAATTTTTTTTTCATCAGATGTGAAAAAGTTCTTATCGGATGCCATACGTATATAGCGACTAGCTCGAAAAATAGACCGATCCTAACCATATTTGGTAAGGTCACTTATTTTTGGCTAAAACATATACAAACCAAATTTGAGAAAAATCTTTGCAATATTTTTATCTTTTGACAGATTTAAGTTAATATCGGAAATCAGATTTATATAGGGGCTATGCCTAGGAATTTTCCTATAAGATTTACTGACAAATCGATATAATACAGAAATATACAGAAACCCAATTGGACCGAGATTTATATGATAATTTGGATATTTTGGCAATTTAAGTCGATCTCATAGGGGTCATTTGTATGGCGACTAGCTGTGAACATGAACTGTTTTTTACCACTTTCAATAGCGTTTATCCTATGGCTGACAGAAATTCATGTACTAAATTTCATCAAAATATATTCATATTTGCGACATATAGTTTGATTGCAAAGTTTACATGGACGGAAGGACAGACGGATGGACGGATATCGCTAGATCGACTCAGAAAGTAATTCTCCGAAACTGATTCTAAGTCGATCGGGATAATAAAAGATGGATCTTGGTCAAATATTTTTGGTAGTTACAAACATCAGCACAAAGTCATTATACCCTGATCATATATTTATTTATATAGTCTACCGATTTACATCTTACAGACTATAAGAATATAATAAAAATATTTGTACAATAATTAATATTTTTAGTTTTAAAACTTTCAATTTGAATTAATTGAAAACCTTAAATAAGTTCAACTTAAAATTATGATACCCTCCATTATTATACCCGCAGAGGGTATATATAAGTTTGTCATTTTATCTAGGCCCCATAAAATATATATATTTGGTATCCTTATAACAAGCGGAGTTGATATAACGATGTCCGTCTGTTCGTCTGTCCGTCTGTGGAAATCACGATGACAACTTCAATCCGGCAGCTAGGATGCTTGTTTGTATAAAAAATGATTAAGTGACTTTCTGGGAAGTTTGATATTTAACATCGTCAAATCGGTTGAATAGGGCCCGAGATCTGAGTGAAGAACTAAAAAAAGTCTTGAAATAACAATATTTCCTATGTTGGTCTTGTCACGATCACGTCCTCAATAGGACAGCTATGGTGGTGATTTTTAGTGAGAATGATTCACCGATATCATGGGAAGTTTTCTGTTTCAAAAATAATTAAAATCGGTGGAACAAGTCCAGGGAAATCTGTGAAAAAGTAAAAAAAAAAAATGAAATATATGATGTTTCTATATTGTTCTTGTTGTTATTCTAAATGCTATATTGTTGTCATAGCTGGACTTGTTCTTTTTGTGGTCGTTGTTTTAATAATATATATGAAAACTAACCCTTTGTAATTTTTTTATCAACTCTGGTAGAAAAATTTTAAAGATTCCACTAAAAAAAAAATGTGTTGGAACATTTTTGTCATCGCCACGATCCTGTCTGCAAAGTTTCAGATCGATTGGGTTACGGGAAAGGGGCTAAAAACCAATCCAAAATTTTTTCGACAAGCAGACACTACGAGTTAATATTAAATGGAGAAAAAATTCCCCAACATCTAAAGTAAATAATGTTAAACTACCTAGTTGTTAATAAAAAAAAAAAACAATTTAAATTTACCAAACAAAATTTTATTTATTAATTTATGTAAAGTAAAACAAGAAAATAACTTTTGATGTTGTATTTTTTGTGTGTAATATTTACATATGTATGTACATATATGTACATACATACATATATTAAATAACAAAATTATATACTTACATATAGTCTATACATGTATATTTATAATAACCGCATGTTAGAAATAAATCGGTATTTTATTTCATTTATATACAATTCTCCAATATGTATTTTGTTTTTGGGAAAATACATTTCTTTTGTATCAACAAACAAACTGTGATACCAAAAGAAAGAAAGTTCATCTGTGATATATTTTATTTTATTATTTATTTTATTTATTTTTGTGTTTTATGTGGTACTTGTTGTATTGTTTAAAACAAATTTATTTAAAATTATAATGTAAAGATTATATATTCAATAAAATTTAAATCCCTGAGGAAGTTGAAAAAATCTCAACGAAACGTCGGAGGAGTAAAATTATGAATAAATAGTCTTTTATTTTTCATTTACTGTGACCTTGAAAGCCTGACTTAGATAATTCTAAGAAAAAACAACATAATTATAGATAAGGTCGATAAAAATTATACTAAATTGTGTCACTTCATTTTGCTCAGTGTTGCTATGCCACAGTAGATGGCGCCGCAATTTTTATTCTAATTAGCTTTGCAATCGGTATTTCGATTTTAACATAAATGTCAACATTTTCAATTAGTTATCTAATACAACAATGTTAAGAGTATACGCAGGGCTGGTTTTTATTTCATACGTTTTTCCATTATTCTTTTACAAATATGAAAATAAGTATGGCATATTAAAATAGAGTTACCGAGTTCACCAAAGAGTTTTTTTTTGCTTTCAAAACCGTTCTACATAGATATATATAAAATTATTATTCTGCTTTACGTACAAAATATCTGATTGCGATTACATATAATTTTTAAAAATTGTTTATAATTACTAAAGCATTACTATTGACATAAATACAACATTGCACCTTTTAAATTTTCCATTCAAAATTTAAGAAAATATTAATTCTAAAAATTGGAATTCAGATTTCCAATTATAAATTAGAACATATCAATTGAATTTCAGAAAATCATATTAAAACGTCGGAAATAATAGTTTGAAATTTAGAAGACATCAATTGAATTTGTAAAATATAAATTATATTCTTTAAACACAAAATGAAATTCAGAAAACATTTAAAAAATCAACTGAAATTAAAAAAAAATATTGCGATTGAGGAGACATTAATAGCATTTCAGGATAAGAAAATATTCATTTAAATTCAATGAAGTATAGAAAACCTCAAATATGATATTTAAGAATTGCGAACATAAAAATTGTTACATAAATATAGCGCAATTTTATGAGAATGTTATTTATATATTATTTTTCACAATTTTTTTGGATGTAATTTTTAAATTTTTCAGAAAATAAAGATAACAAATTATTTTATTAAAAATTTTTGCGACACTTGGATGCCAACCCTAATTTGAACCAGTGTTCATGATGACTTCAAAATTTGACTTCATGGCAAGGTAAAACCCAAAACATTGAAGTTCGATAATTATTCCCAGGTATTTGGAGTCAATAAATGAAAATATATTTTATTAACATAATTTAATTCAAAATCAAAAGTTGGCGTCACTGGGTTACATTTTGTATTGCATTGTGTAAATAGTAAAAACTTTCTTTTAATATGTAAAAAAAAAATTTTATTTTCCAAATATGGCAATATTTTAATAAAAAAAATGAGAGAGCTTTTTTGGTAATTATTTTGTTACTTCATCCGACCTATACGGCAGCAATGAATAATTATTTGGCCAGTTAAAAGAAACTATACAACTATAAAATGCATGCCGATCAGCAACCACGATGACCAAAAACCAAACACCGAAACGTGTTTTCTTTCATCCGAAATAATAGAAAAGACGAAAACGATCTTTCCTCGCTGGAGCGCGAATTACTAATGTGAGAGTGCTCTATATACCAACTCAGATAACACCAAAGAATTTGCTGAAATAATTTGGTATTAAGTTTAACAAATTGTTTACTTTTTTAAATATTTTGTTCAGATTTATTATCAATACTCAAACCGAGATGGAGGGTATCAAAGATTCGGCACAGCCGAATTTAACACTCTTACTCGTTTTTATCTAAATTGAAATTTAAAATAATTGAAAAACTATTACAAAGCTTTAAACATCTTGTAGTTGGTTCATTAACCCCATAATTCATACGATGAAATTTTCCATAAAATAAACGCTCGTGAAATCATGATGATGATTATGACCTCTCACTCAATCAGACAAAGCATCACAACATATATTATTTGTTAAGATATTAAATTTAAACATTATAGCAAATGATGATCTACAATCTCTTAAAGATCGTAGTCCTAGAAATTTCCGCCTGCTGTCATAAGAAAGAACATCACCGGACCAATTTGTAATCATATATGCAAATTATGTAAATAGTTTCTGATTTTTTTCAATTCTGGTAGAATGGTATAGGGTATAAAAAGCAATTTTTCCGATGCCATATTTTTGTTACTTCAGAAGTGTAATTTATTGCATATTTCTACCCTACTAGCAGATTCCAACCCTCGAAATTCGAGTGAAAATTTTAGAAAATTTTATTTTTTCATTTAATAAGGACCCTGTGTGCTAATCAATTTTAGCCAATTCAAAATTCAACACTTTTCAAATATTATTATTTATTGGTTTATGTCCGAGACTATTTTTGAATTAAACACAATTATTATTGTGAACTTTTTTTAACAAACACATTAACAAATTTAATAAACACACACATAGCATTTTATAATTTTATGTATGTGTTAGTAGCAATTTTAAATGCATTCTACTTCAAAATAGTGTAAAAATGTAAAAATCTGCAAATCTGGTGGCCAGCTAAAAATAAATACCTTTCAAATGAGAGATGTTTGGTCAAAATTGGATTAAAACTGACACACTAAAATCGGTAACTAGAAATCGCCTTGCCTATTAATATTGTAGATACCAATATGTGGTCAGGGTATAACGACTTGGTGTAACTTCCAAAAATATTTGACCAAGACCCATATTTTATTATACTGATTGTGTATGTTTATTACTCCCATTAATCAGTAGCCCCATTAATCAGTAGTCCCCCATATGAAGCTGCTTCCCGATCTTCACTTAAATCTATCAAAAGCTAGAAATATTGAATATATTTTTCTCAAATTTTTTATTTTTATATTTTTGCAAAAAATAGTCTCCATAAAAATATAGCATCCGATATGAACTTTTTCATATTCAAAAGCACCAAATTAATAATGCCACTCAAACTTGGTTCATGCTTGTTTTCTATATCCAATTAGTTCAACCTAAGAGATAGAGTCTCTAAATGCCAGTATAATTTTCTTACTTGTTTAGAAATACGATTGCGATTTTTAAATAATTTTTCCTTATGTCTCGTTCGGCCTGGTATAAAATTGTAAAGATAAATTCTCCAGTCACTGGAAACACGTCAATTTGTTTTATAAAAAGAAATATTTATTCAAATGTTAATGGTAATGTTAATGAAATTAAATTGTAAGTAAAAACTTTCTGATTACTTTCGTTTATTTCAGTAATCAATAAAATGAAAATTAAATTGCAATATCAGTAAAAATTTATTTTTACCGTAATTGTAGTGGTACTGCGAAATGCCCATCTATGATAATTGATCACAATTAATAAAAAATATATTAAAAATAGAACAAAATAAAAAATTTATATAAAAAAAATTAAAAAGTTAAAAATAATAAAAGAAGAATTGATATTGAGTTAGTTAAAGTTTATATAGGGAAAAGAAAAGGCAAATTTTGTATTAAAAATAAACTTTAAACTGATAATAAGAAAATTCCATCTATTTCAGTTGGATTAATGCTTCTTTTTAGTTCTACGCAAACAACTCCATAGTTAGGAATTGAAACTCAGACAAGCAAACTTTTGATAGTCTTAAAATTTTAAAACTAAATTGCACTACTTTTCAATATTTGCATTTAAGTATAGTCTATTACTACTATTTATGCTCAAAACATATACATATGTTGACAATTATTATCATTAGTACACATACACTCGTAACTGACACTTTGTGTATTGATTAATTTAGCAATTGCGTACGCAGACCTGATTACCCCACAATGCGTACGCACGCATACCTGTAATGTGAACATGTAACATATAAGTTGTGGTTAAAAATTGTGTATATGCTTTTATGAGCCTAAGGGTGCTAATTAAAAAATATCATCATCGACATGATGATAGTGATCAATTGATCATTTTAATCGTCAACCATTAAACAACCATGAAATCCCCTAAAAAAAAATATTTTGCATTTAATACATGCAACAGAAAAAATATGCAATATTTACCTGAAGTATATAGTACGAGTATTTATAAAGTAACCATTAATTGAACGATACAAATCGAATCAATGAAATCAAACTCTAGACATAACATACCAAAAGAAAAAAAAAATGAATCAAATGATCAATATTGTATCAGCGAACGACAGAACGAACGAACGATCGATTACAATGAATTGTTGGAGGGGTTCGCGTGTTCGACGCTTGTAAAATGTACGTTGGTTGTACGTTTGACATGTAAATGTATGTATATAAGTTACTGTGTCAACAGGTGAAATTGTCGTATGAACGCGCGCTAGCACACGCTTTAAATAATGTTTTTCCAGCTACTCTGAGATATGTATGTTTAACCGATTGGCTGTCCTAAATCCTCCAAGACTTAAGTTGAAGTTGAAAAAAAAAGATGAAAACTATATTATATCCAGATAGATTTGATAAAGTCTTCATAATATTATTAACTTATTTAAAAAAATATATATAAACTTGTGATTTCTCGCAACTTTAATTTAAAATACCAGCATTAATAGTACAGATTTAGCCAGAGGTATTTCGGCTTTCGGCCAGACTTTGCAACTGACATGTTATAGATACTCATGCATATTAAAAATAGCAATACAACGTTGTTTTTTTTAATTACAGAGCACGCTTGATATTTTATGAAAAACATTTTAAAATCCCTACTTCTGTAGATTTTTTTTTTTTTGTATATCAAGTTTCAAGCAACATTAAACTGAAAAAAACCACCAACACTTTTTTGATACCAAACTTCACCTGATGGATGATATATTTAGTTTTTCCTTTTATTTGTTGGCCAATTTAGACGTGAGGTTCAAGAGGTCCATCTCAGTTAAGATTGATTGGAAAAAACGATTAGAAAAATGTGTGTGAATTACTATTCCAATATGAAGAAACTTATCAAAGGTTTTTAATCATGTATTGAAGTCGATGGTGGTTTCCCTAAAATTCACAAATTCTTTTTTTGAATAATATTTTTAGTCTTCTTCTAAAGCATGAACCTATCATTTATCTTACCTACAGATTCATTACCTTCTTTAACCTGTTTACTCAGTGCTTTAGATTCCATTAACATGGTTACATATTCATTAACAAGTTAGCTGTAAGGCGCTTACAGCGCCCGCAGAAAGATGATCAAAATACTTTTCTAGAAAGAAAACTTTTTCAGAAAATTTACTTTTTTTAAAAGTAAATTTTTTTTAAAAAGCAAATTTTTCAAACGCATTTTTTAAAAGGTACTTTTTTAAATATAGTTTTTTTTAGCAGATATTTATTCAAAATATATTTCTTTATAATTGTACTTATTTTAAAAGGTACTTTTTTAAATGTAGTTTTAAGCAGATATTTCTTCAAAATATACTTTTTTTAATGGTACTAAAATAAGGAACTTTTATAAAAGATACTTAAAAAAAAATTATTTTTTAAAATATATTTTTTTAAATGTTTTTTTTTTTAAATGCAGTTTTTAAAGATATTTTTAAAATGTGCTTTTTTAAAAAAGTTGCATTAAAAGATACTTATTTTAAGAGATACTTAACTTAAAAGGTGTTTTCTTAAAAGTAATTTCGTAAAAGGCACTTTTAAAAATATAATTTCTTGAAAACTTATTTTTTAAAGCTCTTTTTTTAAAGTACTTTATTAAAAAGGTAGCTTATTTAAAATGTACTATTTATAAGAGTTACTTTTTTAAAGTACGCTATTTAAAAGGTACGCTTTTAAAAAGGTGCTATCTTAAAAGGTGCTATATTTGAAATGTACTTTTTGTTAAAAGGTACTTTGATTAAAAAAGTACTTTTTAAAAGAAATTACTTTATTTGAAAGATATTTTTTAAAGGTACTTTAATTAAAATATTCTCTGTTTAAAAGATTCTTTCTTTAAAATGTATATTTTAAAAGGAAGTATATTTTAAAGGTACATTTCTGAAAAGGTACCATTTTTAAAATGAATTATACTAAAGTAATTTTTTTTAAAGATGCATTCTTAAAACTTCCTTTAATAAAAATATCCCATTTTAAAAAGTACTTTAATAAAAACGTTCTCTTTGTAAAAGGTACATTTTTTAATACTATATTTACAAGGAACTTTTTTAAAAAGGTTATTGTTTAAAAGGTACTTTATTTAAAATGCATTTTTAAAGGGTACTGTTTTAAAAAAGTACTTTTTTCAAAAGTATTTTCTTTAAACGGCACTTTGGAAAAGGTAATATTCTTAAAACGTACTTTTTTAAGAGGAACTTCTTCAAAAGATATTTTTTTACTAAGCACTTTTGTCTAAGGTAATTTTGCGATGTACTTTTTTATAAGGTACATTTTTTAAAAGGTACTTTTTAAAAGGTACTTTTTTTAAAAGGTACGTCTTTTAAAATTCCTTTTTTAATAGGAACTTTTTTTAAAAGGTACTTTTATGAAAGGTACTTTTTTAAAAGGTACTTTTTTAAAAGGAAATTTTTTAAAGGGTATTTTTTAGTAAGTACTTTTGTTAAAATATACATATTTTAAATGGTATTTTTTATAAAAAAGTATTTAAAAGTATTTGTTTTAATGTTCTTTTTTAAAAGGGTCTTATTTAAGAATTTTTTTTAAATGTACTTTTTTCGAAAGGCATTTTTTTTAATATACTTTTTTTAATACATATTTTCTAAAAGTTATTTTATTACATGCAGATTTTTCAATGGGTCCTTTTTAGAAAAAATACTTTTTAAAAGGTACTTTTTTAGAAAGGTATTTTTTGAAGACGGTAATCTTTTGAAAGATAATTTTTTTAATGCACTTTGTTAAAGGTATTTTTTACGTTTTTTAAGAAGGTTTTTCAAAAGGTCCTTTTTTCAAAGGTACTTCTTCAAAAGGTATTTTTTAAGTAAGAACTTTTTATAAGCTAATTTTTTAAGGTACTTTTTTAATAGGCACTTTTTTAAAAGCTACTTTTTTAAAGGGTACATTTTTTAAAATGTACTTTTTTAAAAGGAACTTTTTTTAAAAGGTACTTATTTTAAAAGGTACTTTTTTTAAAAGGTACTTTTTTTAAAAGGTCATTTTTTAAAGGTACTTTTTTAAAAGGTAATTTTTTTAAAAGTACTTTTTTTAAAAGGTGCTTTTTTTTAAAAGGTACTTCTTCAAAAGGTATTTTTTTAGTAAGTACTTTTGTTAAAATATACTTATTTTAAATGGTATTTTTTATAAAAAAGTATTAAAAAGTATTTATTTTAATGTTCTTTTTTAAAAGGGTCTTATTTTAGAAGTTTTTTTTAAATGTACTTTTTTCGAAAGGCATTTTTTTTAATATACTTTTTTTAATACATATTTTTTAAAAGTTATTTTATTACATGTAGATTTTTCCATGGGTCCTTTTTAGAAAAAAATACTTTTTAAAAGGTACTTTTTTAGAAAGGTATTTTTTGAAAACGGTAATCTTTTGAAAGATAATTTTTTTAATGCACTTTTTTAAAGGTATTTTTTACGTTTTTTAGGAAGGTTTTTCAAAAGATACTTTTTTTAAAAGGTACTTCTTCAAAAGGTATTTTTCTAGTAAGAACTTTTTATAAGGTAATTTTTTAAGGTACTTTTTTAAAAGGTACTTTTTTAAAAAGGTACTTCTTTTAAAATGTCTTTTTTAGTAGGTACTTTTTTAAAATATACTTTTTTAAAAGATATTTTTTTTTAAAGGTATTTTTTTTAAAAGGTACTTTTTTTAAAAGGTACCTTTTTAAAGGGACTCTTTTTAAAAGGTACTTTTTTAAAAGGTACTTTTTTAAAATGTACTTTTTTAAAGGTACTTTTTTACAGGTACTTTTTTAAAAGGTACTTCTTCAAAAGGTATTTTTTTAGTAAGTACTTTTGTTAAAATATACTTATTTTAAATCGTATTTTTTATAAAAAAGTATTTAAAAGTATTTATTTCAATGCTCTTTTTTAAAATGGTCTTATTTAAAAAGTTTTTTCTTAAATGTACTTATTTCGAAAGGCATTTTTTTAAATATACTTTTTTAATAGATATTTTTAAAAAGTTATTTTATTACATGCAGATTTTTCAATGGGTCCTTTTTAGAAAAAATACTTTTGAAAAGGTACTTTTTTAGAAAAGTATTTTTTGAAGACGGTAATCTTTTGAAAGATTATTTTTTTTAGATGTGCTTTTTTAAAGGTATTTTTTTTATCTTTTTTAAGAAGATTTTATATAAGGTACCTTTTTTAAAAGGTACTTCTCAAAAGGAATATTTTTAGTAAGTTCTTTTGTATAAGGTAATTTTTGAAGATACTTTTTTTAAAAGGTACTTTTTTTAAAAGGTCTTTTTTAAAAGGTACTTTTTTTAAAAGGTCTTTTTTTAAAGATACTTTTTTTAAAAGGTACTTCTTCAAAAGGTACTTTTTTAAAATGTATTTTTATTAAAGCTATTTTTTTAGAAAGTACTTTTTTAAAAGGTGCTTTTTTTAAAAGGTACTTCTTCAAAAGGTATTTTTTTAGTAAGTACTTTTGTTAAAATATACTTATTTTAAATGGTGTTTTTTATAAAAAAAAAACTATTTAAAAGTATATATTTTAAAAGTTCTTTTTTAAAAGGTACTTATTTAAAAAGTTTTTTTATGTACTTTTTCGAAAGGCATTTTTTTAGATATACTTTTTTTAATCGATATTAAAAGTTATTTTATTACATGCAGATTTTTAAATGGGTCCTTTTTAGAAAAAATGTATTTTAAAAGGTACCTATTTAGAAAGGTATCTTTTAAAGACGGTAATCTTTTGAAAGATAATTTTTTTTAAATGTACTTCTTAAAGGTAGTTTCTAAATGATACGTTTTTTAAGAAATATGTTTTTAACAGGTACTTTTTTTTTAAAAGGTACTTATTTTTAAAGGAATTTTTTAGAAAAAAAAAGAATTTACTTTAACGATACTTTTTTAAATGTGTTTTTTTAAGATACTTATTTAGATGGTGCTTTATTTTGAAGCTAATTTTTAAAAAGCGCTTCTTTAAAAGGTACTTTTCAAAATCCTTTTTTTAAAAGATACTTCTTTTAAAAGGTACTTTATTTAAAAGGTGTTTTTTAAAGCGTTTTGTTAAAAGGTACGGTTTTTAAAAGGTAGATTTTTTAAAAGATTCTTTTTTAAAAGATTCTTTTTTAAGAGATACTTTCTTGAAAGATACTTTTTTCAAACATGCTTTTTGTAAGGTACTTTTTCAAGGGGTAGTTTTTCAAAACGTACTCAAAATTATTACCTTTTCATTGGTACTATTTTTAAAAGATTCGTATTTTGAAAAGTACTTTTTTAAAAAGTAATTGTTTAAAGAGTCCTTCTTTCCAAGGTACTTTTAAAACTGCAGTTTTTTTTATAAGGTACATTTTACACAAAAAAAAATATTCACCAATCGAATTGTTCGAAAGTTTAACAACCGAATTTTTAATTTTACCAAGAGAAATTCTCTAGCAACTAAACATTTTCTATTATGATAAAATATGATTTTATTTGCCATCATCTCAAAATTCGGTTACTAACTTCATCGCACTACGGTTGGCAATAAATTTGTTAGCCACAACGAATTTGTTTTCTGTGTGTACTATTTTTAAAATGTTCTTTTTTTGAAAAGAAATTTTCCTTTCATTTTACTAACATTTATTTTAATTCAAACATCATTTTCGGAACTTTTTTGTTCCATAACCACAGCCAGTGTGTATCATCCATTCCCGGTCTTACCGGTTTACATGTGTTCTCCCGCTTTTTCCTTTTTTCTGTTGCCAAATTTGAAAAAATCCAGTTAAATGTGGGAAGTATTTCAATTTTCAAAAAATTACTCAAAATTATTACATTTACAATTTCGAAGATGTCCATAAAGTTTCCAATGTCATATTTTTAAAATATCTATTAGTATTTTCTAAACTTCCTCTATGCAGAAAGTTGTGATTTTCTATCAAAAATGCAAAAACGGTAAAGCGCACATAAATTGCGGTCTCTTCCAATATAAATAAATATATTAAATTTTAACGTACTTTTCATATTTTTTTATTCCAGCAATGTCAAGACAGCCTTTATAAATAAAGTATGTGTTTTTTTTCTTTGCAGTAATACGGTGCAGCCAATGATCAGTACGTGTATGCGTATGACAATGTTAAAAGCAACGGCTGTGCAGGGGTAAACAGACGCGTGAGTGCCAGAAGCTTTTTTGGGCTACCGATAAGGCAGCTAACTGCCTTAGGAGTGACAGGTCCGTTGATTGGTATGAGTGGATGTGAGTACGCTCATACTCGTAACAACGGTATACAACAAATAATACGTATGACTGGAATTATTTAATATTTGATTTCAGCCAAAGTCGTGTGCGACACACGACATGTAAATTACCGGTTGCTGTAAAAACAAAATTTTTCGACTTACGTACAGGCAGCATTGAAATTAAATTATCTTTAAAATTATGATTTGTTTGGGCCTCAGTTTTGTTAATTTATCAGATTTTTTGTTGTTGTTGATTTGATGTGTGATAACCCATTGGCTAATCAAACCTTTTCTTTACGTTTAGTGTAGATCTTTTACTTTTGGTCTTGTCTTCAGATTGTCAAAAGTATTTTGACTGATTATCTTCATTGAGCTTTAGAGACTGATGTTGCCTACATGCAATTATTCAGTATGTTGAGAAAGTAAACTGCTTCTCTTTTGGTTATTATTGCCATCAATTGAGGTATTTTTTTTTTATTATTGTTGTAATGTATTAAAAGCGTGCTTAATATCATGTATTTCATGTGAAAGTTATTGCCATAAATAATGTAAAGGAAAATATTACCTGACATTGATATACATTTCGTACACATACGACTATAATGGGATATATATGCGAGCCCAAAGGCTTAAAGTTTAAACTGCAATATTCGTTTGCAAAATTTATGAATTATCATTTGTGCTAAGTGCGCGTGACATTGTTGTTGTGAGTGATCGTTTATTAAATTTTTAATGTAAATTTTCATTTCACTTGATGCCATATTGATAAGAAAAACTAGGCATATGTGCTTGGAAAACCAAGATTCTGAAAGTTTATCTATTAATTCGAATAAGTATGTGTTTGAGGAAACTTTGATTATGTAAAGACAACAAAAATATATAACAATTGCAATAGGGTAATAATATTTTCTAATTGAGGAGAATAAAATTTTACTTACGGCCGATTTACATGATATCACTCAGTCCTATGATTTTTTGACATAAAAATACGATGAAATTCATCGTACTGTCATAAAGTCGTATTTCTGCCATTGAAACCATCACACTCAAGTCTTATGGAAACAAATTTATTTTGACCCAATAAACATTTTTGTTTGGTATCAACTGGAGGTGCATTTGAGATCAAACACATTTTTCAAATCTCCAACGTTATTTCTCAAATGCACCTCAATAGTCCGATTGTAGTCTTCTCAACTTGAAAGGCACATTTTTTATATGGTGTTTTTCTTAGTTATCAAATCGAGAAATTTGTGATTCTCAACTCAAATTTCTCCAATCGGTATCAAATGGAAGGTACGGAAATGCATTATTAAAAAAATTATACTAATTTTAGAAATGAAAATAATGTACTTTTTTTAATGTTTCAATTTAATTTCATTACATATTTAACATTATTATGTACATGTTAATATATTTTAAAATTTAGAATTAAAAATAAATGAATTAATTATTTGTATATTTTATGAATATTAATGTTAAATACATATGTCATAAATAAGAATTTAAATTAAACAAGTAGGAAAATTATAGTCGGTCTAGACCGACCATGTACCATGGTTTAGAGACCCTATCTTTCGGTCCAACTAATTCGATATAGAAAATAAGCATAAACCAAATTTGAGTGGCATTGTTATTCATTTTTTTGCTGCAAATATGAAAAAGTTCATATCGGGTGATATATTTATATGGGGACTAGGTCGAAAAATGGACCGATTTTAGCCATATTTGGTAAAGTCACTTATATTTTGAAAAAATATATACAAACCAAATTTGAAAAAAATCTGTGCAATATTTTTGTTTTTTGATAGATTTAAGTGAAGATCGGGAAGTAGCTTATACCGTTATCTATGACTAAGAATTGTCCTATAGGGATTATTCTTGGGCTACTGATTAATGGATATAATAAACACATACTAACCCAATTTGACTGAGATCTATATTATAATTTGGATCTTATGGAACTACATGTCGGGTTCATAGTGGTCATTTGCATGGGGGCTAGGTATGAACATGGACCGAATTTCACCAATTTCAATAGCGTTCATCCTACGGCCGATGAAAGCTTATTTACCAAATTTAATCAAAATATATTCATATTTGCGACATGTAGTTGGATTACAAGCTTTACATGGACACACAGACGGACGGACGGACGGACACCGTTAAATCGAATCAGTTAGTGGTTCTGATTCGATCGGTATAACAAACGATGGGTCTAGGTCAAATATTTTTGGTAGTTACAAACAGCAGCACAAAGTCATTATACCCAAACCACATAGTGGCATAGGGTATAAAAATTCGATAAAATGTAGAAATAATTAAAAATATATTAATTAATTATTTGTAATTTTTTGGCATTTTTATACCCTATACCACTATGTGGTTTGTGTATAATGACTTTGTGCTGCTGTTTGTAACAACCAAAAATATTTGACCTAGACCCATCTTTAATTATACCGATCGAATCAGAATCACTTTCTGAGTTGATTTAACAATGTCCGTCCGTCCGTCCGTCTGTGTGTCCATGTAAAGCTTGTAATCAAACTGCAGGTCGCAAATATGAATATATTTTGACGAAATTTGGTATATAAGCTTTTATCGGCCATGGGATGAACGCTATTGAAATTGGTGAGAATCGGTCCATGTTCAGACCTAGCCCCCATACAAATTACCCATATGAAATCGACATAAATTGCCATAAGATCCAAATTGTCATATAGATCTTACTCCAATTGGGTTTGTATGCGTTCATTACATCCACTAATGAGTAGTCCAAAAATGATCCCTTTGACCCCATATAGAGCTGCTTCCCGATCTTCACTTAAATCTATTAAAAAACAAAAATATTGCACTGATTCTTCTCAAATTTTGTTTGTACATATTTTTGCAAAATACAAGAGACTTTACCAAACATGATCAGGATCGGTCCATTTTTGGACCTAGTCCCTTTATAGATATAGCATCCGATATGAACTTTTTCATATCTGCAGCCAAAAAAATTAATAAAAATCCCACTCAAATTTGGTTTTTGCTTATTTTCAATGTCCAGTTAGTTGGGCCTAAGAGACAGGGTTTCTAAACGCATGGTATAGGGTATCGTATAGTCGGTCTAGACCGACTATAATTTTTTTACTTGTTTAATTTAATTTATTATTTATGACATACTTAAATAATATCTCAAACTTAACACATATCGTATTCAAGTTGAAAAAATGTTTGGTCTCAAGTGGAGAAAAGTGTTGGACATCCAATTGGGAGTTAAAATATTTCTCAAAGATTGGAAAAAATGTTAAGTCTCAACTTGATATCAAGTTCAAAGCAAACAAGGAGAAAAATTGTTAAACTCAAGTTGAGAATTACATTGGACATCAATTTGAGAACTTAATTTTTCCCCAACATTGGAGAAATAATAATTCAATGTATACTGGGAAATTTATATTTCATTTCCACTTTCTATTTTTTGTTTACCTATTTTTTATTTTTTTAATATTGCCAAAAAAAAAAAAACAACTCTGGTCCGATGAAAATGGCAAGTTTTTAGAAATTTTTCTAAAAATGAAAAAAAACTTCGAAAATAAAATCATACAGATATCAATTTCATGACATAAGCTTTTTACATCATACGGCATTTACATGATACTCGACTTTTTGACAGTTCGTATTACAAAGTGTGATAGTGTAAACTGGCCTCTATATTGCCCAAATTAAGATCCCTGTATCCGATAAAGAACAGTTTCACTATGGTGAGATTATGCCCTCACCTTACTGCTAATAACTTAAAGCTGCCTTTAGCCAGTAAAATAACAGAAATGCTATACCATCATATGATTAGCGGCTTCAAACAATTTAAAAAAGACTTTGCCAAAGGTTCGAAAATTACTGAAATTCCAGAGAACATATTTCTAGTTTAATCACTTTCGTTTTAAATATATTTTAGACTTTACCTTATTTATGCATCATATATAAAACTAGCAAATCATAAATTTTCAATAACACTGTCATTAAAATAAAACCACACCAATTATGTGATGCGGCACAAAGTCTTCAGTATGTTTAACAACTAGAGTTGTAAAACTATTTACAACTTTAGCAAAACAAAAAAAAAAACAACCTGCTTATTTCGCCGAAGTAGCAAAAGATTAATTATGAATTTTAATTTCTTATCAACATACTTACAGGCAGCAGCAGCACCACCAGATCAACATGGTATGAGAGTGTATGCTAACATTTGTTTATCTTGTATATTTTTGTAATAAACAACAACCTAAAAACGGGAAGATATTATTTATTTTACACTGGGTCAGAAATTCAAAAAAATTAAAAGACTCAAGCCAACGTCAAGCTTGATAAGTAATATAGGGACTCTGCATCATCAATTTCATCAACAGTTGAGGTTGATAGCATGCCACGCAATAGTTTAACCTAATTTTTTGGCTACACTAATCTGGATATAATAGCAACAGAATGGCGTTAAAATTTTAAATCGGTAAAAAAAAATTTGATTTTTGGCCAATGAAATCATAATTTCAGCCACAGTGCGACTCTGTTTTTGTTCTATTGCGTGCAAACGTTGCACCCATCTTGCCGACAGCTTTCTCATCACCAAATTTTCAGTAAATATGCAATGCATAGTACTATTGAAAATGCTTATCATTTCAGGTAGCTCAGCCGACGATCATTTAATACCATATGTGGATTTTCTAAACCATTTCTACACACAGAAAAAAGATTGGTTGGAATTCGGTTACCACTAGCAAAATTTGTTAAGGTAATAATAATATTTATTGTGATTCTTTAATGTATCAAAATATAGTAGATATTCTTCTATAACTATCGTATAAATACAATTATTTAAGAATGAAGGTATCTTCAACAATAGAATAAGTTCTGTTTACCAACGAAGTCTTTTTATAAATTACCAAACAAATTTAGTTGAGGCAACCTAATTAAAACAAGAATAACATGTCCCAATCCTAAATATTGGCGACTTCAACTACTAATATTATTATAACAACATATTTCAAACTGAAAATTAGTAAACAGATATTGTAACAAATAATTGGTTAGAATACTATGTATAAAATTTGTATTAAGAATGGTTTTTCGGTTGCAATTAATAAAACCCAAATTTTTACCCTCTTTTGGTATTTCTAACTGAAAGAAAATTCTATAAATAAATTTCTGTGTTGTAAATACAAAAAAAAAAGATAAGAATATTATTAGCAGAACCGAATTTATTGATTTAATTGTCATTTGTCAAATAAAATAAAATAAAATATAATACAGAACAATTTTAGCGATGTAAAATGTGATAATTTATTTTATGTGAGAAAGTGACAAAATACTTTAAAAAATGGCCACATGGCATGATTTTTTTTCTTGGTGTGCTTGGTGAAAGCATAGGAAACAAATCTGTCATACAATAGGTCACTATCAATACGTCGAAGGTACATAGGTATGTGGAGATACTCAGAAGATATTCGAGTAAATGTAAAATTGCTTAATTTTCGATTACAATATTGCAGCTAATCAATACGAGCATACACTGGAACAAATGTCTATGGGGACGTACACAACCTGGAAGTTGGTTCTCCCGTTGTCATCAGCACCTCAAGATTTATGCAGATGTTTCTTTATGTCTACGCACGAATAATATAAAATTCTTTGTCTTGGGCGAGGCATATAAAAAACTCCAAGACGTATTCAATGACCAGAACAAATCTTTGATGTATTCAAGATGCTTACCACTGATTTTTGCGGTTAGTACTCCATTCCATGTAATGGAAGGCAGTCGTTGTTGCATGTGTGAACCTTTAATATTCTAGTAAAGAAGAAAGTATTCACTCTGGAAGATAACAAGCAGTTCTACGTGGATTTCAAACAAGAAACTTTTTTCTGTATATCAAGATAATAAGTCGAAATTGACAAGAGGATGATTTTGCGATTGGGTAAGTAATGTGCTGATATTTATAATACGAATTGTACTTGACCTGGACACACTTTTTAAATTCATTCTTTTAGCAATGTTTTCTGACAATATGTGCGGCTATAATGAAAGTACAATATTGTATTATTAAATAGGATCAAATAATGGAGCCAATGATACCTCTTTTGTTTATCATATAATATATTATTTTATTTAATTTAATGTAAAATTATTTAGTTATTAATAATAAAATAAATATTAATAATTGTTTCTGATTTTTCTATTTCATATGCATTACCAAAAAAAACCGAAAAACGGTTATGACAATTTATAATTAAAATTAAGTATTCCATTGTATCAACTAAATATCACAATTCATACAATCGAATTTTTATATATGTAAATAGATTAATCAGAACAGAATAATGTGATAGTACACGGGACTATCAAAATTCGGTTGGCAACAAATTCAGTTGCAACAACAAATCCGTTTTCTGTGTGTAGTGTTGTGTCCCTAATTGGTCGACCACTACGGTGTTCATCTTGGCAGCTCGTATGTCCTCGCTTAAATTCTGCCACCAAATATCTTATAGTCGAAAACGAAGGCACAGACTCCTTAAGAGTAGAATCTAGTTTGTTTTTAATATTTAAATTTAACATTCAGATATCAAATATAATTTTTTGACAATACCAATAGAGACCAGTATTGAAAATGATAAGTGATGATTAATTACAAGATAAAACAAGTAATACGATATATATACCTATACCATGCGTTTAGAAAATAAGCAAAAACCAAATTTGAGTGGGATTTTTTTTAATTTTTTTGGCTGCAGATATGAAAAAGTTCATATCGGATGCTATATCTATATGGGGACTAGGTCCAAAAATGGACCGATCCTGACAATGGTTGGTAACGTCTCTTGTATTTTGCAAAAACATATACAAACAAAATTTGAGAAGAATCAGTGCAATATTTTTGTTTTTTAATAGATTTAAGTGAATATCGGGAAGCAGCTCTGTATGGGGCCAAAGGTATCATTTTTGTACTACTCATTAGTGGATGTAATGAACGCATACAAACAAAATTTGAGTAAGATCTATATGACAATTTGGATCTTATGGCAATTTATGTCGATTTCATAGGGGTAATTTGTATGGGGGCTAGGTCTGAACATGGACCGAATTTCACCAATTTCAATAGCGTTCATCCCATGGCCGATAAAAGCTTATATACCAAATTTCATCAAAATATATTCATATTTGCGACCTGCAGTTTGATTAAAAGGTTTACATGGACACACAGACGGACGGACGGACATTGTTAAATCAACTCAAAAAGTGATTCTGATTCGATCGGTATAATTAAAGATGGGTCTGGGTCAAATATTTTTGGTTGTTACAAACAGCAGCACAAAGTCATTATACCCAAACCACATAGTGGTATAGGGTATAAATAGTTCACTTTTTTTCAGATGGACTATTCAACCAGTACAAGCAAAAAATAAATTCTGTCTATTTAATAATTATGTGGAAAAATTAAAATTTCAGTGGTGAACATGGAATTTTTTTGTGTCAGGCCATGGAAAAGGAGCCGCTGATTTGGTAGGAGGAACTCTGAAGAGGATATTTATTTATATGGGGCTTTTCATGTCAAATGATCTTACTTTCAAAACCGATATCTTCCGATCGGGATGAAATTTGCACCAAGGTTGGTCCTATTGGATAGTAGTTTAGACACAATTTTACAACCATATCGGTCCAGAACTCTCTGAGTTAGAGGGGGTCAAAATTTGAAATTTTGGCCAAACAGGTGTTTTTCTCATCAATGTAACTTTCTACCTATTGCTCCTAGCAAATTTTATCCCAAAGGGTTTAGATAGCTATTTCTTCAATCTTTCGGAAAAAAATTTAAAAAAAAAAATTTTTTTTTCCTTTTTTTTAAAAAAATTGCCTTTTTTGTTCAAAAGGAAGCTTAGGTTTTTTGTGGGATGCGAGTGGGATATCTATCAAAATAAATGTTTTGTAACTCAGGACAACGGTTTTTTAATTTTTAGCATATGCATTATTTAAAATTTTTTTCCTATTTGTGTGTGTTTTTTACACTTTACAAATAGAACTTATACTGAGAAACTAGACAAATTAACGTTTCCGACGGTATGTAACATAACTAGCTAAAATTTCATACCTTCGATACTGTAATACCCGCAATATGCTAACCTCAGGAAAAAAATCTTTTTTAAACTCTTTCTTTTAACTTATATTCTCTGTCTGTCTGCCTGCTATGGGTGGACCCCATGCCGCCTTATCCAATTGATCTGAAACTTGGTCCATAGTCTTGTCGTGGCTACACATTAATCACGCACAGTCACGGAGATATTCAAAACTCATATGTATAAGGAAAGAAAGAGTTTTAATAAAAACTTTGTTTTTATGGGTTAGATTATTTCTATAGAAATGTTAAAAAATATTTTTTTTTTATTTATTTGCAATAATAATTAAATTAATATATAATAATAATAACAATAGAAAAATAAATAATTTCACAAAATTTTATCTTACTCACATTAGATCCATTTATAACATAAAATTTTTTTTAATCCATTTATTGTAGCTGATGAAGTATTTAAGTTTTATCCAGCTTATTTATCGCCTTTATTTGCTGCTATTTTGCCAATCTTTTCTTGGCGTTACTAGGTTCAGCTGTTGATTACGCTGCTGATTTCTTTTTTGGCTTTGGAAAGAAATCGCATTCCTGCTTGTAAAGGAGCGTTGTCCATTCACCAGATGGTGACAACACGCCATAGGCTATTTAGATACAGAAGTGTTTCTTGTTTTTGCCAAAAGAATAAAGAGGTTTGTCCATGTTTTGAAACCAAGGAATACAACTGCCAAATAAAACATGATATTTTTCCTCATAAAAATATTCGCAAAATAGTACTAAAAGTATCAGATATTTATTCAACTGACTCAGACTTAAATGGAGCATCCATGGATGAAGATTGTGAAGTAAAACATTATGAACCTATACAAAAAGTTTCACCTAAAACACAAAACCTAGGAAATATGTGTTGGCTGCATTTAATGGAGCCACGTCTAATTTAAAGTGCAAGTATGATGTGGTTGCAGGGAAAGAGATGGATGATGATAAGGAAGTTAAAGCGATGTACTTAAAAACTATTAACGACTATGGGAAGTTGTTCCACGCTGATGAAAATTACAATTCGTATATACACTTGGAATAAATAATAAAAGTCCTTCTATGGCCCAAATGCAATATACAAGGGGTTCCTTTGTATTATGAGTTTTTAGATTATGTAGATATATTCGAGAAAGCTTAAATTTAATGATAATCCTCTAATATGAAAAATAAGTTATTATGTGCAAGGTGAATGTGTTTTTATTTACTATAACCCTGTTGAAATTTTACTAAGAAAATATAATGTCCACTCTGTTAAAGAAGTGTCCACTCTACATTACAAATTTTTTGCATTCTACGATAATATAATTTAAATAATGTGAAGCCAAAGTTTCCTTCTATTATTTTACAAACTGTGATATTGGTTTGATACATAAAAATAATATTTTTGAAATTAATACATTACCTAAATAAACTTTCATCAAGTATTATTCCATAATTTGTAACAAGGGACTGTTACATCATTAAAACTATAAAATATAACTATACAGTACTTGCAAAAATATATAATCAAAAAACATAAATTCAACTGAATAATCTACATAGGAAAGCAAAGTTTATTCACGTTACAGAATGAACAAAATATTTCCTTCCTAATCGTAAAACATTTAAAAAAATATATTATTAGTTTTTCTTTTCTTTCTCAGAGTCTTGTCTATCACCGAAATGTAAAATTATTGAAGAAATATAATATTGAAAAAAAAAAAAATGGGAAAGGTTAAATTAAAATTTTTTTTTGAAAATGACCCATGTACACATATTTTTTTGATGTGTAAACATCTATGCGCGCAAGGGGGTAAATTTCTATTTCACAATACAATCACAAACAAGTAAGAGTGTTAAATTCGGCTGTGCCGAATCTTTGATACCCTCCACCTCGGTTTGAGTGTTGATAATAAATGTAAATGAAAAAGTAAACAATTTGTTAAACTTAATACCAAATTATTTCAGCAAATTCTTTGGGTTGGTTTTCGTCTTTTCCATTATTTCGGATTTATTTCGGTGTTTGCTTTTTGGCCATCGTGGTTGCTGATCGCCATGCATTTAGGTTATATACCTATATGCATGCGTTTCCGATTATATGACATAACTTCTCGTTTAATTTAGTTTTTGCTAATTAAATAGCACGCCCTTACCTCCATAGCAAAGGTAATGGTTGTGTAGGGTGGCTATATGCATTAAATCGTGCTAATTGGAGACGGATGTATAGTTTCTTTTAACTGGCCAAATATTTCTTCATGCGGCCATATAGGTCGGATGGAGTAACAATATAATAACCAAAAAAAAACTCTCAATTTTTTTATTACAATATTGCCATATGTGGAAAACATAGAGAATAAATTTATAATAATAAAAATTCAAATTAGGGATGCCAAACGCAAAAAACCAAATGTCCCAAACATTTTAAATAAAATAATTTGTTGTCTTTATTTTCTGAAAAACTTCAAATTTTCATACAAAAAAAATTGTGAAAATTTATATATAAATAACATTCTCATCAAATTGCGTTTATTTATGTAACAGTTTTTATGTTCGCAATTCTTAAATATCATTTGAGGTTTTCTAAAATTCATTGAATTTAAATTAATGTGTTCTGTAGTGTGATTCTGTAAATTTCAACGATCCGACAATCGCAAAATATATAGACAGCTATCGTTGTTTGCACTAAGGATTAAGTGATTCACTAAGTACATACATCTTAACGACAGTCGACAAATCTATTTCTCTATTTATTTAAATTGTAAACGAGTGGCATCTCTGTCAAAACAAGCGAAAAAGACAAAGAAGAATAGAAAAAAACAAATTACTTGGTGTTTGAAAGGATGATTTTATCTTTATGTGTAATATCTTTATTTTTTTTACTAATATTTCTGTTTATTTATTTGAAAATGAAATATTGAATTGAATATGCTATTTAATTTTTTTATTTATATAAAAAAGTTTTTTAATATAAGCAAAATATTTTCACTATTTTATGATTTTTATTTATGTATGACGACATTTCAACCTAAAAATTCAAGTTTTTATCGATTGAATAAGCAACTCAAAAATGGTTGTCGTTTAGATAACAACAACAGCGAATATCGTTTAAAAATTTTACTGATAATTTTGCTATTTCCTTTTTTTTAACGATTCGACTATCGTTAACAGAAGTTACTGAATCGCGGTACTGAAAAGCTATTAATTTCTCCTGAATGTCAATATTTTTTTTAAATGTAAAAATTTTTTAAATGTAAACATAGGTATTTGGTGTTTTTTTTTTTTGGAATTTCAATTTGTGTTTAACGAATAAAATTTATGTATTAAAGATGCAATTGATGTCTTCTAAATTTTAAAATTATAATTTCCGACGTTTTGATATGATTTTCTGAAATTCAATTAATTTTAATTTATAATTGGAAATTTTAATTCCAGTTTTTAGAATTGATATTTTCTTAAATTTGAATGGAAATTTTAAAAAGTGCAATTTTGTATTTATGTGAATAATAATGCTTTAGTAATTATAAACAATTTTTAAAAATTAGATGTAATCGCAATCAGATATTTTGTAGGTAAAGCAGAATAATAATTCTATATAACTATGTAGAACTGTTTTGAAAGCAAAAAATTCATTGATGAACTCGGTAACTCTATATTGTAAAGACAACAAAAAGTTAATATGCCAAACTTATGTTCATATTTGTAAAAGAATAATGAAAATACGTATGAAATAAAAGACCAGCCCGTGTATACTCTTAACATTGTTCTGTATGATATCCAGTTGAAAATATTAACATTCATGTTAAAATAGAAATAACTATTGCAAAGCTAATTAGAACAAACAAAAATTGTGGCGCCATCTACTGTGGCATAGTCACGCTGAGCAAAATGAAGGGACACTCTGTTAATGCAAAAGAAATGTATTTTCCCCACAACAAAATATTGCAGAATTTTATGTAAATAAAATAATATACCGACTTATTTCTAACATGCAGTTGTTATGGATATACATATATAATATATGTATATTATTTGTATTATTTAATATGTTTATATAAATTTATAAATAAATTTATAGATAAAATTTTTTTTTGCTATATTTACATTGTTTTTTTTATAAACAACTACGCATTTTAGCATTATTTGCTTTAGATGTTGGTGAATTTTTACTCCCTTTATATTAACACGTTGTGTCTGCTTGTCGAAAAAATTTTGGATCGATTTTAACCAATTTCCCGTGAGCCATTCGATCTGAAATTTTGCAGGCAGGCTCGTGGTAATAACAGAAATGATCTAGCAAATTTTAGAGTGATGCCAAAACAATGGAAACTTTTAAATTTTTCTACCAGAGTTAATAAAAAAAATGTACAAAGGGTTAGTTTTTATTATATTATTACCACAACGACCACAAAAACAACAAGTCCAGCTATGAAAACAACACTGCATTTAGAATAACAACAAGAACAATATAGAAACATCATATTTTTCATTTTTTTTTTTTACTTTTTCAGAGATTTTCCTGGACCTGTTTCACCGATTTTAATTATTTTTGAAACAGAAATCTTCCCATGAACTTGGTGAATCATTCTTACTAAAAATGGTCACTGTAGCTGCACTATTCAGGGCGTGATCGTGACAAGAACAACATAGAAAATTATATTTTTTCAAGACTTTTTTTAGTTCTTCATTCAAATCTCGGGCCCTAATCGACCGATTTGGACGATTTTAAATAGCAAACTTCTCAGGATGTTAGTGAATCATTTTTTATGTCAACGAGCACCCTAGCTGCCCGATTGATGCCGTCATCGTGATTTCCACAGACGGACAGGCGGACATCGCTATATCAACTCCGGTTGTTATAAGGATCAAAAATATATATATTTTATGGGGTCCAAAATTTTTTTTCTAATTATTACAAACGGAACGACAAACTTATATATACCCTCTGCACACTGGAGTGGAGGGTATAAGAAAGCGTAACCTGTGAGCCATAAGACAAAATCGATGTATTAGTGAAAAAATTATGATACGAGTATGTAATAATCTGTTTGGAAATGAAAAATGAAAAATAAAAAATGAAAAATGAAAAATAAAATATGAAAAACAAAAATGAAAAATGAAAAATTAAAAATAAAAAATTAAAAACTAAAAATGAAAAACGAAAAATGGAAAACGAAAAACGAAAAATGAAAAATAAAAAATGAAATATGAAAAATTAAAAATGAAAAATAAGAAATGAAAAATGAGAAATAAAAAATTAAAAATAGAAAATGAAAAATGAGAAATAAAAATGAGAAATTAAAAATAAAAAAATGAAATATGAAAAATTAAAAATGAAAAATAAGAAATGAAAAATGAGAAATAAAAAATTAAAAATAGAAAATGAAAAATGAGAAATAAAAATGAGAAATTAAAAATAAAAAATGAAATATGAAAAATTAAAAATGAAAAATAAGAAATGAAAAATGAGAAATAAAAAATTAAAAATAGAAAATGAAAAATGAGAAATAAAAATGAGAAATTAAAAATAAAAAATGAAATATGAAAAATTAAAAATGAAAAATAAGAAATGAAAAATGAGAAATAAAATATTAAAAATAGAAAATGAAAAATGGGAAATAAAAAATGGGAAATGAAAAATAAAAAATTAAAAATGAAAAATGAAAAATGAAAAATGAAAAACGAAAAATGAAAAAGGAAAATATAAAAAATTAAAATTAAAAAATAAATAAATAAACAATTAACAATTCTAGATCTAGATCTAGTTCTTGTTCCTATCATCTCAGTATCATGGATTTATTTTGTTGGCAATATTTTTAAACTAAATCTCTAACGGACATATATATTCTTTTTTAGTTCCTTCGTTTTGAATTAGAATTTGCTACCTATTTTTAAGTCGATGGATAAAACGCTTTTGTAGCGTTTTATGCAAAAGCTATAAAAGTGATTAAATGTCTTTAACTTTATAGTTCGAGCGTGTTCTTCCTATGAGAAACTAGTGATAAATTCATTTCTGATTCGGTCAAATTAGAACTTCTACTAGCTCTGAATTGTGGTGATGTTATTGACTTTTGGTAATGTCGTTTTTTTGCTGGGATATAATTTAAAGCATTTGTTTTAAACTATTAATTAAAATTTATATTTTTGCATCAAAATCTAAAATTTTCTTAAACTCTAATTTACATAAATATATCATGTAATGTAATGTTATTTTAAAGCTCTAGCCTATTGTACGTCGCGACGCGTTGATCGGCTTACCTAGCAACCAATAACAACAGAAACTTACATAAAAAACTTAA
The DNA here is from genome assembly GCA_963682025.1 of Cordilura impudica. Classification (NCBI taxonomy): domain Eukaryota; kingdom Metazoa; phylum Arthropoda; class Insecta; order Diptera; family Scathophagidae; genus Cordilura; species Cordilura impudica. Next base: position 69,063,278 of record OY821520.1, read on the forward strand.
TATTTACAATAGCGAAGATACACTCCGTTTCACTTGAATAGCACACTTGGCAAGATGCATTTTATTTCACGATAGCTTTTAAACAAATGAAAGTAAAGAATAATTCTTGGCTTGCATATATAGTTAAAGTATTTACTTTATATGAGCAATAAACAAAACCAAAATTTATTGAGTATGTTTCAGGTTACAGGGATTACAAAGTAAATAACCTAAAAATAGCACATACATTTTGTTTCATTTGAATAGCGCACTTTGTTTTAAACTATATTATATATTATATAATTAATTTTAAACAACCTGTTTTGGGTTAATTATATAAACTAGCAGATTCCAGCACTCGAAATTCGAGTGCAAATTCTAGGAAATTTTATTTTTTCATTTAATAAAGACCCTAAAAAATATGCTTCACAATTCAACTCATTTTAAATGAAGAAAACAAACTCAACACATTAACACAAACACAACAAATTTAATAAACACACACATAGCATTGTATAATTTTATGTATGTTTAGTAGCAACTTTAAACGATCATAACTCCAAAAACAGCTAAAAAGAAATACCTTTCAAATGATAAATTTTTTGTCAAAATCGAGGTAAAACTGTGAAACTTACACCGGTCACAAGAAATCGCCTTGCCTATTAATATTATAGATTATTAATTTATGAGTCTAATTTAATAATGGGTCGAACCTTATTTGTTTAGAATAACTTCATAAATCCTATTTGGTAAGGAATCATAAAGCTTTTTAATATAGTCAAGGGAAATTAAAGCACATGCTTCCTGAATATCCTGAATTAGCTCAGCTTTGGTAGAAAACTGTCTCCCTGACTCACAAATTTTTCTGGCCAACCACCCCCAAACATTTTCGATAATGTTAAGGTCTGACGAGTATGGAGGCCAGTTGAAGAGATTAACATTTTTTGACTCGATCCATGATTTGACAACACGGGCTGTATGAACTGTGGCATTGTCCTGTTGGAAAGTCCATGGCAAAATCCTAAAAAAATTTCTAGTGGGGGAAAAGCCTTTTCCAAAACTCCTTTGTACGGTTGCGCATTCATCTTGGGAGTCAAAAATTGAAGCGCGCATATACCAAAACAGGATATGGCTCCCCAGACCATAACCCCGCCAACTCTGATATGTAGACGCTCCAGTTGATGGGTCTATTAAACTATCTTTGTTTAATAACAAGAAAATAAAGAAGAGATTGAAATTATAATTAAAAAAAATTTATTTAAATTTTTAAATTAAAATTTTTATTTGAGCAGAATAAAATAAAGATACCAGTATTGTTTTATTGCTCTATGATTGAATTTCATTCGTAACCGATTTTTTTTTGTGTATAGTTTCAACTGATAACTAGAGAACATAATGATATAATAATGAAAATACAATATTATTGACTGCGTTAATTTATGAGAATTAAATGATATTAAATTTTGAAATATTATTTGATATAATTTATATTTTTATTATTAATTACTTAGTTTTAGTATTTGCCTTTATTTTTGCACGATGCTATATGGACGCTACAATTCATTATGGTATTATTGAATAATAACCTTGGCCCTATAGCTAGTACCAATGTAATTTTTACTTCAAATCTTAATTCTACAAATTTTAACTTGACTCATTTAAATGCTCAAAGCATAATGCCCAAAAATAATCCTTCAAAGATGGAAGAAGTGAGAAGTATTTTTAATGATTCCAATGTGGATGTAGTAGGAGTGAGTGAGACGTGGCTTCGTAATAGTGTGCCCGATAGGGCGGTAGCAATGGATGGATATCAAATTTTTCGAAATGACAGGGTTTTGAGGATTGGTGGCGGAGTTTGTTTATATGTAAAGATTAAACACAAGTCTAAACTGATTCATGAAGAGCGAAATGAAGGAGTTGTGGAAGGAATTTTTGTGGAAGTTGAGGTTAATGAATCGATCAAGATACTTGTAGGAGTTTTATATTTACCACATGGTAACTTAAATCTTTGTGAGAATATTGTTGGCGATTTATCTGCTCGATATAGTAATGTGGTTTTAATGGGTGATTTTAATGTCGATATTTTTAAAAAATTCGATATAGCAAGAAATTTTTGTTCAAATTTTAATCTAACTTTGATCCATAACAATTTACCGACTCACTATGATGTATCACGGAATTTAACGACTCTTATAGACTATTTTCTTGTGACAAATTCGGAATTGATTGTATGTAAGGGTCAATTTCAGCTCCCAGCACTTAATTCATACCATTCTGTGATTTATCTATCGCTTGATATTTCACCCTATGGTGAGAATCCCAAGTATTATAGGGATTATAATAATATTAATATTGAGGAGTGCTTATGTGAACTGGTAAATCATGACTTTAGTGCACTGTATAATACAGCAGACCCTGATGTGCAATTGGAGTGCTTTGATAACTTAGTTTTGGATCTCTATAATAGACATGTTCCACTAAAAATATATAAGACTAGGAATAAAAAAAGCTGGTTAGATCATCCTGAGATAAAAAAAGCCATGGAATGGAGAGATATGGCATATAGAGCTTATACTGAGTTACCCAGTTCTACAAGGTGGGCTGTCTTCAAAAGGTATAGAAACCGACTCAAGGGTATAATTAGAAGGATAAGGAAAAATTTGTGTTACAGAATTTTTAGCGAATGTAATTCTGAATCGATATGGAACAGACTGAGGGATACTGGAATCATTGGAGACGACAGGAATCGGGTGGATATTAACTTAGATGGGCTAAATGAAAGCTTTGTATTGGCGCCGATTGAGGTAGTTGGGGAAGATTTCATAAATAATCTGGGTGCTCACGGATCCTTTTCTTTTCGCAGAATTGAGGATGTAGAAATCGCAAGTGCTTTGGGTAGGATCAGGTCTAAGGCGGTTGGGCATGATGGGTTGTCTATACGTTTTTTAAGACTAATTTTTCCATATATCTTATCTCATTTGAATCATATTTATAACACAGTTTTGATGGTGTCTAAATTTCCAAGGAGTTGGAAGTTGGCTAGGGTCATACCATTGCCGAAGGTTAGGTACCCAGCAAGCTTTTCTGACTTTAGACCGATTAGTATTTTACCGATATACGCTAAAATCTTTGAAATTATTTTACATAATCGAATTTTGGAGCATTTGGATATGGAAAGGCTAATATCTCCTTATCAATCGGGTTTTAGAGCTCATCATAGTACTTCGTCGGTGGTTATGGATGCGGTGGAAGCTGTAAGGCAATGTCTGGATAAGGGCCTTAGTGCAATCGCTGTGTACCTTGATTTCACTAAAGCGTTTAATTCGATATGTCATAAAAATCTTCTTACGAAAATGTATAATCAATTTAATTTTTCTGCTTCAGCTTGCAAGCTTATATTTTCACTTCTTCATAATCGTGAGCAGTTTGTACAAACAGATGGAGCTTCATCACAAAAGGTGTGTATAAATCGAGGTGTACCTCAAGGCTCAATTCTGGGACCGTTATTTTTCACGATTTACATCAATGATTTATTGGAGGTGCTAACCTTTTGTAAAGCTCACGTTTATGCAGATGATATTCAACTTTTAGCGTGCTTGGAAAGTGGTACATCTGTAATAAATTTTGTAAATTTAATAAACCTTGATCTTGAGAGGGTGCTGCTGTGGTCTTTGGAGAATAAGATGTGGTTAAATCCTTTAAAGACTTTTGCTATGTGCTTTGGTAGTATACCTCGGAGTGCATGTGAACTCTTTATAAATAATATTTTAATTGAATATGTAACGCACTATAAGGTGTTGGGAATTGTTGTGGATGAGAAATTAAAATTTGACTATCATGTTAATTTATTGGTTTCAAAAATATGTTTTAGTCTTAGACGTATTTATAGTGTTGGTGTGAATTTTCCGTTGAAAGTTAGGAAATTAATAGCCAAAACACTTCTTATGCCAATAATATTATATGGGCTGGAAATTTACTCTTGTGGTAGCGTGGAAAACTTTGAGAAAATAAGGAAATGTTTCAATCGAGTTATACGCTTTGTCTATGGGCTGAGTTTACGGGCACATGTCACCCCATCGGTTTTTGAGTTTTTGGGTAGTAGTTTCGACAATTACGTCAATTTACGTTTGTTGCTTTTTTTCTTTAAAGTTATAAAGTTTGGTAAGCCGGAGTATCTTGTTAACCTTTTTCGTTTTTCACATTCTACAAGAACTAGTGCGTTAATAAGCCCAAGAATTAACAGCTTGTTTATGCAGAGATCATATGTGGTTAGAGTTGTAAGACTATGGAATGACGTCGTTCCATACAGGGGTAGAAATTTTGCAATGAGCCTGGAGAGTTTTAAGACGGTAATGTTAGGAAATTTATAGCATCATGTTAGGAGTATTGTAAATCTGTTTTTTTTTTCTCTATCAAAATTACTGGTAACATGGTCTATTCTCTTTTGTTTTTTTTTTTTTTATGTCTTTTTATCCCCATATCTATATCCATGTCTATATGCAGTAACGCTGGTTATAGGGTTTTCAAGGATTTTTAGGCAGTATATATAAATGTATTACCTCAGGATTGTGTGTCGTATGGCGTCGTGCATGGAGAGGAAGGATAAAGGCCTAGTTTTAAGGATATTTAGTTTTTAAATTATGGAGTACAAACAAGTTATTTATGATTCTTACTTGTAATTCTCTATGTAACTACTTGGCCGATGAAGGCTTTTTTGGTTATGAATGAATAAATAAATAAATAAAAATAAATAAAATAAATCATGGAAGTAACAGTTATACCCATCAGGGCCCTCGAAATTAAATTTTTTCTCATCAGAGAATACAACGCGCTGCCACTCTGTCTTCCATGACATGTAGTTTCTACAGAAACTAAGCCGAGCTTCCTTACTTAGAAGGGTAGAAATTATCCAACATACAGTAGTTTCACTTGCGTTAACTCCAGCTTTTGCTCTTATTTTGTCAAGAGAGTCATGCGAATTGGAAGCCTCGCGCAGTATAGATCGCTTGTCAGCATTGGAAAGTACACTATTTACACGACCTTTCATATTTTTTTCCATAATTTGAGCTAATCTGAATAAAATTATATACGACTTTTCTACTTCTTCCAAATTTTTTTTTTTTTTTTTGCTATTTCAGACACAGAGAGGTCACATTCCTGATAAGTTTTTATTTTCATTTGTTCCTTGTTCATTAAGGCTGTACCATTATTTACTTTATTAACTTTATCTTGCCGATGATCTGCACGACGTAAATCAAACTTAAACGCAAATGTGCTATTCAAGTGAAACAGAAAATGCATTAGAATTTGAAGCAAACGAAAATGAAATGAACAGAAAAATGTAACGGTAAATTCTCAGAGCTTCAATTTTGTCGCAGAGAATGTGAATAGGAAGACGAACAAAATAGTACAAAACAAATACAGTTCAGTCAATGAATATTAGTAGATAATCAAATAGAAACAAAAAATTGGTGTGTGCTATTCAAGTGAAACGGAGTGTATATATTTAATATGTAAAAAAGTAACACACACCAACTGAAATGATGTAGTGAAAAAATAAAAAAAAATATCTAGGGCGGCACAAGAGTCCTTTTAATATGTACTATCATGAAATGGCACAGAACAATTCATAAATTAATGAAATAATTTTGTAATCCAATTTTGTCCTTTATTGATCAAAACGATAATAAATAATAATTTTTTAAAACAAACATAAAAATAAAACAAAAAACAAAAACAATTTTATGATATATAGAAAAAAAATACACTTACCATGTTTTTATCATAGATGTAGGCTTTTTGCAAAAACATGCTTTGAATTTTTAAAATATCCCTTGAAGATGCTGTCTAAACTGAAAACAGAGGAAGAAGAAGAAACAAGTATATTTAGTTTTACAGTATGGCAATATGTCAACATAATTAATATACATATAAGTTTACTTGTCTAGAGTGAAAAACATAAGTATAATAATTACAGATAAAGATAGGCAATGAGGAATTTTGTGTAGATGTTTAAAATTTAAGCGATCATAAATTGATCACGTAAAAAATTACTAAACTTGTAGATCCGCAAAAAAGACCAGGGCAGAATTGTTAACAGTAAAATTAAATAAAAAAAAAAAGGGAAACAAGTTTATTTCGGGACTAAGTCCCTTTTCTAGACACTTCTTTTTAATACTTTTTCTAAAGGGCAATGTAAGAGCTAGAAAGTGTGGGTGAGGCGAGTGGTGTCTAAGAAAAATTTTTATTCGTTTCTTACAACAAATATTAAATTTTTTTTTCGATCTTTTATAAAATCAGCCTTTTACATACAATTTCCGGTCAAAACGATGGCGAATGAATTGACTAAAATTGATTAGCATACGTTTATTTATTCATATCCGTTTTACCCGGATATACACTTAAGCCAGAAAGTCGGCTTGTTGTGCGCTCTACATCCTCGTGCTCATCCGTTAATCTACTCTTTATTTAACTTAGGAGTTCGGTCTAGATAGCAAATTTCCTGAGTGCTTTCCAGTGTATCCCCCTAAGAGCCACTAGGCCTGGTATTATGTCGTTGGATAAATATCTGACCCTTGTTCCGGCAAATGCAGGACAGTAACAAAGGTAGTGTTCTAGGGTCTCGCCATCCTCTCCACAAGCTCTGCATGTGGCCGATTCTGCCCGTCCTATACGGTATAGATGGGCCCTCAGTTCAGAGTGTCCAGTGAGGATGCCAATAATCCTACTCAGTTCCTTTCTATTTAGACTAAGGATTTCCTTGGTCTTCGAAGTGTTTGGAGAGCCCCATAGTATCTTCGTAGCCTTACCCACGTCAGTTTCCTCCCAAATTGAAGTATTTGCCCATTCCGATAGTTTCAATTTGAGAGCCTGGAAAGGTATTGTGTTTTCCAAATTGACACCCTCCAGGAAAGAAACCTTCCTGGCCAGTTCATCTGCAATCTCGTTTCCCATTATACCACTGTGTCCTGGGATCCAAATGATTTAAAGTCTACCTCTTGTAGTGAAGTTTGCAATTTCTTCCTTACATCTGAGGATAGCCCTTGTTCTAGTTTTGTCCGAGGATATCGCCCTGATAGCCGCTAGGCTGTCCGAAAATATTTTCACGTCTCCGGGGCTTGGGATTGCCCGTGCGTCAATAGATCTTATGCATTCCGTTATCGCGACCACTTCGGCCTGAAAGACAGAGTTGTGGTCCGGAATGCGTAGGTATAAGCCATTGGAACGGTCCTCATCATAGAAACCTATACCAGTCCTACCATGCAAACTAGATCAGTCTGTGTAGTAGTGTGACCCTGGAAGGTTTCGTAGAAAATTTTCGTTCAACCAGCTTTCCCTGCCAGGTATCCTTATACTGCAGTGTATGTTTGTCGACACTTCCGCGATTCTATCACAGCTAAAATCCACTGTGTTGAATTCCGGTATCTGGTCCAATATTGTTTGGTGTCTGGTCCTATGATCGGTGATGTATTCCCCTGTTACTCTTAGTCGTAACATGGCCAGAGCTGCCTCATATTTAATTCTAATCCCGATCGGGTGTATAGATAGAATCGTCTCTAAACCCTCGTAGATGTAGTCCGTATTGCGCCGCTGATTCCTATGCAGCAGAGGCGTTGTATCTTTTGGAATGGTTTAATATAGCATTTCCTGTTCATTGATGTCCCTGTGACTACGGATGCGTAAGTTAGAATTGGTCTAACGACGCTTGTGTAAAGCCAATGAGTCATCCTCGGGTTTAAATCCCATTTTGAACTTATAGCTCTTCTACAAATGGCCCATATCCGGTGAGCCTTCGCGACTTTGCTCTCAATATGGTCCTTCCAAGTGAGCTTTTTGTCGAGAATCACCCCAAGGTATTTCACCGTTTGTGTGATTCTAATCGTTTTGCTATGGAAGCGGGGTTAATCAAATTCGACTATTCTCGTCTTCCTAGTAAAGAGGCATATTTCAGTCTTTCCCGGGTTCACATTTAAACCCCTTGGTTGTGCCCAATCGTATGCTATTTCGAGTGCATCCGATGCCCTCCTACATAAATTTCTAGAATCTTTCCCCCTTAACAGTATTGCTACATCGTCTGCAGACAGGTTGGAAACCCTTATTGGTTAGAATCCTTAGAAGCCTGTTTATAGTGGTCACCCAGAGAATGGGGGATAGAATTCCCCCTTGAGGTGTCCCACAGCAAACCTTGTCTCTTATTTTAATGCCACCAACCTCGCAACTTATCCATCTATTCCCTAGCATGTGACTGATCCAGGCTTTTATATCCCGGTCGATGTCGAATCGTTCTAGGGAGTGGAGTAGCGTATTTGTTGATACATTGTTAAAAGCTCCTTCTATATCAATGAATATGGCTAGAGTGAAGATTTTTATATCAAAAGATCTTTCGATGTGGTGAACTACTTCATGAAGCGCAGTTTCTACTGAGCGTCCCTTTAAATAAGCGTGTTGTTTGAACTTCAACAGCTCATTTGGGATTTGAGATTTAACCATGTTATCGACTTTCCTTTCCCGACTTTGGTATGAAGACCACTTTGGCCTCCTGCCATGCTCTGGGGGTGTACGCAAGTTTTAGGCAAGCAGAGAACATGCCAGCCAGACTAGTGACAGTCAAGTCCCCTCTCTTTAATTTTTATATAATATGGCAAGTATATTGTCGCCGAAAGTACTTATTTTTTGCAAAAAATGTTAACGGTTATTACTCATGAATAATCCTAAAAAAACTTTAGTATCAGCGCAGTTATTAAAATAGTACCGATTGACATCACGTGGTTAATAAAATTAAATATTGATACAATTATTAAAACAAAAGGACAAAATATGTTGTTATATATTTTGCAAGATATGGGACGGAGAAAGCATTGTATGCCTGAAAAATGTGATATTCAGAAATACTAAAAATAGATGGATGTTCTACCAATTTTAAAAAGCAGGAATGGCGTGGACACATGCGAATTTTGCCACCATTAATAATCATCACTTGATGAGACAATGACAGGTATAGGGAACTAAACATATATTGCAGTAAGTGTTAAAAATATTCGTGGAAGATTGCGAGGCAACAACTTAAATGTATATAGTCCCCGGAGTGTCACTGAACTCATTTAAGCATGCTGTAAATCATTTGGAGTATGCTAAGAAAGTAGCCAGCTGAAAATTCGAGAACTGTTCCTTGAACAGATGAGTCCAAAGGTTTTTTTCTGCAGACAAGGGATCATATTCCTACGTGAATTCAATTCAAAATTCACACAATAAACAATCAAACATAAGGGTTTTAGCAGTATAGTAGGGTGGAACTTTTCCTACGATAGCGTGGAAGCCGTTAATGGAATCAAAACAATCATGAATAAGGCAGTTTTCGTTAATATCCTCCAGGGGTTTCCAGCCTGCTCAGTCCCAAGGTCTCGTTGAGAGCTTATGGACAGATATAGAGAAGGGCCTGCATCAATTAAAATCTCCTAAAATCTGGAATTCAATTTAGAAGGAAAGATGCCCAAAATATGTGAACAGTGAATTCGATGCCAAAACACTGTGCAGAAGTCATTGCTAATAAAGGTCGTGCAACAAAATATTAATATTATTAAGAAGACATCATAACCATAATGAATTCAAAATCTGTCATTTATTTTTAGTTTAAGTACTTTATTTTAATACAAAACGAACTGTAGTGCTATTTATCTGGCTGGTTTTTTAGGTTTTTTGTTAATAAAATTTTAAATTAATGATGAAACAAGAAACAAAAGTAACCGTTTTTCATTTAATATTCAATGAAGTCTTTTCAAATTATTTAGAGGTATGTACATAGCAAGGAAAGAAAAATTTTTTTCGTTGTGCTATTTTGTTTTTTGACTGCAGCTGTACATTAGGGGGTTTTAACCAAATTTACGCCCTATACCTACGTGATGGCCAGTGATGTGTTGATACTAAAACCACATTACTTGGGTTATTTCATAACAAAAACTTTCTGCATAAACCGACTAATTTTTCTTAAATTCCAAACAGTGCACTATGGCCGGAAATGCATTTTTCTGGCATAAAGTCTAATAAAGATGCTACAGAGCTGCAAATTGGTACATATACTAATAATGATATTCTTAAGAAATATTAAAATTTTCAGATCGATACGACCTCGCCCACTCTTACCGTACGTATAAAGCTAAGTTGCAGGTAGATGTTCTAATTAGCTAAACAACGTTTCTTATTTAACGTCTGGAATATAAGCATGCGTTATATTTCCCCAAATCTGTAAGCTAAGAAAAAAGATATTACCATAATATGTATAAAAAATAATAACAATTTACTCACATAAATATTTTCCAGACTTAGAACTAAGAATTTATTTAATCATCTTCGACATTTAACTCAACCGCAAATTCATATAAATTTTCGTTATCAGAATCATAATCTAATTCGATGTCCTGCTCATCAGAATCATTATCGGTAACATAATTTGCTAGGTCAGTATCAAAAGTCGGGAGCTCAAGTAGCGCAATGACTTCCTTTGCCAATATATTTTTTTTTTTGATATGGCTAATCTTCTGTTAATAAAAATACTGGAAAGTAAAGGGTCCGAAGAATCCATTGACCTATTGAACACATCCGCCATAGTATTAACTCGATTATTTTTTCGAGCATGAGATCTCCTATCTTCTTTATAAATCTTATTGCGCCCTTCTGAAGCATTTTCGCCTAGACATCCGACAGGAACAGAAGATACAGCATAATTTGGGAACCATGAACCAAAATCTTATGAACTGTTGGCGACATCGGATACCATGGATACTTAGACATATATAATGTCTCAGTTTTCTCGCAGAACTGGTGGAATTTAAGGGCATTAATTCCGAAATGGACGCAAATAACTTTTTATTTGAAAATGCCCTCCTTGCAGTATTACCATCATTAGTGCCGTCTTGTTTTGGCATATCCACAAGTAGTCCCATTTCTTTCCTTAATTTTTTCTGTATTGATTGTTTGCGAGTCTTCATCACCTCCTGTACATTTTTGTCCCTTATCTGCCATTTATTTAATCCAATCCTGTAAGAAATTTTTAATACGAACTCCAGTATGCATATCCAAGCATGAAGTGGACTGACACTGAAATTCAGGGTACCAGACTTTGGCTTAAATATTTCCGAATTAATGTCTCTAGTTTTCACAAAATGCTTTGCAGTAGCACCACAGATTGGACACGATTGACATAAGTTAGTTCCCGTTAAAATATTCAAAACTTTGCCATCTATAAGGGTCATACTCAGATTATTAGAAATCGTAATATTTCTTTCATTTAAAATTCTTGTATTTCTATGTCCAGATTGTTTTTTCCTAAATTAATATGTTGTTTGCTTTCCTTAGCAAATTCCATTTGAAGGGGTCTACAAAATCGTACAGACTGAGGCGTACGATTCATCCACAAAACCTTTCCCAATTTGTCTATTATTTTTAGTGGAATAACTGTTGTTACAAATAGTGATTGATCCATTGATGAAGGTTCATTCCCTTGAAATCGCTGTTTGTATATGGCCTGTCCAGTTGATCCGTCAAATCCATAACTTAGGACTAGCATGACATCAGTTATTTCTGGATATTGTGCAAATAGTTCCTCTTGCAAAAAGTAGTATTCGACTGGCAGTGTAATTTAGCAAATTTTGAAAAGAAACTTGCGCAGCGGTTTCTGTTACAATTATTCCAGCTGGTCTACATTTTAATTTAGCTTGCACTACTTTGTCATAGCTTGGGTATATATTACTAGAATGCAATTTATTTATTTCTCTCATATTAATATATTGTTTTTTATTTAATGAATTTTCCAGAAAAAATGAAAGATCTTCATTTGGTGTAAGAGAGATCGGTTCATTCAAAAATATTTTTTTTTATTTCAGCTGGTGTATTTGAAGTAAGCCGAGATTCCTTTAAAATAAATGCGGTATCTTTTTCATTGGATTTTTTTGCTGATACCGAAGCAGCATGTATAAGCAGACTTGTGTCATGTTCTGCTAGTTCGGATGCCAACTTTCTCTTAAGCCGTGTTCCCGCATCTTTATATGCCAGGCGTGCACGTCCTATTAGTTGATTTCGCTGTTCTGTTTCTGCGTTTTTGTTATCAAGTTTGACCATCATAGTCGATGAGAGCCATTTGGCATGTTTAGTTTTAAAAGTAGATATAGTTCTATTACATTTTGGTAATTTTTTCTTGATATAAAGTTCAAAACTCCTAATTTTTTTCAAAACATCTCTTTTTTTTAGCAATACTAATACCATTAGTGCCAAGTTGTTCAAATATCCAGTTTGAAACAGCGTTTGCATTTCGCTTGTTAAACAGCCAAACCTGTAGCAAGGTTGAACGGCTAAAAGCTAAATTCACTGGGAAATCCAAAATATTTGGAGAATGGGCAAAATTGGGCAAAAAACGTTAATAACATATCAAAATAGGCAGACTCTAATTTACTCGTAAATAAATATATTTTGGCACAATTTGGTAGAAAGTTAGTTTTCGATCTACGAGGCATTGTCAAGTTGGTTAGGATGTCTCTATTATAACACTTAACACATATAATTCACATAATTACCACATGACAAACACTGACATTAAATTACATATAATTTACATTCTACATACCTTGACCTTCATTTTCCATATTTTTTAAAATTTTTTTGTTCACTTGTATCAATTTCCTAGTAGCACGAAGTTTAGAAAAAGTTTCCTCTATTTTGATAAAAAAAAACAGCTGTTAATTGAACATTGCAGTTTGCAGCCGTAGTAAAGTAACAGGGTTGCCATCAGATTATTTTTAATTTTGAAATAAGTATACTAAGACTATGTAATTTAAGAATATCTAGCAAAAATTAGAAAATACATTCATGAAAATTTTTACTTTATGCCGAAAATATGGCAAATCCGGCCACAGTGCATTGGTTTAATAGAAAAACTCGTTTTCGGTAATCTTTATTTAGAAATATCTTAAAAACAAAAGCTGGCCTTGGCAACTAATGGGTTAGCGTTCTCGGCTTTATTCCAAATTTTAGGAACGAAAGACATACATATTTGGTTATAATATTTTAGGTAACGCTTTCAAAAATTCAACAGTATTTGCAAAATATTTGAATTTTTTTAATAAATTGTCTTTTATTAGCTTGGGGTCATATGTGACCCCAATTCCAAAAGGGTTAATGGAGTCATATTATTTTTTTCAAAAACCCCAGGCTATTAAGATAAAATATAGCTTTTAAAAGTAGAGAACTGCTTAATTTTTGATATAAAGAATTTAGAAAGATTACATATACTGAATATTTCACAAAAGCCCATTTTTCTCGAAATCCGCAAAAATAAAATCCTTGTCCAAAAAATTCTGGCATAGGGATTTACATAAAAATTCACACAGTTAATCTGTAACATGTATTTAACAAAACTTTAAAGTGCCAGATCCCATTTTTTTAACTTTGTTTAAGAAAATTTTTTAAAACTAGAAAAAGTAGTTTTCAAAATTTTATCAAAAAAAAATTTCCATTTTCGGTCTGAATGCTTAATAGGTTAACAAGGTGGTAATAAAACAAGATTTCATATCTGAGTATTTACACAGAATAGAGACTAAAACAAAAAGTTGGCTTTAATCAATTTCAAAAAGTTGAAAAAAATGCTATCAATTTTCATGACCTAATTTTTTTTTTTTTTGGCACAAAAGTGGTCCCCCAGACCACTTTGCTATTTCTTGGCGAATTTTTATTCGATTTTGAATTTTTATAGCTTTTTGAAAAGGAAATTTAATGCTGATCTCGATTCTTATAACAACTTGTCTAAAAAAATATACTATAAAACGAAATTTTCGTAAAATCTTAAAAAAAGTCATATTTTCCCCATATAAACACACTTGAAATTTTGAATCGATTTCCGGCGCGACTTTTCTTTATCCGATTGTCCCCAAGCTTCACATTTATTAGTTTTATATTAAAAGGTAACAAACTGGACCCCGCCTATCCCCAAAATCGCAATTTGAAAAATGTCCATATAACGTAGGACCACTCTAATGTCCATATACATTTAGCATCTGAGTCAGATTTGGAGTAGTCAGATTCGGAGTCGAAATCGTACCTTTAAATCTTCAGCGGATGAAGTCGGAGTTGGAACTTTTGTTTTGACGATTCCACAGAACTCAGCTTCAAACAAGAACTCAGCTTCACAATATAGCCTAACACAACACCGGTTCTTATTGTTTTGACTTTCTGCTTTTAATTTTCGTATTTATTAATTATTTCCAACGAAATAATGGTAGGTTGCAGTATAATAAGTTATACCGATATTTGTAACAACCAAAAATATTTGACCTAGAGTCACGTTCTAAGTCGATTTAGCGATGTTAGTATGTCCGTCTGTGTGTCCACATAAAACCTGCAGTCAAACTACAGGTTGCAAATATCAACACTATTGAAATTGATGAAAATCGGTGCATGTTCAGACCTAGTCCCCATACAAATGACCCCTATAAAATCGACTTAAATTGCCATAAGATCCAACTTATCATATAGATCTCGGTTAAATTTGGTTTGTGTGTGTTTATTATACCCGTTAATCGGTAGTCCATAAACAAACCCTGTTGGTTAATTGTTAATCGCAGCGACCATGCTTCCCGATCTTCCCTTAGATCTATTAGATTTTTCTCTAATTTCTTTGTATATATTTTTTGCAAAAAATAAATGACCTTACCAAATATGATCAGAATAGGTCCATTTTTCATCCTTGTCGAGCTTCCGATATTAACTCAAATTCGGTTTCTGCTAAGTTGGACCTAATACCCTTTCTCTAAACATATGGCACAGGGTAGCGTATAGTCGATCTAGATCAACTATAATTTTTTTACTTGTTTTATTATTTGAACGATCCATGCTGAACCCAAATTTTAAACAAATGAAGGAAAAAAGCTTAAATTAGGAACTATCGTTTTAGTATTCTAAAATATAATTTGTTTGTTGCATTGTGCTTGCCGATTTTTAAGTTTCAACTTAGAGAAAATTAATAACCAAAAAAGAAGGATAGAAAGAGGCAAATAGCTCTTCTTGTGCCCTTTATTTATAATATTAATAGGCTAGGCGATTTCTTGTGATCGATGTTTTGTTCTACCGTTTTATCCCGATTTTTACAAAATGTATATTATTTGAAAGGTATTTCTTTTTTGCCGTTTTGCAGATTTACAGATTTTTAATTTTTTGCCTTTATTTTGAGTAAATTCCATTTAAAATTGCTAATAACACATACATAAAACTATACAATGCTATATGTGTGTTTATTAAATTTGTTAATGTGTTTGTAATAAAAATAAGTTTGTTTTTTTGTGTTAACTTGTGAATTTGCTATAATTGATTAGCATACTTTTAGGGTCTTTATTTAATAAAAAAATTAAATTTCCTAGAATTTGCGCTCGAATTTCGTGGCTGGATTCTGCTAGTGTTGCTTATATATGGAAAGAAATAATTTGGAATTAATTGGATTCACAATTTTGTTTTTTTGAATTTGTTAATAGGTATATAGTGCCGATCTCCTACTTCTATAGGAAGTTCATCAAAAGTTCTGTATGACTTTCTTCACTTTCGCTATGCGTGCGCCATCTGCCTTATATGAAAAAATTTTCAATATTTCCTGGACCAATCCCAACAATTCTGGCTTCAGCGATTAAACATGAAACAACATGAGTGAAGCCGAACCTACCTAGATATGAGTTATTTGCATACTGTAATAACATTCCATTTAGACAAAAATTATATTCGTTTCTACGAATGAAAAACATTCTTTTCATGAAGTCAATTTCAATAAGTTTAAGCAAATTTAAGTAAAATAATGATTATGCCTGGCAGTGATTGTGATTTCCGCAGAAAGACACTTAAAAAATATATTCATGTTATTTTTGAATTTGGACTGTTGTTAAACATGACTAGTTAAATTTTGTTTTTATATTAAAAAAAAAAAAAAAATAACTAAACCAAATTGTTGTAACTGTCCACGTGTTCAGCTGCCAATCATAACAGAAACTGTTGTAATTTCTGTAGTGTAGTGACAATATAATGCCGCACTTGTTAAAGCGGTTATGAGATCCTTATGCTTTAAATATGTGTAGTTAAAAGAAGTCCGAGGAGCTTGTTAAAAAGTAATTTAAAAAACTACAACAACAACTTGCAACCATAACAAAAACATGCAAATTGAGCATGACTGGCTGAACTTATTTATTATGGCTGGTTGGTTATCAATACAGGACCAGAAAATATATATGCGGTATTTTGCTGCCCTTTAATAATAACGTTAAAAAAATCTTTAGCAATAATTCTTAAGAATAATAACAGCTACAAAGTTGCCACCTAGTTGTCCTTTAATCAAATGGTAATTATATACTTTTGAAAAAAAAAAAAAAAAAACATACAATGTATTAACATAAAGTAAAAATTACATGTCTAGAACTACAACAAGAAAAAAATTGTAAATTTGTTATTTATTTACTATTTTTAATTTAAAATTATGGTAAAGAAAATTTCTCAATTATGTTTAAATTCCAAAAAAAAAAAGAAAAAAAAGAAAGAAAAATATATGTGGAGTAGATTGACTATACTATAAGCTATACCCTGCGTCTACAAAAAGGATCTTAGGTCCAACTAATTGGATATAGATAAGCATAAATCAAAACTGAGTGACATTGTTATTAATTTTTTGTACCAATCCTGGCCATATTTGATAAAGTCACTTGTTTTTTTATTTTTTCAAAAGCACATACAAACCAATTTTTAGAATTTGTCTCAATGCAAGATTTTAATGCCAAGGGCAATATATTTTTGGATAAATTAAGAGTAGCGCTACTCCCAAAGGTGACTGTTAAGTAATTCCACAAGAATTTACATTACCAATTTTATATTTATTTAATTCGATTTGCCCATATGCTAAATATGTTTTTAAATTCATAATTTATACTAATACAAGAACTAACTTTGAAGCATTTGAATTTGTGCCGATCAGTGTTAATTTGAATTTCGCGATAAACTTGCTGAATTAGCCATCTTTAATTTTCATATAATTTGTATTTTTATGTTCGAATAGAAAGAAGAAGAATCATAATGAATTGTTATTTTGTAAACTAGTAACTAAGTGAAGTTCGTTTCTAGAGGTCAAAGAGTAAGGTTGTTTGGACCTGATTGCCTAAATTAACTTGTTTTTTAAACTCATTGAATTTGAATCGAATTTATAAAGGTTAACTACTTAATAAAATTTGTTTTATTATCGAAAGTATTTCGGGATTTTCTTTCTTTATTTTATTCGCATTTGGACAAAAACTCTTGTCCAACAGTGACCACGCTGAATAGAAAGGATGAAATAAATAAAATATTGAAACAATATCATGATGACCCCATAAAAGGAGGTCATTCTGGCATAACAAGGACAATTGGAAAAATTAGACGATATTTCTACTGGCCGAAAATGATCAAGTCGGTATCTGATTACATAAGATCTTGTAGGAAATGTCAAGAATGCAAAACCACTAGACATACAAAAATACCAATGACTATAACGGATACTCCGATCGATGCATTCGATACGGTCTTGGTAGATACAATTGGACCACTCCCAAGGACGAAAGATGGTTTTGAATACGCAGTCACCATAATATGTGACCCGACGAAATATCTGGTAACAGTGCCAATACGCGATAAAAGCGCGAAAACGGTATCCAAAGCTATATTTGATTCATTTATATTGGCTTATGGCCCTATGAGGACTCTAATTACGGACATGGGTACAGAATACAGGAACACTATTTTGAATGAATTATGCAAATATTTGAAAATTATTAAGGTAACTTCTAGAGCACACCATCACCAAACGTTAGGAACGGTAGAAAGAAGCCATAGGTCTTTCAACGAATATGTACGTTCCTACATATCAGTTGAAAGGGATGATTGGGATGAATGGCTAAAGTACTTTACGTACTGCTTTAACACGACACCTTCAGAGGCCCACGGATACTGTCCATTTGAATTATTTTTTGGAAGAATAACATATGGATTCAATAGACTTAACAACAAAGATAGAAGTAGCACGTAAGAGAGCTAGGGATAAACTTATTAGGAATAAGGAATACAATAAGAATTATTATAATAGAAATATAAAATAATTAGATATAAAAATAGGAGATAAGGTATTACTTAGAAAGGAAACAGGACATAGACTAGAAAATAAATATATAGGCCCTTATATAATAGACAGTTTAGAAGTTAATGGAAATATAATAAGATCACAAAAGATAACAAAAACAATTAGTACACAGAAATAGATTAACAATATATTACTAAAAGTAAAATCTGTACAACTATGAAAATTTAATTAAATTGAAGAAATTTAATATCTAATAAATATAATTATTTACTCCCTCCAAACTTAATCTGATTCTAACATTGAAGAAAGTAAACAAGTATTATTTTATTTTTATTATTCTAAAATATTTAAAAATCATCTGTTATATTTATAAAATTAAACTTTTTTTTAATTAAAATCTCCAAATAATTAATAGAATCACACATACATAAACATATGTCTTAATTACTAAATTATTATAAAGACATATATATCGTCGGTGGTATTCCAAAAGGTGCGACATCCAAAATTCACAATATTAGAGTTATTAGTATATTAATGTTTCACAAACCATTCTGTGTTCTGCCAAAAAGTCCTACATCCTTGTTTTAATTTTTGGTTCCATAACAAGCAAAGTTCTATATCCTTTTTGTCTTCCTTGGTATGCCAAAAGGTGCTATGTGTGGATGTAGAACTTTTTGCCATACCAATTTTGGAAGAAGAAAAGCGCCATCAGCATTGTAAAACCGGGTAAAACGGGCAAAATAATTCGTTGATTTCAGAATTTATATTTTTAAGTTTTTCCTCAAAATTAATTATTTTTTTTGGTTTTTGGTTTCGTAATAACAATTCATTTGGAAAAATTAAAAAACAAAATTAAATCGACGCACGCAGGTTTTAATCCGCCGCCGACTAATTTTTAGGTCGAACCGCCACCGCCGATAATTATGGACGGCTTAGATCTCTGTTCTGTATCTGACAGGTGACGAATCAATAGAAATGGAGTTAGAAGAAGCTGAATCAATAGAAATGGAGTTAGAAGAAGGTGCCATAGGACAGCTAAATGAAAGTGATCAGGGTAGGTATAACTTTTCTGAAATTAACATTAGTTTATGTCAATTAAACCGTCCTTGTCCTTGTAGATGTGCCCGGTCCAAGTAAAAAACGTTCAAGATGGAAGCAGCGGAAACCTGAAGAATGGAAGAAGAATCTAAGAAAAAAGGCGTGTTCTCGGGGTGAAAAGCATTTGGATGAAAAAGGAAAGATGAAAATGGCGAAGTTGATGAAGCCTTTGATAAATCACTCTCACAAAGAACCAACGAATTACAAGTGCAGTTTATTTACAGAGGAAGATCGTCTGGAAATATTCAATGATTATTGGAAAAAAAGAGATACCTTTAACGCTAAGCGCAACTTCCTCCTGAAATATACCAAAGCCATTCCAGTGAAAAGAATAAGATCCGAAAAAGAAGTAAATTTCCGAAAGAATTTGGCTTATGAATAAGTTTTACCAAAAACAATGAAAATTTAAAAGTGTGCCCTGAATTTTTCTGTGCGACCCTTGCAATTTCGTACAAACCCATTGCTTTGGCAAACAAAGATCGATCAAACACTGGTGAATTTTTGGGCGAAGATCAAAGAGGAAAACATGAACCTCACAACAAATTGAAGCCAGAGGTAATTGCTGCCATCAAGAATCATATTGAATCTTTCCCACCAATAGAGTCACACTATTGCCGAAAATCATCAAAAAGATTGTATTTAATCAGTGGTTTAACTATTTCGAAAATGTTTGATCTTTTCAAAGAAGAAGCAGCAGGAACAGATTCTGCAAAAGTCAGTTATGAAAAGTACAAACAAGTTTTCGGTCAGGATTACAACATGGCATTTCACAAGCCCAAAAAAGAATTATGTGCTACATGTACCTTGCCCAATCAGCCATTGAACCATCAGAAGAACAAAAATATGATTTCGAAGCACACATTAAACGAAAAGAATTAAGCCGTGCTGCAATGAGATCAGACATCGAAAGTTGTGCTATGGATAAAGAGTTGATAGTTGCTACCATGGATTTGCAATCAGTTTTGCAGATACCACAGGCTGAAGCAAGCCCATTCTATTACAAAAGAAAACTATGTGTATATAACTTCACTGTTTATAATGAAGCTACTCGTGATGGAACTTGCTACATTTGGTCTGAAGTTGATGGCAAAAGAGGAAGTAGTGAAATCGGATCTTGTGTGAAAACATTCATTGAAGGAGAAATGCAAAAAGGGTACCGAAAAATTGTTTTGTGGTCTGATAATTGCAGTGGACAGAACCGCAATCGTTATATTGATGCAATGTTGCTTCAGTTAGTACAAGAATATCCCACTGAAATCATCAAACAAAATTTTCTAGAAGTAGGCCACACTCAAATGGACGTCGACAGTATGCATTCTGCTTTTGAACATTCGGCCAAAAACTGTTCTATATTTTCCATGAATGATTGGTCAAACGTTATTCGTCAAGCTCGGCGTAAGCATCCATACCATGTGGTACGAATGTCACATAGTCATTTCATTGATTTAAAATTGGTCAGTGCCAGATCAATGAAAAAAGTTATTGTGTTCAATGACGGAGAAAAATGGAATTGGTTGAATATAAAATCATTGATGTTTTGCAAGTATTAAATACAACCAGGATGAACAAGAATATAAAGTACAAAAACAATTCATTTGCTTATAAATCAGTGAGTTTATTTACAAGTATAGTTTTTATTTTTAGTTTGTTAATGTTGAAGTGCGTAAAGTCAGAGGAAGGCCAGCTATTAGTTGGCCATTACTTTACGAACATCTCCTGCCTATAACAGTAGCCAAAAAACGGGACTTGCAAAGTTTATGTGCTTATGTTATGTTTAAAAGCTTATTCCACAGGAACTCCATGCTTGGATTGAGTGAGAAACATGTCCTTTAGTATTTAGTGCAAAAACCAAAGTTAAAAAATGCTTTCTTTCAGCTCATTGTCAATTGAAAATGAAACCGTTGAATCGAATTCCGAAAAAAGTGCAAAGTTAAAAAATGCTTTCTTTCAGCTCATTGCCAATTGGAAATGAAACCGTTGAATCGAATTCCGAATCAAGAGGTTAATTAATTTTTCAACCTTTTGTTCATTAGTATATTACTAGATTTGTTTTTCGTTAACATTCCTCGTTTTGAAATAAATGTAATTTGAAAAGTGTGTTTTTAGACAACTACCAGGGTTGTATATCCATTCTTTTGTGTAACATTAATAAACCAATAATGTGCCAAAAAGTGCTATATCCATTTTTACAGTAATCCAGTGATGGTGTAAAGTTTTCATCTGACAAATTATGTATAATTTTAGGCAAGTA
Organism: Cordilura impudica; assembly: GCA_963682025.1. Lineage (NCBI taxonomy): Eukaryota > Metazoa > Arthropoda > Insecta > Diptera > Scathophagidae > Cordilura > Cordilura impudica. The sequence goes on from OY821520.1 coordinate 69,084,733, forward strand.
TTAACTACATATAATTTGAAAGTATCACTGCATTTCAAAATAATTTGAATTTTAGCTAGCCGTTTCAATAGTATTTTGCAATTTTCTCAAAATGAGCAAAAGTGGATATAGCGGCGACGATATATATATTTATATATATATAAAAAACTTAAATTAATTTTTGAAAATAATCATTGTATTAACTAATAACTTATTAAAAAGAATGACCAGGTCATTGTTATTAAAAAGGGAGGTAGCATAGCCATCCCATTAATATACATATATTATAATCATTTATTTGTAGTTAAAATAATTTTATAATCTTAATTCATACCAAATAAATAATCTTAAATTATTTAAATACTCTTAAAATATAATCATTAGTTTGTGGTTAGAATAATTCTAAATAAAAATAAAAAAAAATCTTAAATTAATTAAATAACCCTAAAATATAATCATTTGTTTGTAGTTGATATAATTTTAAATATGTGTACATTTCATAGCTGAACCATTCGTTTGTGTTTTAAATCGCTCCGTTTATTTCTTAAATATTGGAATAAATACATAACTGATTATAATTAAAATTACATCAATAAGTTCGTCTTAAAACCGTCCGTTTAACTACTATAGTGTTGATTTATTTCGTTAAGTGTTTTCTTAAAAATTTTAAAGTCTAAAAAATCATTTAAATTCTTCAAAAACTTAAAAAATTAACTTTCAAAAGTAAACAACAAAACAAAATACATAAATATCCATAATTAAACTCTTAATATTGCTCTTTATTTAGTGCTACTCTTAAATAATATTCACTTTGAATATAAAACAAACATACAAACATTCATAAATATTAAAATAATAATATTTCAATTTGTCTTTAAAGAAAACAACGATAGCAATAGCAAAACAAAAATACCACTTCTTTTTATAAACTCTTTTTGGTTATTCGTCAGGAGTACATAGTCTGTTGATTTACAGCCGACCATTAGCTGCCGCCGTTATTGTTAATTCAAATTAATACGAAACTTTTAAACGTTTTATTATAATGTCCTGCTTAAAAAAAGGCTGCACTATCATTGTAGATGGTGAACAAACTGTTTGTTGCTGGTTGTGTCATGGCTTATGTCACTTTAAATGTAGCGGTCTACCTTCAAATACCGCTGAATCTGTTGCTTTGCTAAATAATATTGATTATACTTGTGATAATTGTTTTGCCATAAAATCTGATTTTTACAACTTCTATCAGAGTTCTAAAAACAGTTTTGTAGCCATTAAAAATAATATGGCTCAGCTTTCTAACCAATTTGCTAATTATGAGAAACTGTTCGAAAATTTCAAATCGTTAAGTAGCTTAAAATCACCGCCACAAAAAAGGCTCCGAAAATCTCCGAGGAATGCAAACAAAGATGAATCATCTTCTAATAATTTGCCGATTTTCCCTAGTTCATCTACTTCTCAATCTGCAACGCCAACTATTACTATATCCGACACAGCCTTAACTACTCAGGGCCTTCAAAAAACGTCTGAGAGAGTGCCTGTTTTAAATGTTCCTAAAGAGCTAAAAGTTGTAGCTCCTAAAGAAACAATTTTCGCTTCTCGGTTTGCTTCCGAAACTTCTGAAGAAGATATAACCTATTACATAAAAACCAAACTTGGAGTTGATGCTGATATATCCACTTATAAGTTTAAGTACTCACAACCGAGAAATATCGTATCTTTTAAAATTACAGTGCCTGGAAATATTTTTGATAGAATAGTTGATCCTAAATTTTGGCCAAATAATACTCTGGTCCGGAAATATATATATAAAGAAAATAATAGATCTGAAATCATTGTAACTATCTCATCCCTCGAACATCTTATATCAAAAAACTAATTTTGAATCGTGATAACTGCATAAACATTGCGTATCAAAATGTCCGTGGATTAAATACGAAACTTAATAGATTATTTTCTGAAAGCTTTGGTTTTATATACGATATCTTAGTTTTTTCTGAAACCTGGTTAAAGTCTCATGTTTTAAATTCAGAAATTTTGTGCAGCAATTACCAAATTTACTGATGTGATCGATCCATTCGCATAGGTGGAGGTGTTCTTATTGCAGTTTCATCTAATTTTTCATCTGAGCTTTTGCCGATTCCAATATCGGCCATCGAATTTATTAGTGCTGTAGTTAAATTAGAACATAAAAAACTGTTTATAACCTGCTTCTACATTCCTCCTTCTTCCGATCCAACAATATATTTTAATCACTTGGAAGCTATTAAAAATGATGTAGAGTTTGCTGGCCCAAATGACGCAATTTTGGTAATGGGTGATTTTAATTTTCTGTTGCACGGGCTGTATATAATCTGATGAACAAATTTTTATATGATAACTACCTGATCAAGATAAAAAATAATTTTAAGTACAACCCAAAATCTTTCTATGATTTTGTCAACTGTAAACGAAAATCTGTGGGTTTTCCAGCCGAAATAAAATTTCTGGACCGAAAGTCTAGTGATATTTATGAAATTGCTGATATTTTTGCTGATTTTTTTGCCGCCACATACTCTGATGCCGAGTCTAGTTTCTCAAACTATCCTTTTCCACTGGATTCAACTTTACCATTCTCTTTTCCGCCTATCTTGACTTCTGACATAATTTCAAGCTCTAGAAAACTAAAATTCACTTACAAGAATGGACCTGATGGAATACCTTCCTGCATCTTAATTCGCTGCGCGTACGGATTATCCTTGCCATTAAATCTGCTTTTTAACACATCAATTAAATATGGCTATTTTCCAAAATCCTGGAAAGAATCGTTCATCATCCCATTACATAAATCTGGTAGCAAAGCCGATGTAAAAAACTACAGAGGTATTGCCAAATTAAGTGCAATCCCGAAACTATTCGAAAAATTTATTACTGATGCTATCTGCTTTCACACTTCATCTATTTTATCAACTTTTCAACATGGTTTTCGCAAGGGCTGCTCAACAATTACTAATATTTTGAATTTTACAACTCTCATCAATCGTGGATTTTTACAAAATAAAATTACAGATGCCGTGTACACTGACTTTAGCAAGGCTTTTGACAAAGTCAATCACAAACTTTTAGTTAAAAAACTGGATTTAATGGGCTTTTCGCACATTTGTTTAAGCTGGATCAAATCATATTTAACGGGCAGAACACAGAAAGTGATGTTTAAGAACGCAATTTCGTAAAAATATAAATGTTTTATCTGGTGTGCCACAAGGCAGCCACCTTGGTCCTATATTGTTTTTACTGTTCATTAACGACTTGCCTCATGTTATTAAATATTCGAATATTTTGCTGTACGCCGACGACGTTAAAATTTTCCTTACGTATAATACCATCTCTGATTCTATTTATCTCCAACATGATTTAAACAGTTTTTGCACTTGGTGTACTGTCAACGCAATGGAACTCAATTTAAAAAAATGTAAGCATATGCGATTTGCCAGAAAGAATGCTGCAATTGCTGAATTTTTTCTAAATGGATTCCAACTGGAGTTGGTTGCTTCATTTGTGGATCTTGGCATTTTACTCGATACCAAATTTGATTTCAAATCACATATTAATGCCACTGTAAATAAAGCCAGAGGTGTGCTAGCTTTCATAAAAAGATGGGCTAAAGAATTTTCTGATCTTTACGTAACTAAACAACTCTACATCTCACTCGTTCGACCTATTCTAGAATATGGTTCTCTTATCTGGGACCCTTCGTATAATGTTCACTCAGATCACGTTGAATCTGTTCAAAAACAATTCCTTCTTTTTTGTCTAAGGGAGTTAAACTGGAATTCAGGATTTAATCTTCCTCCTTATACAAGCCGTCTTGCTCTTATAAAACTTCCGACTCTTAAGAGTAGGCGAACTATGCTGAACATTTCATTTATATTGAACCTCATTAACGGCGATGTCAAATCAGAATTTCTTTTACACAACATTACTTTTAAAGTTCCTTTCCGCCCTTTACGACACTATGAACCTTTACAAATCCAGTTTTTCCAATCATATCACGCAAATGCCGATCCATTCAGGAGAATGTGCTCCAACTTTAACGAATTATATGAACTTATTGATTTCTCCTCCAGCATCAATTTAATTAAACATAATATCATTAACTTTTTAAATCAATAATATTAATACTGTTACTTGTTTAATATGTTGTTATTATTTATTTTGTAATAGCCTATAAGTTTTTAATCAGTCTGAAATGGCTCGGTCCATAGACTTAAATAAATAAATAAATAAATAAATAAATAAATAAATGAAATTACTTTGATATATCTACTCGTATTCAAGTTTTAATAAAACTAAATTAGATCTAAATTAAATTACTTAACTCAATTATGTAAATATCCCTATAATTGTGTAAAATGTGTGTGTTTTTTTTTTTTTTGCTTTAAAAATCTTTACTACATTATGTACATATAAAACTAAATAATTTAATGAATGACAAGATCATTCAAATTAGAAAGCGAGGCGTAGCGTGATTATATTCATAAGGTGGACGATAACTTTAGTTAGTCACTGATAAACGTATTTCAGTTACGACTAAAGGTCATCGGCCAAAATACAATTGGTACAAACGTTTGCTGATACGACAATTTACATTATGTTTAATCAATTGTCGATATAGCAAATGTATTGCGAAACACAGAATCACGCCATACGTCACCTGCATGTATGTATGTATGCTATATTTTGTTTATACAGGTATTTTTAATATGACATACAAAAATGTATGAGAAAAAGAAAGAATTAAAAATAAAGAAAATCATTATTGATTGAGACTTATCAAATTAAACAAGTCTGTTTATTAATTTAATTTTGTTTTGTAAAATAATTAAAATAAACTTTTTTATAAAATAAACTTATGATATGACTAAGCATTTTCTTATATATTTTAGTTTTGGAGTACTAATTAATTGGTGCACAAAACATGCATAAGCCAAATTTAACCGAGATCTATATATTATTTTGGATCTTATGGCCACTTAAGTCGATCTCATAGTGGTTGTCTCTATGAGCACCCGGTCTGAACATACAAATGTCAAATTTCAACAAATATTAGATCAATAACTTCAATATCAAAACCGACCAAACAATAACTGAATCAGTGGATTCTTCTTTGAAATTATTAAAAAAAAAAATTCAGTTTGCATTAAAAAATGCAACTAACCCAAACTAAAATTTAGAAATTACTTATCTTTAATAAATTCCCAAAAACTTGATAAGACGTTACACAATTTTAAATTGAATGTTGCTTTTAACCTTGAAATTTATATTCATATTAATAAGCATTAAAGTCATCTGTCATTTTTATTAATATTATTTATTTTTTGTCGGTGTTTTTAGGCAATTCATAAATTTTGAGTGAAAATATGCAATTAATCTTAAAGAATAATTGTTATTTCTTTACACTTTTGTCAAATCATATTTCAAAATCCTCTCATCAGTATTGTGCATCATATCTTTTTCCAAAGAAATTCTAAGCGAAAAAAAAATCTCAAATCAATGCAACAATCATTACTTTTTCGCTATCGATGGTTGAACACTGGTCATAAATCATAACAGCAAGCGTAAAACAATCTTTAGTTTTGAACTGAAGGAATAATTTTACAGCAACATTGAACAGTAGCAGGAGTTCATTGAATGTTATAAATTTTTTTGACAGTTTTAAAGCGTCAACATCAATTGTTTGACCAATGTGACGCCTTTATTAGATTGATGTTACTGGTTAAGGTGATGATAGGTATCAGTCAAGAAAACAATAAAGAAAAAGGATTTCAATGATTGTTTTTTTGTTTAGGATTTTTTTGACAGCAATTTATGTCTTTCGTGGAGTGATATTTTATAATGTGTTGTAATAAATATGTTCGATATTAAGGTGAGAATTAAAAAAAGACAATACACAATTTTATTCAGTAAATCTTTAATTTAGAGAAAAGCAAGAGAGATAGATTTATGAATTTTGTGTGAATATTTAATATAAATAACTGAGTATACTATTCGATGAATAGCGAAATATTGGAATAGCAAAAATAAAGAAATAAAATTTTTCAAAATATGACCTATGACCGCTCAGGCGAGTAAAAATCTATCTCATAATACAATCACAAAACCAGAGTAAGACACAACCGGTGTGAGTTAAAAGTGTATTGTGACAATAAAATTATTGTAGCTAATTCAACAACCCTCAAGAATAACACTATTACAAATACATATAACAATATCGAAGTATAACAACTAATTCAACAACCAAAAATTATAATTCATTCACAAATATAACAATATATGAGGATAAAAACTGTTTAATCTATGCTAAATGCATAACAAGTCCAAATTGAAAAAATAGTATAAGAAAGCATAGGTATTTCCAACTTAAAAAAATTTTTGATGTGTAAACATCTATGCGCTCAGGGGGGTAAACATTTATTTCACAATACAATCACAAAAACAGGGCAAGGGAAAATCGGTATGAGGTATATGTAAGTGTATTGGTGCAAAGATTATGATTTAAATTTAATTAGCTGATTCAACAACGAACAGAAATCGCCATGATTGTAAAGCAAACAACTGCAACCGCCAAGTACAACAACCATAGCAGTTGCTAGCTATACATAGATGGCGCTTACTGTTTGATTTTAATTGATGTGTAGATAGATGTTTACACATCTCCCCTGCGATCGGACTCACATAGTTTTATTTATTACTAGATGTTTACACGTATCCCCTTTTTTAGGACTCATATAGTTTTTTATACCCTATACCACTATGTGGTTTGGGTATAATGACTTTGTGCTGCTGTTTGTAACAACCAAAAATATTTGACCTAGACCCATCTTTAATTATACCGATTGAATCAGAATCACTTTCTTAGATGATTTAACAATGTCCGTCCGTCCGTCCGTCCGTCTGTGTGTCCATGTAAAGCTTGTAATCAAACTGCAGGTCGCAAATAGGAATATATTTTGATGAAATTTGGTAAATAAGCTTTTTTCGGCCACAGGATGAACGCTATTGAAATTGGTGAGAATCGGTCCATGTTCAGACCTAGCCCCCATACAAATTACCCATATGAAATCGACATAAATTGCCATAAGATCCAAATTGTCATATAGATCTTACTCAAATTGGGTTTTGTATGCGTTCATTACGTCCATTAATGAGTAGTCCAAAAATGATCTCTTTGGCCCCATATAGAGCTGCTTCCCGATCTTCACTTAAATCTATTAAAAAACAAAAATATTGCACTGATTCTTCTCAGATTTTGCTTGTATATATTTTTGCAAAATACAAGAGACTTTACCAAACATGATCGGACCTAGTCCCCATATGGATATAGCAGCCGATATGAACTTTTTCATATATGCAGCCAAAAAAAATTAATAAAAATCAGACTCAAATTTGGTTTTTGCTTAATTTCTATGTCCAGTTAGTTGGGCCTAAGAGAGAGGACATGGTATAGGGTATCGTATAGTCGGTCTAGACCGACTATAATTTTCTTACTTGTTTTTTTAAAAATTCTAGTAGCAATCTTCAAAAAAACTACTACATGTAGTGCAAAATTAGTCCTGTACATTCCGTTCTGTAACGATATAAAATTTTTAAAAATTTTCGTATTGTTGTACAGTGTAAGGTAATTTTCAGTTACAAATTAATTCTTTCATTGTTTTCATTAAAAATGCAATTGATAACAAATTATATTAAATTCTTGTCAAAAAAGAAATTTAATTAATTTTAAATTTAAATGGTATATATAATACTAATAGGCTAGGCGATTTTTTGTGACTAACGTTTTGTTCTACCGTTTTATCCTGATTTTGAACAAACGTATATTATTTGAAAGGTATTTCTTTGTAGCCGTTTTGCAGATTTACAGATTTTAAAATTTTTTCCTTTATTTTGAGTAAATTGCGTTTAAAGTTACTACTAACACATACATAAAATTATACATATGCTGTGTTTTATTAAATTTGTTAATGTGTTTGTTAATGAGTTTGTTATCTTCATTCACAATAATAATAAACCAAAAAACTGTTGGTTTCTGAATTGGCTAAGTTAAGAAATAAAGTTGCCTAGAAATTGCACTCGAATTTCGAGCGCTGGATTCTGCTAATTAGAATTTAAAGCTTACAGAGTGCAACGTTATTGGGAAAATACAAAACAAAATAAAACTAATCAAAACAAAAAACCCATAATTTATATTCTAAAATAACAATAAAACTCGCTTTAACCAGCTGATTGCTAAGATTTTCTCTTGCTAATTGTTTTGGTACATTATCTTGTTCTACTAATTCACAGTTAACATTAAATTTATTATTTATAGCAATATTAGTGTCTTGTTTTTAATACATTATTTATGTTGGTGAGAGAATTTATTTAATTATTTATTTTTAAATTTGGTATCCCAGTCAACGAGACCAGGTTTTAATATATGTGACAGGGAAAGTTATGGGTAAAAAAAAAATCGATTTTTTACTTTCTTTATGACTCTTATAGTAAACAACACGCTCTTTCTAATGCATCAAACCGAAGCTTTCTAACTGCATTAGTTTTGTCATAAATTAGCTTCAAAATAGACTCTTTTGATAAAAAAAAGGTAAAAATGAATACGATCTGACAAACTTTTCTGCAATTGATCTAAGTTGCTTCAAACTCGTCATTCAGGGGTTTTCGGGGTCACTGATTACGAATCTGGTATTAGATTTCAATAATCCAAAATAGCGGATCCAATATGGTGAATTTGTTTTTTTTTTTTTTATTGATCAGATTTGTTTTAAAATCGTTACTCAAAGGAGTTTGCGTTCGCTGATTAGGAATTTAAAGTCGGCTTTTTAAAATTCAGAAAGGCGGGTCCAATTTGGCGGATTAAAAAATTTTTTTCTGGATATCTTAAGTTGGATAATTATAACAGATATATATCCGATGTTTTTAATAAAACGAACTTAACTAAAACTAATTCTGCGTCTTACATATTCTTTTCTTCGATTTCACTTTTTATTCTGAATTAGCATTTCTCCTTTCATTACTACACCTATCAATTTCGCATCTTCATTCTTTTTTCAACCAAAATTTGGTTTAGTTGTGGTGCTACATCGTCGGTTTTTTTGATGCCAGAAACTAAGTCTCGAATATTTTTAAGCAGATACAGTTGTCTTTCCAAAGATAAACCCAGTGGAGTTATAATGTTTTTGCTAATAAGTAAAATTCGCCATATTGAATCAATTATTCTGAATTTTACAATTTTGACAATAAGCTGCTAGTCAGTAATCTCGAAGAAACTGCTAATATTACAAAATTAGGCCGCCATATTAGATCTATTATTTTGAATTTTTTAAACCTAATACCAGATTCGTAATCAGCGACCCAGAAAGCCCCCGGGTAACGAGTTTCAAGCCATAAAAGCGTGCACATCAGAATCAACTTTTTGCTTCAAAGCCGCTTTTCACCAAAACTTATTTTCTGACCATAAGTCTCTTTTAACTCTCCATATCACATACACTAGTCGGCATAATTATTTTGACAAAAACAAAATGATGCATTTTTGTATTATATTTTTAGTTGTCTTTATAGTATATACTTATTTTTTTTTTTTGTTTTGTTTAGATATTGGTAATATAAGCTAAAAAAATGACTCAATAGAGTTTGTTTCATTTAGGGTTCTCAAATATTGGCCTTGGTTCATCGAGCCGGCGATGGGAACCAAGTCACCCAACCCATTGTTCGCAATCTACCCACAGAACATGACAGAGTCTCCACCATGGCTCACTTTTTGGCCTTCGTACCTGTGGCAGCCTTACAAAAAACTTTTCTTTTGATGAGTTGAACTCCTAGGAGCTTTGACCTGTCCATAGAGCGCTTCTTCAAAACTCTTTTGGCTTCTGGAGATTCATTTTGGGAAGGCCAATCTTTTCAGCTTGTTCACATCTGATATGGAGGTATGTTCTTGCTTTGTATGTTTTAAAACTCCGTCTTTTAAACGTCGCCGAACACTACAGTCACTGATTAGATTCTTGGCCGACTGATTCCATTGATTTGCAGCAGATTGAGGCTTTAGTTGAATTTTTTGAAATTTCCGCAGAAGTATTCGTTCTTCAATTAGCGTTGTTTTGCGTTTAGCACCTGATCTATGTAAGTTTCTGATGTCATTATGTTTCTTTGTTTGTTAATTTGATAGTGCACTATTTGGCGCGTCAAACTAAATTTAATTACAATGTCTTTTACTGCGGCGCACAGTGGACCATATTTTGAGAAGGCGGCCAAAAATCATTTTTTTTTTGTTACCGATTTTAAAGCTATGTTATTCATTTGAAAGTAAATACTAGTAAGCCTCAGGAGCCGAAAAATGGCGACTCTATTTCATCCATATCACAGCGAACAGGTTCTTCGAAAATGGGCTTTCTCAGTATTTTGCTAAAATTAAAAATTTCTTTGTAAATTTTTATTTTTGAATGACTGTAACTTTTTTGATTTAAAAGATTTTGAAGTGAAATAAATTTTGTATAATTTTGTGGCTTCCATGCTATTAATGTTAAAAATGTAAAATCACTGAGTCATTCCAAAATTTAAAAAAAATTTTTTTTAAAAGAGGTCAAAATTTTCCGAAAATCTTCATAGAGCATAACTCCTGCCAGTCAAAAGCAGTTAGAAAAAGTCTTGCACTCTTCTATAGTCTCAACCCACGCCTATACTCCTATACCCCATTATACACCCGCCAGTTTGCGGCCGTGTGCACCAGAACAATTTTTCTGACCCAAGGTTAGATATTTTCTGTTTGAGGTGATATTCTAACCACTATGTGGTTAGAATATATTAAGTTTGAGGTGATGTTTGTAACTGCCAAAAATATTGGACCTTTATCCATCATTTATTATACGGATCGACTCAAAAACAAATTCTGAGTCGATTAAACGATGTCCGTCCGTCCATCTGAGTGTTATGAATACAAAAGTTGGTCGTACCGGTGCACCGCGGTGTATTTTTTTGCGTGTCGGTAGAGTTTTCAGGAGTTGTTATATACTTATTAAAAAGGGTTGAGATATAATGCGCTTAATTGTTACAGGTACATTTACATAGGTATCTTTCAAAAACATTAATAGTCCGAATTAGAGTTATATAGTTTAAATACCTGACAAAATGGGAAACAATTATGAGCAGGTATGCTTCACCTTTTAAAAGGGGTTAGGGTGTAGGCTTTTTATGCTTCTAAAAGTGGTAATAAAAGATACAAATTTGTAAATGGTAAAAAAAAACTATTGCGACATAGCCCTTTAAGATATGAGCATGTATGCTTCACCTTTTAAAAGGGGTTAGGGTGTGGGTTTTTTATGCTTCTAAAAGTGGTAATAACAGATAAAATTTTTATTTTACATAATTGCAAGAAAGAGTATTTATAATAATGTTTCCACAATTATTATTCATTACTATTTGTGCAATGGCTAAGTACTGTTACAGAGATCTGGCAGATATTTATTTTCAACGAAATGATGCAGACGATGTAATTTTGCACATAGTGAGCAACGACTTCTTTAAGAATTGTAACCTAGAAGACATTGAAATGCACAAAGGAAAAATTACTAATTTTGTATCGAATTTGAATGCTCTCATAGCAAGGCAAAGATGTACAAACGATACCAAGACTGGTTAATAAAGGAACTTATTTTTGAGAGTGCATCTACAACTGCCAATGAAAGTGGAAAAAGGGTCGACCAGCAAAACCAATTGACGGTTGTAGTGAAAGATCTCGAAGGCGCAAGCTGGAGAATATCAATGAAGAAATTTCTCAAAGAATTATTAAGGATTCATTTTTGCACCAAATTCAACCAACAGAAAATAAAAAAAAATTTAAATAATTGAAAAAATAGTAGAAGCGACCCCAAGGCGCACAAAGAGGATTTTGAAAAACATTCCTACACTAGAATTAAAATTGCTCTAGAATTAAAATTGCCAATATTGAAGCTCTAGCAACACAGCTTAACTCAGCCGTGTTTTTCCCATAATCTCCAATAACTTTTATTCAATAATTTATTTGAATATTATAAAAAAATGTCAGTAAAATTTAAATACCGAAGTTATTTGATTGTCACTTGCTAAACCATGCGCGAACGCTGCCACAAAGATTTTGTCAAAATACTTATGCCACGAAAAAATTCGCAAAAAAAAAAAATGCACTTACGCCCGAAAAATTTGTATGGGATTGAGGCATTTGTTCATGAATGATTTTGGGGTGTAATTTTTATTTGGTTTTTTGAGAAATTGGGGCATTTGTTAATTTTTTTTTTACTTTTTTTTTGGGGCATTTGTTCATCATTTTTTTTTTTTTTGTGGCATTTATTCAGTGGGGCCCAAGTACTCAGCGCCGAAATTTATATTTAAATAACACATTTTATAAGATATATAGGTACTAGTATGCCCTGTCGCGCTTCGCTACAACTTATCGAGACTTATTGACATGTTTTATTTCATAATCAATTTTTGCTACCGAATTTGTATTGTGCAATTAAAATATTTTATTTTATTTATGTAATATTTTTTTGCTTCAATGCCTGCTGATATACAATATTTTTATACCCTATACCACTATGTGGTTTGGGTATAATGACTTTGTGCTGCTATTTGTAACAACCAAAAATATTTGACCCATCTTTAATTATACCGATCGAATCAGAATCACTTTTTGAGTTGATTTAACAATGTCCGTCTGTCCGTCCGTCCGTCCGTCTGTGTGTCCATGTAAACCTTGTAATCAAACTGCAGGTCGCAAATATGAATATATTTTGATAAAAATTGGTATATAAGCTTTTATCGGCCATGAGATGAACGCTATTGAAATTGGTGAGAGTCGGTCCATGTTCAGACCTAGCCCCCACACAAATTACCCCTATGAAATCGACATAAATTGCCATAAGATCCAAATTGTCATATAGATATTACTCAAATTGGGTTTCTATGCGTTCATTACATCCACTATTGAGTAGTCCAAAAATGATCCCTTTGGCCCCATATAGAGCTGTTTCCCGATCTTCACTTAAATCTATTAAAAAACAAAAATATTGCACTGATTCTTGTCAAATTTTGTTTGTATATATTTTTGCAAAATACAAGAGACTTTACCAAACATGATCAGGATCGGTCCATTTTTGGACCTAGTCCCCATATAGATATAGCATCCGATATGAACTTTTTCATATCTGCAGCCAAATAAATTCATAAAAATACCACTCAAATTTGGTTTTTGCTTATTTTCTATGTCCAGTTAGTTGGGCCTTAGAGATAGGGTTTCTAAACGCATGGTATAGGGTATCGTATAGTCGGTCTAGACCGACCATAATTTTCTTACTTGTTTGTTTTTCCTTTCGGTGCTACAATTATCAAATTTTTCGGCGTTCCTACTCTGAAGCAATGTATATATAGCTACTCATAACAACATAACAAAATAGATTTTTCAAATTAAATCTGGCAACACTTAACTATTGGCCTTGAATTAAAATATTATTTGGCAATTATTCATTTTAGCGATTTTCGATTTTGGGGATTTTTGATTTTAGCGATTTTTGATTTTGCCCATTTTCAATTTTGAAGATTTTTGTTTTGGCGGTTTTTCATGATTTTCCGTTTTGGCTATTTTTCAATTTGGCGATCCCACCCATATTTTCCGTGATAATTAATTGATAATTAATGTACTTGTCAAGGGTTCTAAGACTGTCGTTTTCTTCTCCGTTTCACTTCATATTTTTTATATGCGAGGTGCCACGCCCACTAATTCCGTCCCGCCCATTTTTTATCGTACTGCTCACATTAATATCTGATGGGCTTGAGCAAAGTGTCGAGGCTTTCTCTTTTATAGTACATCAGTTCTATATTATATATTTTTTTGTATGGGCGGTGCCACTCTCACTGCTCCGACCACGCCCACATGACTAACTTATTTGCTAACGCAAAGTCCCAAAGCTCTCAGTATTACAGTATTCTAGATATATGACGTTCTATATTTATTTTGTATGTGAGGTGTCACGTCCATTTGTTCGATGCCGCCCTTTTTTTTGTCCGACTACTCACATTGAAAATAGATACCCTGAGACAAATTTGCAAAGTTATCCCTGTTATAGTATTCGAGATATATAATATTGAATTAAAACTTTGTATGGGAGGTGATACGCCCACTTATCTCATCCAAACCATTTTCGGCAAGACTTTAGTAGCCATGACATCACACAAATTTGCAAAGGTCTCTTTGTCATATTACTCAATATATATGATATTAAAATTTCGTTTTATATAGGAGGTGCCACACCCTCTAAAAATATAAACAAATTTTATAGCCTATGTCTATCCTTAGGGATCATTCTAAATATTGGAACCAACAAAAAAAGTGAGTAGTTTCGGAGATTACCTCCTACAAACAAACACGCATTACCTCTTTATTATAACTATTAGACTTAATTAATCAAACTATAATTTTCGTCTTAAAATTCTTTTAAGTTTATGAAAATTTTTGTCCAGAAGAAAGTCGATAGCATGTTAATAAAATATCCGGTATTATTAATAAGGCAATTCAAGGCTAATTTCCCCACTAGGTGATAATTTTTAACAATAACTACTGTATACAAATTACTATTGAAATATTCTGTCTTTTTTGTATCACATGTTCAATGATCTTCTATGAGGTGTTAACTTTAAGAGGCTGTTTCTCATTAGTTAATCTTTCTAAAAACACTAATCAGAGTTTGTCAGTCATAAAATTCAAGGATACTCCTGGTGGGGTGTAGTGATTTTTTGCTCGTAAATAGTGCTGTTGCAAAACAATGAAACATTGTATGTTAGAAAACTGTTTGCAAAGTTAATCTTTGCATCCATGCTGACTTAAGTCATTCAATAAATATTAGAATTTTGCTTAGAAAAATATTTCGAATAAGTATCAAGGTAATACCATTCGTTAGCAGCACGTTTTTTTTTCTTTCAAATTTATATTTTTGTATGTATTTGACAAAATTCAAGTGTTAAAAATTTTGTTATGGTCATCGACCATGTAACCTTATCTAAAATTTCATTGTATTTTCTCAAAAATGGAAAAAAAAACCCAAAGCACACCTATAGAGAAGTCATTTAACGCTTGTTGTTTTTGAACAATGTGAAGAAAATTTTATTTTGTTCAATATTTTAGCATCTGTTCATTTCTTTTAAAATTGAATTATAGTGTATTTTTATTAGAATTGACGAAGGCTTCTAAAAAATGCCATTAAAACGGTCTTGGAAATTGCTAGTGCTAGGTTTATGTTTATTCGGAGCTGTAATACTCTTCAAAATTTTAAATAAATTATTATACGAGTGTCATCTGACTGGTCAGATCGGAAATAGAAATCGCTACAGAATTTGGAGAAAGTCGTTACACGTCCACATTTCTGAGCTTGTATTGAGTTTGGCTAGGATACTAATGCATATTTTACTAAAATGTGAATAAATCGTCAATCCAAAAAAAGACAAATTTTAGTCATATTCCCTACATAAAACAGTCTCCCGATGTTCGTATTAGACGAATAGATTCATAGATATTATTTAAATTTGGTTTGTATGTGTTTTTGAAAATTTGGCTTACCTTGCAATATAAATAGGAAAACTTATGGACGTAGTTTCACCATATCTGGTCGTCCTATATGAACTATTTATATCTCTAGCAAACAAATTTGCAACACTAATGGCGAAAAATCCAAAAATTAAAAAGTGAATTATAAAACCAGCTGACAGTGTTGTATCTTCTGAGATTGCTATGAAGTAAAAGCTGTATGGTATAAAACTGGTATAAAGACTAATGCTCGTAGGCCTGACTCTAGGCGAGTGTATTAAAGTGCATGACCAAAAAGTACAAGTACGAGTGTATGTGAGAGAGACGCAGGTTCAAAACTCATGGCCGGCCTAAGAAGAAAAATCATTTGAGTGCGATCACAAGGGAGATGTGTAAACGTATAATAATTAAAGAAAACATCAACATCATATTTTCCAGTGCATAAAAATTAAGTCGCTTATGTTGTTTTCTGAAATTCAATTGATGTTTTCAGAAATACAATTAATGTTTTCAGCAATTCAAATGATGCTTTTTGAAATTCTATTGATGTTTTCTGAAATTCTAATTATGTTTTCTGAAATTCAAATGATGTTTTCTGAAATACAATTGATGTTTTCTGAAATTCAAATGATGTTTTCTGAAATTCTATTGATGTTTTCTGAAATTCAATTGATGGTTTCTGAAACTCGAATGATGTTTTTTGAAATTATATTGATGTTTTCTGAAATCCTATTTATGTTTTCTGAAATTCAATTGATGTTTTCTGAAATACAATTGATGTTTTCTGAAATACAATTGATGTTTTCTGAAATTCTATTGATGTTTTCTGAAATTCAATTGATGTTTTCTGAAACTCGAATGATGTTTTCTGAAATTATATTGATGTTTTCTGAAATTCTATTTATGTTTTCTGAAATTCAAATGATGTTTTCTGAAATTATATTGATGGTTTCTGAAATACAATTGATGTTTTCTGAAATTCTATTGATGTTTTCTGAAATTCTATTTATATTTTCTGAAATTCAAATGATGTTTTCTGAAATACAATTGATGTTTTCTGAAATACAATTGATGTTTTCTGAAATTCTATTGATGTTTTCTGAAACTCGAATGATGTTTTCTAAAATTATATTGATGTTTTCTGAAATTCTATTTATGTTTTCTGAAATTCAAATGATGTTTTCTGAAATTATATTGATGGTTTCTGAAATACAATTGATGTTTTCTGAAATTCTATTGATGTTTTCTGAAATTCTATTTATATTTTCTGAAACTCAAATGATGTTTTCTGAAATACAGTTGATGTTTTCTGAAATACAATTGATGTTTTCTGAAATTCTATTGATGTTTTCTGAAATTCAATTGATGTTTTCTGAAACTCGAATGATGTTTTCTGAAATTATATTGATGTTTTTTGAAATTCTATTTATGTTTTCTGAAATTCAATTGATGTTTTCTGAAATACAATTCATGTTTTCTGAAATTCTATTGATGTTTTCTGAAATTCAAATGATGTTTTCTGAAACTCGAATGATGTTTTTTGAAATTATATTGATGTTTTCTGAAATCCTATTTATGTTTTCTGAAATTCAATTGATATTTTCTGAAATACAATTGATGTTTTCTGAAATACAATTGATGTTTTCTGAAATTCTATTGATGTTTTCTGAAATTCAATTGATGTTTTCTGAAACTCGAATGATGTTTTCTGAAATTATATTGATGTTTTCTGAAATTCTATTTATGTTTTCTGAAATTCAAGTGATGTTTTCTGAAATTCTATTGATGTTTTCTGAAATTCAATTGATGTTTTCTGAAACTCGAATGATGTTTTCTGAAATTATATTGATGTTTTCTGAAATTCTATTTATGTTTTCTGCAATTCAAATGATGTTTTCTGAAATTCTATTGATGGTTTCTGAAATACAATTGATGTTTTTTGAAAGACAATTGGAAAATGTTTAGAAAAGAACATATCATAATTTTTTCACCAATACAATCATAAGTCACACAGCGTTATCTGCTTCAGTTCACACCGATATGAGTCACGCTGTTTTTGTGATTGTATTGTGAAATAGAAATTTACCCCCCTGCGCGTATAGATGTTTACACATCAAAAACTTCATATAGAAACAATTTAATCAATTAAAACATAACAATTATTACAGTGTTTAATAAAATCAGTGATGCAGGCTGAAATGCTCCGCTACTTCTGCATCTTGCGGTTTTAGAAATAGAAGAAGAAAAATATCTGGCTACTTAACCAATATGTTTCATAACAATAATGTGACGGTAATTTATTACTTGTTCCTTTTCCATTAACTGTATCCTTAAAATAAAACATTACTAGCTACTTCAGATAAAAATGTTTTAAAATTTGCTATTTTTATGCGAAGAATTGTTTGTATTGTTTTTTAAATTATCGTGTGGCTTCTAAGATTTCAAAATAATCTTGTAGCGGTCAAACTTTGGGTATTATAACGCCGCACTGTGGGTCATATTTTAAGAAGGCGGCCAAAAATAATTTTTTTATGGTTACCGATTTTAAAGTTATGTTATTCATTTGAATGCAAATACCAGTGAACCTCGGGAGCCAAAAAATTGCGACTCTACTTCAACAACGAAATAGGTCTTCGAAAATGGTCTTTCTCAGTATTTTGCTAAGATTAAAAATTACTTTGTAAATTTTAATTTTTAAATGACTGTAGCTTTTTTGCTTTAAAAGATTTTAAAGTAAAATAGATTTTGTATAATATTTTAAAATTATGCAAAAAATTTAAAATGTATTTCAAGTCGACTTTATCAACAATTTTGTATGAAAAACATACAATAAAGTCTACTTGAAGTACACTTTAATTTTTTTTGCATACGGCCCTTAATGTTAAAAATATAGTCACTGAGTCGTTTAGAAATTGAAAACGAAATTTTTTAAAAATCGTCAAGCTATCCCGAAAATCTCATACTTAATAGAGCATAGCTCCTGTTCATCAGAAGCCATTTAAAAAAATCTTGCACTCTACTATAGTCCGAACCCTCCCCTGCACTCCTATATCCTACTGTATACCCGCCAGTCAATCTATGAAAAGTGTGTATCAGAGGGGTATTTTCCACATCCGTGGAAGATAGCCCGTGTCGTTGTTTTGTTTAAGTCACCCGATAGGATCCGGAGCCATCCTCGTTCATATAGTGGCATCAGTCTGCCTCCGGTACTTGGAAAAGTATTGGAAAGGATTATGGTGAAAAGGCTTCAGGAGAGGATCGGCCAGGGCACGTGTGAGTGGCAATTTGGCTTTAAAAGCGGTAGAAGAGTAGAGGACGTTTGGCAGCACGTTAAAACGTGCGTGGATAGGACAGAGTCAGGACATGTCCTTGGAATCTTTATTGATTTCTAGGGTGCGTTCGATTTCCTGTTATGGGAAGGCATTCTAACGAGGCTACGCGAGGTCGGCTGCCAAGAGATGGAGTTATGCAAAAGCTACTTCTCTGGCAGGCGGGCTTGAGTCGCTGGTGTGAACGAGTCCGTGTGCATTGAGGTAGTCAGAGGTTGTCCGCAGGGATCCATTTGCGGACCATTTATTTGGTATCTAATGATGGATCCTCTCTTGCTGAGGCTGATGGTTGCATACAATGTGTGCGCATATGCGGATGAGTTGCTCGTCCTTATCGAAGGCCAGTCTCGTGCTGAGCTGGAGAGAAGGGGGGAGGAAGCCATGCAGATTGACTGCGATTGGAGTAGACGAGTAGGGGTAGATGCTGCAATCGACAATACTGTGATGATGTTGCTGAGAGGCAAGTTATCTCTAAATCGACCTCCAACTGTTAGCACCAATGGCGTTAGCCTTAAGTATGCGACTGAGGTCAAGTACTTGGGGATAACAATGCGAGAGCGCATGAACATCTTGGTTCATCTTGAGCGTGTTAAGGCGAAATTGACTGGTGTGGTGGGATGTGTCCGGCGTATTCTTAGGAATGACTGGGGCCTCAGCAGGCGTTTTATGCGGACCATTTACCGAGGACTGTTTGTTGCTTGCGCAACATATAGTTCCTCGGTGTGGTCCAGCGTAGTCACGACTGGCAGAGGAAAACTGAAAATCATGTCGTGTCAACGGGTAGTCTTGCTCGCTTGTGTTCCATGTTCTCGTACGGTCTCCACGGAGGCCTTACAGGCGTTGGTAAGTGTAGCCCCTCTTGACTTGGAGGTGATACGTAAATGTATTGCCTACAGGATCAAGAAAGGACAGCCATTGTTGCAGTACGATTGGGTGACTAACGAAGACATTAGTGGGAAGAGCTGGACGGAGTGCAAGGCACTCTTAAACGAGTGTGTTGTGTCCAGATGGCAAGACAGGTGGGACGGTACTGACAATGGACGTGTTACATACGCCTTCATTCGCGATGTGACGTTCGTGGCGAAGTGTCCAAATTTTGGCTTCAGCCTGAGTTTGGGCTTTTTGCTTACGGGCCACGGGTCTTTTAACGCATTTTTGCATAGAAGAGCCTTGGCTAATACGTTTGAGTGTGACTGTGAACCTTTTACCGAGGACTGGTTTCATTTTTTGTGCATATGCACTTCTTACTCGGACATACGGGACCTGGATTCCCTGGGTGTCGTATTCACGGATGATGCTTGTGAATGATGAGAGAATGCGTTGTATGAATGAGTTTGCGTGCGAAGTCTTCAAAAGAAGATGTCTAAGAAGGGTTTGATCCGCACACACAGGATGTACGCATGCGTGTGTACCCAAGACCTTCTAGAAGGGCTTAGTGGTGCACATATACACTCACCTACAGGGTGAATGTCTGGGTGTGGGACTGATACCTTCGAGTGGCCACCAGTCCATAGCTGTTTGGAGCCAGACTGCTAGTAGCTTTGCTACGAAGTCTGACCGGAGGCCATATATATACATATATATATATCTGGTACCATGGGAAGTCAGAAGCCCCTGAAATCATTGATTCCAGCTGACTTGCGGGTACGGCCCCTTGGGGAGTATCGTGGTGGCTCTGGCTTATACCGAAATCGCTGGGAGAGCATAGTTCGATGTGGAGTTGCATTGAACCGGGTGCTGTGACCGTAGAACAGCAGAGGTGTGTAAGGTAGGCCTCGACTCCCCACCAAGGAGTGGGATTTGTTGCACAAATGCACATATCTTGAATTGGTACTGGAGTGTAGTTTAACTACACAATGGGGCGGTGGTGGGCGCATGTTCCGATCCAGTGTTTAGAGCACCGTGAGGTTATGTCAATGAGACAGGTACTCACGTAAAACACAAGACTTCTGTAAACGCGCCAGTTTCCGCCCGTGTGCACCAAAATAATTTTCCTGACGGTTATTAATTAATTTATTAATACAAAAGTTTTCCACTATGTGTTTAGAGTATAATGAGTTTGCCCTGATGTTTGTAACTGCCAAAAATATTGGACCCATACCCATCTACTATTATACAGATCGACTCTAAATCACTTTCTGAGTCGATTTAACGATGTCCGTCCGTCCGTATGTGTGTTATGAATATAAAATTTAGTCGCACCGGTGTATTTTTTTTTGCATGAGTTTATCTGTTTTTTATACTGACAGAAAAAGGAAACGGTAGAGTTGACACGAGTTGTTATATACTTATAAAAAGGGCTGAGACATAGCGGCTTAGAGCCGTCAACTAATAGGGCTACAGAAATTGATGTATGGGAAAATGATACTCCTTCCTCAACAAAGTAATACAGGCCAATAAAATTTGCATTCAAAAAGGAAACCAAAGATGCCATAACTGAAGAAGTTCAAAAAATAAAAGATCAAATTAAGGAACTTCAACCAGTAATATTTAAATTTGATGACCAAGACATTGAAGTAAAATTTTAAATGTGTCTCACAATGATTGATGGAAAAGTTGCACAAGCTCTAACCGAAACAAATTCATCGTCAAGCTGATTTCTATGCCAAAAGACATCAAAGTCAATTAAGCCAACACCCACCACAAGACGATAGTTTTAAGAAAGCCTACGAATTTGGAATGTCCCATCTTCATACTAGAATACGTTTTATGGAGCATATTCTTAAATTGGGTTATGATTTGGAATTTGGTCCGTTAGGTGAAACAATAAGAAAAACAAAGAAAACGAAGAAAAAAGAAAACAAAAAAAAAAATCAAATTCAAGAAAAATATTTACAGCTGTGCCTCATAATCGACCAACCAAAACAAGCAGAAGGAAACTCAAATGATGGAAATATTGCAAGGAGATTTTTTCCGATCCAGAAACTGCAGCATCTATCACAGGTTAGATCATGAAAAAACTAGATAATTCAAAATCATACTACAAGTTCTAGCATGCAGCAGAAAGATAAATGCAAAAAAAAAAAAATTGGAGAGTACGCCGATAAAACAGCGATACTCTATAACGAAAAATACTCTTTGAGGTTCATAAAGTTTTGTACCATGGGGAACAAATAATTCAAAGCAATATGCTACCAATAGAAGATCTTGTATCTGAAGAAGCGAAAGAAACAGGAAGAAGAATCCAGCTACCTTCGCGAGCACACCATAAGAAAAATGTCCAGATGTTGCACTAATGAAGACGTTATCACTATTTTGTTGTGCACTTCAGATCCATATATGCCCAACATTCGTCAAAAATGGAAAACTACCTCTACTGAATTTGATGAAGAAGCTAAACAACTTCTAGAAGATGAAAATCAGGGCTATTTAGAAGAAAATTTTACTAAATTTGTTTGATTTAAAGTAGCTTTTCAGTACACTAACAATAAGTTATACTCTTTTTTTATATAGTTAACAATTTTTCTTGATTTAAAAATTTATGTATTTTATAAATTTACAATAAAAATTGATATAGAAATATTTAAAAAACAATAAAAAAAAATGTTTAACTAAAGTAAAAACATCCGACTTTTTCATTGGAACTTCTCTATCTTGAACCAATATCAGCTAACTTTTACGTTCGCTGCTTAATAAGTTATAAGTTATTTAACTCGGACTCTTTCAAAAAAAAAAAGCCTACCTTTGGCCCTTGTCAACATTAGTACTAAAAAGTTTACGGGGGCCAAAGTTAGGCATTTTCTGACAAAATTTTACCTACAAAATTTTTAAGAAGTATTAGTTTTAAAAAAATAAGACATTGTATGAAAAATACCTTTCTTAAACTTTTAACACTTCACTTTTGTATTAAAATTCAACTCAAAATGAAAATGTATTTTAAACCCTCCATAACTTTTTTTATTATCGGTCGATATTTACGTTTTATAGCAAAACTTAAAGGCTAAAGTCCCACCTACCAAACAAAAGAAAAAAACTCATGTCGAAATTCAAATCCAGTCAAAAGTTATGGATTTCTGACCGCCTTCTCCTGAAATGGTCCACTGTGCGCCAACTGCGTTAAATAATGAATTTCATTGGCGTTCTATGAAGTACTTGGAGAACTTATAGGTAAGCGAGAAAAAATTAAATTTTTCCGATAGCAATTAATTCTTTTTATAGAAGACACAATCATTGTTTTTTATAAGAAGAAATTATAAAAGAAACTTAATTGGTATTCGAATTTAAAGTTTCAGTATCGGTAACAGTTTTAAAGTGGTAGCCGTACCCAACATTGCTTGTAAAATTGAGTTTTAGACTCAGATGGAGGGTATCACAAACTTAACACTCTTCCTTGTTACATATACCAAGATACAAAACAAAACTTGTTCTGATCTATTATTCCTTTTTTTTTTTTGTACAACTTTTAAAAAATCATTAAGAAATATTCTAACACAAGTTTGCGGCGCAGAATGACATTGAAAATTTTATAAAAATATTTTTTTTTATGAAACTGCATATACAGCATTAAATTGTTTTGCAAGTGACGTGTTAAATTTAGAAGGCATAATCACATAAGCAAACCTTTAGGAATCTCTAAATCTAAATCTCTACACAACAGTCTAAAAATAATTCAAGGATTCCCCAGGCATTGAAACTGCAAGTGTCTATTGTTGTAAAGCAAAAACTTCTTCACTCAGCATGTGAAAAACAAAAAAAAAGAAACATCTAACCTGCTGGCAAAAAGTCATTCAATAAAAATTTTAATTTTATTTAAAACAAATTTGTTCTAACAAAAGCAAAAAAAAAAAAGTAACAGAACGTTTAAACAATAATGGGCCCATAAAAGAGCTCAAGCAGTTTTTATATATTTTTCTAATGCTAAAATTTTGCCAAACAAGTTAAGGTTAAAACTCAAGTGTAAGCCATGTAACCATAATGAATTTTGTCTTGTGGATATTATCTTATGAAATACCAAGCAGCACCCATGAAGAAGTAATTAAATGCTTGTTAAAACCAATAATGTTGCCTTTACACTACATATCCGTACATATTTATGCATTTGGAACTTTCTATAATCCTTTAGATAAGAAATGTTTCACTTCTGTGTCGATCGGCTACTTCCTCTAAACGATCTTATCCATATTTTGTAGGTAATTTAAAATATTTACTTTTCCTTGTATTTACAACTTCATTTCTCATGTATGTATGTATGTTTGCTTTAACGAAATTTGTTACAAAATTATTTGGTATTAAAAATATTGCTTTTATATCTTTACTTACCGCCTTAAATTAAGTTTTTTTTTTTTGGTATTATTTATGAAATTTCTCCTTTTCGTTTATTTCACACTAAACTTATTTTTTTTTCTCTTTAATTTTTTAATGAACACATTTAGCAATCTTGGAAATTTCTTTAACATGTCTTAAACAAATATTTCTGAACTGAAAATTTATAATTTTGTTTGTATTTTTATTTTTTCTTTGTTGATGTTTAATTCTCGTTGCACCATACACTTCGTTAAACAAAACCCGAAATTAAGCTCATTTTTGAGTTTATTTCATTTACAGGTAATTACTTTCTGCCCATAATCCTGTTTTATTATAGTAATAAAATTTTTTTTATTTAACAACATTTTTTAATTTAATTTTCTCAACTCGATAAATGTTTGGGTAAAATGGAAGAAAGTTAAGTTAAGTCAATAAAGTGAATAAAGAACAAATTATTCATATGTTACAGGAGTATATGCGGATATTTGTAGGCAGATTTTTTTAAATTTATTTTATATTTACAGTCACTTCCAGCCAAACTAGGACACCACGGAAAAATATTTTTGATGCTCTATAAATCTAACTTATATAAATTTTTTAACACAGAGTAGCCTCTACGAAAGCCTGCTTGAAATTCATTGAAGACATCATTGCAAACGATCCAACTATTAATTCTATTTAGAATAATCCCAGTAAAAATTTTATAAAGCGTATCAAGAGGTGATAAGCCTCTATAATTTGATACTTCATTCACTTCACCTTTTTTGTACAATGGGATGATAATAGAGCGGCAAAACGATGAGGGTATATCTTGGGAAAGAAACATTTTGTTCAACAGAGTTAGTGTTTCGTAGAGAAAGTTTTGTGGAGCAAATTTATAAAACTCGTAACTAACTCTGTGTTGGCCAGGAGCTTTGTTAAGTTTAACATTTTTTAGAACAATATTCAGTTCACGCATCTCAAAAGGGGAGTCGAGAAAGGGGTCAACGTTGTAGGGCTCAGCCCAAGATATAAGAACATCACATTGCAATTGTGAAAACAGTTTCTTAAAGTGATTATTAAACACAATTTTTCATAGATTTAGCCAATTTCCATCAATCACTGACATTTTTTACGTTGTTTAGCTTTTCAATATTCTCGTCTTCAAATTTGCGTTTTCTTAATTTGCATACTTCCCGATATTTTGCTCTATTTTCAAGATGTAAATTTTTGTACAATGGCAAATTATACTTGCGGTAAAGATTAAGTTTTACAAACTTTTTCACGCGCGCCGATTCACATTGGCAGTCATACCATTTATTTTTTGATTCAAAATATTTGTTACTTTTAATTTTACCTGTTGCTGAGTAGATTTTATCAATAAGAGTGGTAACCTTGTTATCTATCGGAAAGTCCAATTGGATATAATCGCAATTAGAAAGCAATTTTAAAGAATTGGAGTATTTTAAGCCATTTTTTGGGATCCAGTTAATTTTCTGAGGCAATGTACAGCATTTTGTGTTTAAGTTGATCATAGACGATATAGAAAGCGTAAGTGGCATGTGATCAGAATAAACTTTACTAGGGACTGTGAAATTACTTATCAGTCGCAAAAAATCAAAACAGCATTACCCATTACACCACAAAATGTATATTGACCAGCACTATCATCAGGCACCCTACCATTTATAAAGATACCACCTAAATTTTCAACAACATCTATTAGTTTCTTTCCTTTGCCATCAATAATTTTATCTTTTGATTTTCTATTTTGTGAGACAGATGGAGAATACTGCAACAAATTCTTGTCAACTACCTGACTTTCACCAATCCGCGCATTTAGATCGCCAATAATACAGTAGGACGTTAACCTCAAACTAACCAGAAACTCTTCAAACTTGTCAAAATCATTTTTCCAACTCGTACAATTCAAATACCGAGGAATAAGCTGAAAGACTACATCACCAAACTTTGCCGATAATAGAACATTGCCAGAGAAATTTTTAAATTTTAATGCGTATTTTGACTGTATAGTTTTTCGAAATCCATACAGAGAAATTTTTAAATTTTAATGCGTATTTTGACTGTATAGTTTTTCGAAATCCATACAGAGAAATTTTTAAATTTTAATGCGTATTTTGACTGTATAGTTTTTCGAAATCCATACAGACAACCACCGCTTGCACGGCCAGACTATGTACTTTTTTTTGCATCTATCCAATACTGTTACGAGTTAATTTGGCATCACTTATATTTAGGAACATTTTACATATTCAGAGTTGAAATTAGTAGATGATCTGTTTGTTGAACCACACATTGTAAATACTCGGTACGAGTATGTTTATTTATGGGTAATCGCTTGGGTGTACAGCTAGCTTGGAGGCGTTATATGTATTGGAAGCTTTAGCACGTGAACCTGATGAGTGTTTTTTGCGCTATTTAGTACACTTTCTGGCGAGGTTAGATCTATAGATCTCTTTTTGTTTAATAATTGCTTTTATCTACAATAGTGTATTAAGAACACTTTATTATTTTTAATGCAATTATACAAAATTATGTGCTATGCACAGCAATAAATTGTTACTGAGTATATGAAAAATATACAAAATGTTTTTAAATAATTACTCAGCAGAAAAAAAGAAAAAAACAAACTTTGACGTTAGAGGACAGAGTTGCCATTATATGGAGGGAAAAAAGTGGTCGAATTTAAAGTCTCACCTCAATCAAATAAAATTTAGAGGTGACTCAACGCGACTAAAAATATCAAGTGTGTTTATATGGGGAAATTATGACTTTTTTCCGATCTTACAAAAATAACGTTCTATAGTTTAATTTTTTCAACAATTCGTTACATGAGTCAATATCAGTACAAAACTATCTTTCGAAAAAGCTATACAACTTTAAAATCGAATAAAAACTCGCCAAGAAATGACAAATGCCCCAGACCACTTTTGTGCCAAAAAAAAAAAAAAACTATGTCATGAAATGTGATGAACATTTTTTTAACTATAACAAATTGATCGAAGCCATAATTTTTTTTATCTCTATACCTATAAGTACTGAGATATGAAGCATTGTTTTATTACCACGTTGTAAAATTATTACGAAATGAGACCAAAGATGGAAAATTTGTTTGCTAAAATTTTGAAAACTGTTTTTTTAAGTTTCTAAAAATTTTCTTAAACAAAATTTAAAAAAATGGATCTAACACTTTAAAGTTTAGTTAATTATATATTTTAAAGATTAACTGTGTGAATGTTTAAGTAAATTCCTATGTACGAACTTTTTTTTGCGCATTTCTAGAAAAATTAGTTTTTTGTGAAATATTTTGTAATATTTCTAAATACTTTGCATCAAAAAATTATTAGGTTTCTACTTTTAAAGTTGAAAACACAACTGGGACGAACGACGAATTTTTCGTTCCGAATATTCGTCGTCAGAAATAAAACACATTTGTGTATATGAAAATGCACACAATCAGTGCGTCGAACGAAATACGTAGTGCGTAACGAACTCTGCGATAGGTTAATTTCTATTTCTTACGCCGACGAACGACGAATAAATGGTGTAGAGTGGCCGTATTTTATTTTAGGTTTTCAAATGTTTTAGTAAATAAAGTTATTTTTGTCTTTAAGAATTGTTTTATATTTTATTTATAACTTATAAGTTAAATAAAATCTATTTTTAATTATATAATTATATATTTATACAAATTTTTGTTGCAAGAAAGTTGTTTGATTAAAATTTGTTTGTTTTGATTTTTATACCCTATACCACTATGTGGTTTGAGTATAATGACTTTGTGCTGCTGTTTGTAACAACCAAAAATATTTGACCCAGACCCATCTTTAATTATACCGATCGAATCAGAATCACTTTTTGAGTTGATTTAACAATGTCCGTCCGTCCGTCTGTGTGTCCATGTAAACCTTGTAATCAAACTGCAGGTCGCAAATATGAATATATTTGATGAAATTTGGTATATAAGCTTCTATCGGCCATGGGATGAACGCTATTGAAATTGGTGAAATTCGGTCCATGTTCAGACCTAGCCCCCATACAAATTACCCCTATGAAATCGACATAAATTGCCATAAGATCCAAATTGTCATATAGATCTTACTCAAATTGGGTTTGTATGCGTTCATTACATCCATTAATGAGTAGTCCAAAAATAATCCCTTTGGTCTCATATAGAGCTGCTTCCCGATATTAACTTAAATCTATTAAAAAACAAATATATTGCACTGATTCTTCTCAAATTTTGTTTGTATATGTTTTTGCAAAATACAAGAGACGTTACAAACCATGGTCAGGATCGGTCCATTTCTGGACCTAGTCCCCATATAGATATAGCATCCGATATGAACTTTTTCATTTCTGCAGCCAAAAAAATTAATAAAAATCCCACTCAAATTTGGTTTTTGCTTATTTTCTATGTCCAGTTAGTTGGGCCTAAGAGATAGGGTTTCCAAACGCATGGTATAGGGTATCGTATAGTCGGTCTAGACCGACTATAATTTTCTTACTTGTTTTCTTTTACATAGTTTTTTTATACCCTATACCACTATGTGGTTTGGGTATAATGACTTTGTGCTGCTGTTTGTAACAACCAAAAATATTTGAACTAGACCCATCTTTAATTATACCGATCGAATCAGAATCACTTTTTTAGTTGATTTAACAATGTCCGTCCGTCCGTCCGTCCACCCGTCCGTCCGTCTGTGTGTCCATGTAAACCTTGTAATCAAACTGCAGGTCGCAAATATGAATATATTTTGACGAAATTTGGTACATAAGCTTTTATTGGCTGTGGGATGAGCGCTATTGAAATTGGTGAGAATCGGTCCATGTTCAGACCTAGCCCCCATACAAATTACCCCTATGAAATCGACATAAATTGCCATACGATCCAAATTGTCATATAGATCTTACTCAAATTGGGTTTTGTATACGTTCATTACGTCCATTAATGAGTAGTTCAAAAATGATCCCTTTGGCCCCATATACAGCTGCTTCCCCATCTTCACTTAAATCTATCAAAAAACAAAAATATTGCACTGATTCTTCTCAAATTTTATTTGTATATATTTTTGCCAAATACAAGAAACCTTACCAAACATGGTCAGGATCGGTCCATTTTTGGGCCTAGTCCCCATATAGATATAGCATCCGATATGAACTTTTTCATATCTGCAGTCAAAAAAATTAATTAAAATCCCACTCAAATTTGGTTTATGCATATTTTTTATATCCAGTTCGTTGGGCCTGAAAGATAGGGTCTCTAAACGCATGGTATAGGGTATCGTATAGTCGGTCTCGACCGACTATAATTTTCTTACTTGTTTTAATATTTATTCTTTTTCGTTTAGTGCTTCTTTTTTTTTAAATATGGTCACACTATCAGCTACAACATGTAAACAAAAATGACATAAAATTAATTTAGTAATGAAAATTTATGTAATTTTTTCAGAATTAAAAAATTAAACGCTGCCGTACAAAAATTAAGGCTTTTACCATCGTGAACATGATGTTTACAATTGTAATAACTCGTTCCAAGTTAAAAACTCTTTTATTCATATTTTTCCAATATTTATTTATATACATTAGGGTTATGACTTTTTTATTTTTTTTTGCAAATATCAAATTTTACATGCCCTAGCCAAAAAGGCTGTTAAAAAGTATTAAGAAACGCAATCTTACTTCTTCGCTGCTCTCTAAAAAGTTTCCGCACCAAACACGTTGAAATTTGGTTTATATTTTTGTATTTGATTTAAAATATTTTTTCTACGTTTTAAAGACCATTGTGTATTTTAGGTGCGATGCCCCGAATGGTTTAAAATGTTCACCACTTATAACACATTTTGCTGCGATTCTAGCAAAATACTTTTTTTTCGACGGTGAGATATTTTCCGAGTTATGGACCTCCAAAGTTTGGACATTGACTTGTATGTAACTTTTTAGTATCGGAATTGAGTAATATATATATATCATTTTGAAGCTCACATGTGTACCTTTTATTTGATATTTTTAAATTTGAAATCCAACACTTGTCATTACAACAACTGAATAAAAAAAATCATTTAGCTTCATTCCGATGCTCGGCGGAATTCTAGAAAAATTCTGGCAATATTAGCATTTATCATAATTCCGAAATACCGAGCAGAACTATATAACGTATGGTTTTAAGATCATTGTTTCCGCGAAGACAATTTTGAATTATTAAATTTAAAAAAGGTAATGAGTGTTTTATAAGGCATGGGGTTATGCAGAAGTTGTAAATAATAAATCAGCAGCGTAGTAATATTTGCGCAGAACGTGCTATAAAAGTTGTTCAGGACATTTTCCTTTCTGCAAAAATAGTCGCACTTTAAAGGCCTGTATGCAGCTTGCTAAGGAATCAAAAACTTCATATAAAAAAACGCTTCAGAAATGCTTAAGGAATTTTTCTATCAAAAAATTTCTGTTGATAGTCTGCAGCTTTTTAAAAAAGTAGTATTGTTTTTACTACTTTTTTTTTTGACGTAAATTAAGTTAGGCAACCCAGGCTTTGAGCAGGAATATCAAATTTTTCGTTCTTTCTGAACGGAATTTTGACAGGAGAGGTAAGCATAAACAAAATGTAATATGCTAAAAAAAATAAAAAGTTTTTCAGTTGCAAACATGGAAAAAACGAACAAAATTCGGCAAAGATAAATAAGAAGCGGATGGGTAACTTAGATACTGAGCTTAAAAGGCGTTTAGCAGGCCAAATAAAGCAGAACCGAAGAATTGATTTGTTTTCAATTTCACAATTCTTAAAAATTGACAGAAAACATCTGATTGCTAGCGTTGCACTGAAAGGTACTTTTGTGTTTTTTTTTTTTTTTCAAGAAATATATGAAAATTTTCTGTTAAGATTCCTTAACAAGCTGCGTACAGCACTTAAATCTTAAATTTATATCATACAATATTCAAATAAATACATAATCATACCTCGTATCAAAATCTACATTGCTTAAATAATTTTTTTTTACTATGTATATACCTAAAACCTCGATCTGCGTCGTTAATTGGGACCCAAAAAAGACGACGCAAATCGAAACGAAGCAAATCGAAATTAATTTTCCTATACATAAATATTTTGTTAATTAGTACTAAAATAAAATATATCCTTGCATTCCTACAGAATTAAATGGGAAATCCCCTTCATATAAAATTTAAGCAACGCAAATAAAAAATTTTATGACGCAATTAAAAATTTTAACGATGCAACTCTGAAATCACGAAAATTCAAGAACGACTCAAGTTCGAAAACGACGCAAATCGAAATGACGCAAATCGAGGTTTTAGTGTATTAAATTAATAAAAAATATAAAAATAAAAATAAAAAAAAAATTCAGTAAGTTTTTTGAAATTGCATTTGGTGCGGAAGGTTTTTCCGACAAAATGACCTGCAAACCCGATTTTTATTATTAGTTTAGTATTGCCTATCACGTGGTGAAAGGTAAAAATTTTGTAAAAAATTAGTCATAACCCTAATGTACATATTATAAATTAAAAACAAGTAAGAAAATTATAGTCGGTCTAGCCCGACTATACTATACCCTATACCATGGTTAAGATACCCTATCTCTTCGGTCCAACTAATTAGATATAGAAAATAAGCATAAACCAAATTTGAGTGGCATTTTTATTAATATTTTTCGCTGCAGATATGAAAAAGTTCATATCGGATACTATATTTATATGGGGACTAGGTCGAAAAATGGACCGATCATGACCATATTTGGTAAAGTCACTTATACTTTGAAAAAATATACACAAACCAAATTTGAGAAAAATCTGTGCAATATTTTTGTTTTTAACAGATTTAAGTGAAGATCGTGAAGCAGCTCTGTATGGGTCCTATGACTAAGAGTTGTCCTATAGGGATTATTTTTGGACTACTGATTAGTCGATATAATAAACACATACAAACCCAATTTGACTGAGATCTGTATGATAATTTGGATGTTTGGCAATTTATGTCGATTTCATAGGGGTCATTTGTATGGGGGCTATGTCTGAACATGGACCGATTCTCACCAATTTCAATAGCATTCATCCCATGGCCGGTGGAAGCTTACGTACCAAATTTCATCAAAATATATTCATATTTGCGACCTGTAGTTTGATTACTAGCTTTACATGGACACACAGACGGACGGACGGACGGACATTGCTATTTCGATTCAAAAAGTGATTCTGAGTCGATCGGTATAATTAAAGATGGGTCTAGGACGAATATTTTTGGTTGTTACAAACAGCAGCACAAAGTCATTATACCCAAACCACATAGTGGTATAGGGTATAACAATTTCAAACGAGGTTACAGCTTTTATGTGAATTCGTCGTAATTGTATTTCATTCGACGAATTTACGCAACGAATTGTTGCCGACAAATTCGACGAGCTGTGCGAAATTCGTCGTTCGTCCCAGTTGTGTATCCACCTTAAATGTTATATTTTATTTGGAAAAAAAATTTATGACACCATTATCACTTTTGGACTTAGGGTCACATATGAATTTTGGATCATTTTAACCCTAGGAGCACATAAGGCAAGTTTTCGTAAAATATAGTAAAATTTTACTTTCCAACCCATAGTAAGAGTTTCATCTAGTTTACTAGAACAATTAATTTATTTAAATATGCCAAAAATCATAGTTTGGCCTCGGCAAGGAATGGGTTAACGTTGTTCGATTTATTCTAAATGTTTAGCATTGAAGACTTCCACATTCTGTTATTATATTTTAGGCGTCACATCTAAAAATTCAACAGCACTTACAAAATATTTGAATTTTTTGAATAAATTGTCTTTTATTAGCTTGGAGTCATAACTTTTTTTTTTTTTTTTGAAAATGCTATAAAAAAAAACTACTGAATGTTATCTCAAATTTCTTTTTTTATTTGAAAGTACAATCCTTCCGGTTAATAATAACACTAGTCAACAGTCAAAATGTACTCGGGATGCGATAATTTTTTCTGTGTAGATAACCTTGACATGAGCTCGAAAAACGCAATAAAAAATTTTTTTTTCGTTTGGTTTTTTTTTTTTTTTTTTTTTTTTAAATTTTAAAAATTTTTTTTTGGTTAATTTGTTTCGTCCGGCATAACTCGGGAACCACTAGCCCGATTTAATTGAATTAAATTGTAAAAAATTTAAAATTACAATTCCCTTAATCTGTTTATATATTGTTTTCCTATACAAGCAACAGTTTCCAAGTTAAAAATGAATATATAAAGGAAAAAACTTATTTTTGCCTAAAAATTTAAATTTTTTTTTTTTTTTAAATCCATAAAAAATCCCAAATGAAAAAAAAATTCAAATCTTATTACTTTTACGTAAAGATACATAACCTATGAGCAAAATAAGAGAAAGATCATGAAAATCGATGCACGCGTTTCGCTTTTATTCGCAATTGAGTAAAGGTATGAATTTAAAAAATTTGCTCGACATATGCACAACTTTGTCTATGGTAAGGTTTTTTCTTTTTTTTTATGATTCTCAGAATTAACAAAACGGAATAAACAAAGGGTTATTTAATTTTTATGATTGCGTAAGCAAAGTAATAAACGGTAATAAATGTGCGTAAACAATTAAAAGGAAAAAAGGAAAGGGGACTTTTTTACTTATTTGGGTTTTCCGGTGACTACCTGTATGATTTTTTTACATAAATGCAACCCACATTTATTCGGAAAATTTAAGACTCACACATGGTGAAACAGGTATGTAGCCACCGTAAAAAAATATACACCCATTTATAAGTACCTGTCAGTAAAATACTAAACAATACACAGTACAAATAGGTCTTCATTGATCGATTTTACTCATTCAACAAGTGTCGACGAACGCGATAGTTAAAATGAGCAAACGTTCGCGAGTATTTGAATGCAATACCAATCCAAGTAGTTTTTGTTACATGTGCGGAGAATACGTTTGTGGAAAAAACAAGCGTTATTTTTCACCTAAATTGAGAGATTCATTTGAAGAGAGCTTCAATTTAAAGGTCTCAAACATAGATGAGCGGTGGACACCAAGTGCTCTATGTCCAAGGTGCTACGTACAGCTAAGTGACTCAAGGTAAGTGTAGATTACGAAATTCAAGAACATATATAACTTATTATTGCAATTCTTTCAGACGACAGCCGAGAATCATCATGCCAATGCTTTGGAGAGCTCCGCTTTGCCATGCAACAGATTGCTACTTCTGTCTTAGCAAAAAAACAGGCGTGGGAAAAAATATACGATGGACTTACGCTGCTGTTTCAACAGTGAATTTTCCAGTGCCATTTTCCAAAGAACCAGTGGACCCGCAACCGCCCGTTTCAAGATGGGCATCTAATAATGAGGCGATACATCCATCATCAGATCCGGAGACAGTAGGAACCACATCAGAATGCGAGTCAACATATACATTGCATGGAGGTCAACGCTTATGTTCCCAAGCAGAACTGAACGATTGGGTTAGAGAATTGAAACTCTCCAAGGAAGATGCAGAGTTGCATGCATCGCGCATGAAACAGTTCGGTTTCTTGGCTCCTGGTGTGGTGACAACAATCTACAGGAAGCGTCATGAACCATACGCAAGGTACTACAAAAAAAAGACAACATCTGTTTTTGTAAGGACATTCCCGGATTATTTGGTGAACTCGGGTACTCTTACGATCCAGGAGAGTGGCGTCTTTTCATCGACAGCAACAAGCAGAGCCTTAAAGCAATTTTACTGCACAATGGCAACAAGAAACCTTCGATTCCAATTACGAAGTCATGGACAATCTACTAAAGTGCCTTAACTATGAGAAACACGATTGGAAAGTTTGTGCCGACCTTAAGGTTATCGGTATCCTTTGTGGATTACAAGGTGGATTCACAAAGTACTGTTGTTTTCTCTGCCTTTGGGACAGCCGCGATCGTCAACATCATTACACCAGGAGGAGTTGGACAGAAAGAGTTAACTTCATCCCCGGCAGCGACAACGTGAAATATACACCACTCATAAAAAAGGAAAATGTTTTTCTCCCACCTCTTCACATAAAGCTCGGACTCATAAAAAACTTCGTGAAAGCTATCAACAAAGATGGCGAAGCGTTCGCCTATTTAAAAACCATTTTTCCTCACCTTTCATCGGCAAAGATTAAGGAAGGCGTTTTCGACGGTCCGCAAATTAAAAAGTTGTTGCAAGACCAACAGGTTGAACACATTTTATCACCAAATGAAGCTGCAGCTTGGAACTCATTTCGGCAAATTGTTTCCGGATTTCTTGGAAACAACAAAAGCTCAAATTACAGAGAGATCGTCGAACAACTACTCCAAAATTATAAAAAAATTGGAGCAAATATGTCGCTTAAGATACATTTTCTACACTCGCACTTGGACTTCTTTCCGGACAACCTGGGCGATGTGAGTGACGAGCATGGTGAGCGTTTTCATCAGCAAATGAAAGAAATTGAGCACCGATACCAAGGATTTTGGAACGAAGCTATGATGGGGGACTATATCTGGTTCCTAATAAGAGAAACAGACCCACAACAATATAAAAGAAAGACAAAAGCACATAATTATTTTTAATTTGAAGGTTTTTATTTTTGTGTTTAGATATTTTTTTTTAAAACTTATTTATAATTAATTAATGTTGATATCCTTAAGATAATTTCTTGTACATATATCGAATTGTTTTTTAATTTAAAGTCATATATTTTTGTCACCCAACAAATTTTAATTTTTTTTGTAATAAAAAAGAAAAAACCTTACCATAGACAAAGTTGTGCATATGTCGAGCAAATTTTTTAAATTCATACCTTTACTCAATTGCGAATAAAAGCGAAACGCGTGCATCGATTTTCATGATCTTTCTCTTATTTTGCTCATAGGTTATGTATCTTTACGTAGAAGTAATAAGATTTGACATTTTTTTTCATTTGGGATTTTTTATGGATTTTTAAAAAAAAAAAATTTAAATCTTTAGGCAAAAATAAGTTTTTTCCTTTATATATTCATTTTTAACTTGGAAACTGTTGCTTGTATAGGAAAACAATATATAAACAGATTAAGGGAATTGTAATTTTAATTTTTTTACAATTTAATTCAATTAAATCGGGCTAGTGGTTCCCGAGTTATGCTGGACGAAACAAATTAACCAAAAAAAAATTTTTAAAATTTAAAAAAAAAAAAAAAAAAAAAAAACCAAACGAAAAAAAAATTTTTTATTGCGTTTTTCGAGCTCATGTCAAAGTTATCTACACAGAAAAAATTATCGCATCCGGAGTACATGAAATTTTTTTCATTTTGTTGAGTAGTGTAATTGAAAATAATTTCATTCAAATGGCTGCCTCGGTTGGCCATGCAGTAGCCTACACGATCGGTCCAATTTTTAAGCACATTATCGATTGTGTGCAGCTGTATTTCACCAATGGCTTCACGAATAATGTCCTTTAAAGCGTCAATTGTATCTGGCTTGTTGGTGTATCGGCTTTTCAATGTATGCGTGCGGGTTTTCTGTGCCCCAAATGCGACAATTTTGCTTTTTTACATACCCGCCAAGATCAAAATGAGCTTCGTCTGAAAAGATGATTTTTTTTGGCAAAATCGGCATCTGCTGTATGTCGATCGCAGGCCCACTTAGCGAAGCGAAAACGCATTGGATGGTCAGTTGGCTTCAACTCCTGAACCAATTGGACTTTGTATGGCGTCATACCAAGGTCTTTATGCAAAATTCGTCTCAATGATGCCTCCGAAATGTTCAATTCTTGAGAACGACGGTGAATTGATGTTGATGGCGCTTCACGCACACTTTCTGCTACAGCAGCAATATTCTCGGGTGTACGCACAGTTTTTGGCTTTTCTCGCTTTGGTTTATCGATGAGGATGCCAGTTTCTTTCACTTTTTTTCACAAGATAACGAACATACGGAGCTGACGGTGCTTCTCTTCTTCCAAAATCCGTTCGCAATTGTCGCACACATTCTGCAACATTACCATGATTTTGAAAGTAATGTCGCAATATTTCCCAGCATTGTTCAAGCGTATACACAACCATATTCGTTCAGCGGAAGGATAAAACTAATTATCTGTCAAATCAGACATGAGCTAAGTGTTACCATTCACGAAATAAGCACTAGTTGAAAAAATAAAACGTTAGATGGCGGACCTTTTATGTGACCCCAAGTCCAAAAGGGATAATGGGGTCATATAATTTTTTTTCCAAAATCCTATGCTAAGATAAAATATAAAATGTTAAAGTAGAAAATTGATAAATTTTTGATACAAAGTATTTACAAGGAGTAAATTTACTGAATATTTCACAAAAAACTTATTTTTCTCCAAATCCACATAAAAAAAATTCTTTGTAAAAAAAAGTTCTGGCAGAGGAGTTTGCTTAAAAATTCACATAATTAATATCTAACATATATGTAACAAAGCTTTAAGGTGGCAGATTCATTTTTTGAAATTTGGTTTAAGAAAATTTTTTAAAACTTCAAAAGGAGTTTTCAAAACTTTATCAAAAAAATTTTTCATCTTTGGTGCCATTTAGCAATTTCTCACTTTTTTTGGTATTCGCATATTTCTAGGAGGTGCGACCGAGAGTTTGAAGACTTGTTTTTATTAAGGGCCACCCTAATACCCGTATGTGCGTCGGCTGAGCTAGTTTGAATGATAGGAATTTCAAACAAGTAAGAAAATTATAACCGGTCTAGACCGACCATATGATACCCTATACCATGGTTTAGAGACCCTATCTTTCGGTCCAACTAATTCGATATAGAAAATAAACATAAACCAAATTTGAGTGGCATTGTTATTAATTTTTTTGCTGCAAATATGAAAAAGTTCATATCGGGTGCTATATTTATATGGGGACTAGGTCGAAAAATTTACCGATCTTGACCATATTTGGTATAGTCACTTATATTTTGAAACAGTATATACAAACCAAATTTGAGAAAAATCTGTGCAATATTTTTGTTTTTTGATAGATTTAAGTGAAGATCGGAAAGCAGCTTATATGGGACCTATGACTAATAATTGTCCTATAGGGATTATTTTTGCACTACTGATTAACGAAAATAATAAACACATACAAACCCAATTTGACTAAGATCTATATTATAGTTTGGATCTTTTGGCACTTCAGGTCGGTTTCATGGGGGTCATTTGTATGGGGGCTAGCTCTGAACATGGACCGAATTTTACCAATTTCAATAGCTTGCATCCTATGACCGCTAAAAGCCTACATACCAAATTTCATCAAAATATATTTATATTTGCGACCTGTAGTTTGGTTACAAGGTTTACATGGACACAAAGACGGACGGACGGACGGACGGACGGATATTGCTAAATCGACTCAGAAAGTGATTCTGAGTAGATCAGTATAATAAAAGATGGGTCTAGGCCAAATATTTTAGGTAGTTACAAACAGCAGCACAAAGTCATTATACCCAAACCACATAGTGGTAGAGGGTATAAAAATGTTATACCCCGCCTATTGACCAAACATTTGGAGATGAGGAAGCTATCCGCAAGATGGGTGTCCCATTTGCTCATAATAGAACAAAAGTAGCGTCGTGAAGTTTTCTAATAGTGTTTGACGATGCTGCACCGCAATTAAGCCGAGTTTTTGCGTGGATGAGACCTCTTCACTCTTGAGATAAAAAAAAACATTCAAAACAGTTTACTGAAATGGGAGAATCGTGCCATCTATAAGTTTTGTTACGTCTGTTTTTGGGATACGCGTGTTATAATTGTACCGATTATCTTCAAAAAGGAAAACAAAATCAGCGGCGAGTATTATGCTGACTTACTGCAGCGTTTAAGTGATGGAATTATGAAAAAAATTTAGAATTTGGCGAAAAAGAAAGTGCACCAATTCACGCAACCACTATTGCGATGGCCAAACTCCATGAAATAAAGTTCAAATTACTACATCACACACCTTATTCTCCAAGTTTAGCTCCCTCCGATTATTTTCTATTAAAAGACTTGTAAAAATGGATTGGTGATGAAAAAATGCCAGCAGTGAAGTGGTGGAGTCTGCGGTTGATGGCTACTTTAATGAGTTAGACAGTTCTTACTATAAACATTGTATCGAGGCTAATGAATATCACTGAAAAAAGTGTATCGAGTTAAAAGGAGATGCTGTTGAGAAATAAAACAAAATATTGCTGTGTTTTCATTGTCAGGCCACATATTTTGAAACAATGTTGAAGAATAAAACACATACATAAATATCAGACCCCTAATAAAGCAAATTTTGACACAATACATACACATAATGAAAAACCAATTAAAGCTTACAATGGTTTCAAATGCTTATTTTAACAAAGTTGTTTCATTAATAACTTCCTTTAGAAGTACAAGTTAAAAATTAATTCCAAAATCAAAAAAAAAAAAAACCTTATTTGTGAATTTTTTCCAATATTAACCAAATTACAAATAATGATTGTATTAATAGCCGCAAGGAACGTTTTAAATGCAAATATCATTGAAGAAACGTCAAGTAATGTAAAAAAGAAGACTCCGAATCTTTGGGTATTGACTAAACAAGGCCAATTTCTGTTAAACAGTTCATTGATTTATGCTAATTTGTTTTATATTTTAATCGCCTGGTTATTTTTTATTTTGTTTTTGTAGTTACGAGTATTAATGTTGTGCTGTTTATGTTGTCCGCTACCCACTTTGACAAGTTTGGTGTTAAATGCTACACTTGGCCATATGAGAAGCGTGTAAAAACTTCATTTATTAACAACTTGCTACAATTTGGTTATTCAACATGCAAGCGTGACCCCCCTATACAAAAAAAAAAAAACTTCAGCAGTTGCTGTTATGGTCGTTTTTCTTTTGTTGTTGTTTGGCCTTATTATTAAGATAAAATGTTATTATGTCGGTGCATGCATTATTTTTATGGTTTATTTGTTTTGTAGTCTTAAATTACAAAAGAGCATTATATCAAATTATTCAATTTGTTTATGGTCCTTAGAATTTTGAGCCTACATGCAGTCGTTGTGAGTTTTTTCGTTGTCTTTTTTTTTTTTTGTTTGTTTGGTGAGCTTTTAACATGTAAATTGGGGCGCTATATAGCTTAAGGTCATAATAATTGTCGAAATGATTTGTGCTCATTCATAAAAATATATGCTCATATTGTCAAAAGGAACAAAAATCTGGTGGGACCAAAAATTGTGTTTAAAGTGCGATTTGGTAGAAAATAATTATTTCATTATATATATAAAAATGTTTTATATGTCACTTGTTTATTATTGCAGATGGCGGTAGTAAATTTCCAAGTTTTAAATCAAAGAGACCCTATCTCTTAGGTCTAACTAATTGGATATAGAAAATAGGCATAAATATAATTTGAGTGACATTTTTATTAATTTTGTTGCATTCGGATATGAAGAATTCCATATAGGATGCTATATCTATCCGCGGACTAGGTCGAAAAATGGACCTATCCTAACCATATTTGGTAAGGTCACTTATTTTTTGCAAAACATATACGAACAAAATTTGAGAAAAGTCTGAGGAATATTTTTTTTTTTTGGAAGATTTAAGTCAAGACCGGGAATCACCTTCTAAGAATTGTTCGACAAGGTTTATTTTTAGACTGCTTATAAATGGATGTAATAAACGTACGCAAACCCAATTTGACCGAGATTTATATGATAATTTGGATATTATGGCAATTTAAGTTAATAGGCCCATTTGTATGGGGACTAGGTCTGACCTTGAACCGATTTTGAGCAATTATAATACCGTTCCTAATATGGCTGATAGGAGCTTATATACTAGATTTCATCAAAATATATTCCAATTTGCGACCTCTAGTTTGAGTACAAAGTTTAAATGGACACACAGACGCACGGACGGACAGAAGTCTCTTGGATTTAACGTGCGTGGCTGTCTTGTCGACTTAACCAAATGGTATTCGGGCACTGGGAAAGATATTATGCGTGCTGCCTATGCCGCGCCATAGGATGGTTACAAGCTGAA
This sequence comes from Cordilura impudica, assembly GCA_963682025.1. NCBI lineage: Eukaryota > Metazoa > Arthropoda > Insecta > Diptera > Scathophagidae > Cordilura > Cordilura impudica. The sequence goes on from OY821520.1 coordinate 69,125,849, forward strand.
GAGATGTACTTGGCATACACTCCACTTTTTGTGTCGGGCCTACCTAAAACCCTGTCGCTTTAGAAGCAGCAACACCTGGGTGAATGCACCTCCACATCGATCTGTGATCTGCCCGCGATGTAGGCACCACAGCCACTGCGAAACTCCCCGAAGGGCCTTTCCCAATGAGATCGTTTTGAAGATTCAGCAAAGATTTCGACATTGACATTCCTTACCATGACACACTTTTCTGACACCTTTCTTACGCACTCTTGTATCGTCAAAAGACTTCAACTTATGCTACCATCCGACCTTCTTTCATCTGACTCATCTTACGACTCATCTTCAGCTCATGCCACTTCCCAACAACGCACATACCAGCTCGGCTCTACCCAAACAACGCACATACCATCTCTTCACTCCACGACCACTCCCTACTTGTCACACACAGCAATCTCCTCTGCAAATCAGATTCGAGAGCCTGCCACGTTCGTAAAGTGTTCCATAAATACCATCAATTCAACTTTGTATCACATATATTAAAGGGATGTGAGCAACCATTTCATCTGGTTGTATGTTTCACCATCCACCAGCCGGCCGTCATATCCCATGTGTCATAGTTCGCTTTATCTCCGTGGGGAGTCCTATGCCGTTTTCTTTTCTGACAAAAAATGTCGCCCCTTTTTTGCCCTCTTTTGGAAAAGTGTATTTTCATATATACTCTGAATTAAGAGCAACCTTATATTATATATCAATCGAAAGGTCTCAAAGTGCTGTGTTCATAAATATAAAAAAAAATTTGATTATTATCCTCTTGGAAGTCATAGGGTGAAAATATTCAAAAAAAAAAAAAAGGGAAAAATGGGAAAATATTCTCCCACTATGACCTAAAAGAAGTCAATGGCTCGAATTTTTTCTGATTTATGAGGGCTCGACTTTGAGACCTTTCGATTGATATATAATATAAGGTTGCTCTTAAATCAGAATTTATAAATAAATACACTTTTCGAAAAAAGGGCAAAAAAAGGGCGACATTTTTTGTCGGAAAAGAAAACGGCACAAGAGTCCTCTTCTCAGGGCTATTCGATCTCTCCACAGTACCAAATTTAGAGCCTTTTTGTAAGGCGTCGTTATCAATTGGCCAAATTTAGTAACTGCCAGTTATCCCCCAAGTCGGATTGCACTGGCAGACATTTGCGACCTTAACCTTTAGTCGCTAGGAATAATCACCAGAATTAACTGGCTTTGCCTAGCGTTGCCCAGGAGCACCACGAGGAGGTAGGTTATAGGTTGTTGCTTCAACCACTACTGTCGATCGGCACAATAAAAGATGGGTCTAGCACAAATATTTTTGGAAGCTACAAACATCAGCGCAAAGTCGTTATACCCTAACCACATAGTGGTATCACAAATCAGATTTTTTTTTTTCAAAAGTGGTTTTACATTATCTTTGAAACCGTTGGACTCTTTGAGACAATTTTGACGAGTTTAAACAGAAACCTAATCAGAACATCATTGAATTATTTTCGATCAAAATGAGGAGCCCAGTTGATTAATTGAGGTTGTGATCGTGTTATCCACAGACGGACAGACGGACAGACGGACATCGCAATATGAACTTTGTTATAAGGATCTGCAACATATATATTTCATTAGTTCCAGACTTCTTTTCTAGTTGCTAGAAACGGAATTCACAATGGTGTGGAGGCTCTAAATAATACATCTCGTTAAAAAACAAACTTCTCTAAAAAAACATTTTTTTTAAGGCTAACTTTTCTTAAAAATTATATTTTCTTAAAGACTACACCCGTATTCATAAAAATTAAAGTGTACATCAAGTAGACTTTATCAACAAATTTTATATGAAAAACAGACAATAAAGTCTACTTGAAGTACACTTTGATTTTTATGAATACGGGTGTAAATTTAAAAAAAAAATAGCTTTTCTTATGAAAATATATTTTCTTTAAAAATTTGTTTTTCTTATTAGAATATTGCGTCGTTTTCTTAAAATAAATTTTTTTTAAAATAAACTTTTTCGTAATAATTTTTTTTTATTAAATAATATACTTTTTCTTAAAAAATTTATTTTTCTTAAAAAAATTAATTCTCTTAAGAAAATACCTTCCCTAAAAAGCTCCGTTTCTTAAAAAATTTATTTTTCCTAAAGATCAATTTTTCCTAAAAAAGTAGCTTTTTTTTAAAAAATACATTTCTTTAAAAAGGCACCATTTCTAGAAAAGTAAATTAAAAAAAATGCTTTCCCTTAACAAATGATCTTTCCTTACTTAACTTGTTTAAAAAAAAACTCAACTTGCTTAAGAAAGTACTTCAAGAAAGATTATCTATTTTTTAAAAACTAAGTACCTTTTCTTAAAAAATTGTGTTTCCTTAAAAAGTATGTTTTCGTAAAAAAGTAAAATCTCTTTACAAAAAGTTGTTTTCCTTAAAAAAGTAGCTACTCTTAAAAAAAGTATATTTTATAAAAAAAATTTTACCTTCTCTTAAAAAAGATCCTTCTCTTAAATAAGTTCCTTTTCTTAAATGAGTACCTTTTTTATTTAAGTACTTATACTTATAAATTGTCTTTCTTAAAAAATTACCTTTTCCTAACAAAGCACATTTTCTTAAAAAAGTATATTTTGCTAAAAAAAATATCTTTTCTTATAAACATATATTTTCTTAAAAAAGTACATTTTATTAAGGACGTACCTTTCTTAAAAAAAATATTTTCTTATAAAAGTACTTTTTCTCAAAAAATACATTTTCATAGAAAGGTATGTATCAAAATGTATCTCTTTTTAAAAAAAACTTTTCTTTACACAGTAATTGTTCTTTAAAAAAATATGTTTTTTTTTTTTAAATAAAATTTTCATCAAAAATTACCTTTTTTAAAAAGCAATTATTCTTAACTAATTCCTCTTCTCAAAAAGTACCTTTTTTAAAATAATAACTTATAACTTATAAAAAAGTTCATTAAAAAAAATACATTTTATTAAAAAAGTACATTTTCTGAACAAGTAAATTTTCTAAATAAAGTAAATTATCTAAAAAAATTACGTTTTCTTAAATATTAAATTTTCTTAAAAAGGTACCTTTTCTTAAAAAAGTATATCTTCTTAAAAAGATACCTTTAATGGATTTTCTAAAAGAAGTACATATTCTTAATAAAGTAAGATTTTGTTATAAAAGTACCTTTTCCTAAAATAGGAAATTTTCTTCAAAATATAACATTTATGAGAAAGTAAATTTTCTTAAAATATTACCCTTTCTTACTAAAGTAACTTTTCTTAAAAAAATAACAATTCTTAAAAATGTACTTTGCCGTAAATAAGCGCCTTTTCTGAAAGAAATAAATTTTATTGAAATGGTACCTTTCCTTCTAAAAATACCTTTTCCTATACAAGTACATTTTCATATAAAAGTACCTTTTCCTACAAAAGTAAATTTTCCTTAAAAGTGGTTTATAAACCACCCTTTCAAAATAAAATGACTTTTCTTAAAAATGTGCCTTTTCTTCAAAAGTACCTTTCCTTAACAAAGCACATTTTCTTTAAAAGTACCTTTTTTTAAAAAGCACATTTTCTATAAAAAAAAAAGTTTCTCTCTTAAAAAAGTACCTCTTACTAAAAAATACCACTAATTAGTAAATACACTTTCTAAAAAATTAAATTTTCATTAAAAAATATTTTCATAAATCTTTTTCGGATACTAAGTAGGCTTGACATGAATATGTTATTTCTAAGAAAAGAAATTAAGCCTTCCAGTCAAATTGACATGTTTCTATTAAACCAACAATAAAAAATATAATTTTTCTGCAATAATATTGGCTGAGTAATACTAAAATTTTTTTACAAGTTAGAAACAAAATGCCCATCTATACTAATATAATAAAGAGGTGAAGTGTGTTTTTTTTTGTCTGTTTGTTTGTTTGTTTGTTTGTTTGTGTGTACGAGGTAATCTCCGTACTACTCAACTGATCTTGAAATTTTTACAGAGTCTTACTGGGAAGTGCTATAGGCTATAATCTTTTTTAATATTTTTAGTGGGCGTGGCATCTCCGATAGAAAGTAAATTTTTAATATCATATATATTGAGCACTATGATAGCGATAGCTTTGCAAATTTGTGTGGTGTCACATACTATTAATATTAGTAGCTATACCGGAAATGGGCAGGATTGCATAAGTGGACGTGGTGCCTCCCATACAAAGTATATACTAAATATCATATATCTCGAATACTATAAAGGCAGCTTTGCAAATTTGTCTTAGGTCATATATTATTAACGTGAATAGTCAGACCAAAAATGGGTGGCATCGGACAAAGGGGCGTGGCACCCCCATACAAAGTAAGTATTAAATGTCATATATCTGGAGTACTGTAATAGTGAGTAGCAATACGTTTAACATAGACAAGCCCAAGATGGCTATAAGCGGAAAAATATGTTTGTCTATTAAATCAGATGCAGCTTTTAAAATTTAGTGCAGTTCATATAGCTCATTTACTAACCGGGTAGCTATTGACCATTATATGCAATTCTTGATATATGCTAAAAATTTAAAAACTTATATCCCTAATGTATTTTTTCATGACACGCTGGCGAATAATTCATTGATTATTCTGCTTATTCTTATTTCATTAATTTTTGCTTACGACTTTTAATAACTTTTATATATATTGAAGAACTTTTTGGGCTCACTCTGTAGAAGCAAAACGTAACGAAATGTTAAAAATTTAATTTAAAAAATACTTAGAAATTTTCTATTTTACATACAAATTTGTATTGTAACGTTATGTTTCCTTTTAGGGTATGAGACCCTGAATATTTCAATTCATAGTTTATTACTTTTTCTCATTAATAAAAGTAAAAGTACTTCCCTCAGCCTGTAGAGTGAGAGGCACAATAATAAACATTTCAGATTATATAGGGCTGTTGCAACAAGTGACTCCAAAAAATCCCCTTCTTTTGAATGAAGTAAGAATTTTTCAAATTTATTTTTTGTGATAAGAGTATTTGATAAATAAATTGTTTATTTCCTTTTATCAATGTATTGATATGAATGCCATTGCTACATAAATATAGGTTATCATAAACTGAAATTTAGCATTTAAAATTAGTGATTGTTAAACAACTGTTTGAATAAGTTAAAATAAGAATTTTTTTAAATAATGTTTTCGTCAAAAAATGTATTTGCTGTAGCTTTAATTGCATTCTACTGCCTAAGTTTCGGTATGTGTGATATTTGATTATCTTAAAAAAATATTTAAAAACTTTTTTCTGCATTTGGGAGAATAAATTAAAGATTGGAGTTTAAAGAAATGTAAGAAAAATATGTTATAGAGACAATTTTGAATTTGAATTCAGCTTTATTCTTGTGTATTTCCATTCTATTCAGTTAGGTAAAATAAAAATCATGTTTCAATAGTGTTTGTATAATAAACATTTTGTTTTATTAAAAAAACACAAAGTATAAGAAGTAAGAAATTATACGATACCCTATACCATGGTTTAGAGACCCTATCTCGTCGGCCAAACTAATTATATATAGAAAATGAGCAGAAACCAAATTTGAGTGACATTGTTAATAATTTTTTTGGCTGCAGATATGAAAAAGTTCATATCGGGTGTTATATTTATATGGGGACTAGGTCGAAAAATAGACCTATCCTGACCATATTTGGTAAAGTCACTTACATTTTGAAAAAATATATACAAACCAAATTTGAGAAAAATCTGTTCAATATTTTTGTTTTTTTGATAGATTTAAGTGAAGATCGGGAAGCAGCTCTGTATGGGGACTATGACGAAGATTTGTCCTATAGGGATTATTTTTGAACTACTGATTAGTGGATATAATAACCACATACAAACCCAATTTGACTGAGATCTATATGATAATTTGGATCTTATGGCAATTTATGTCGATTTCATAGGGCTCATTTGTATGGGGGCTAGGTCTGAACATGGAACGATACTCACCAATTTCAACAGCGTTCATGCCATCGCCGATAGAAGCTTATGTACCAGATTTCATCAAAATATATTCATATTTGCGACCTGCAGTTTGATTACAAGCTTTACATGGACACACAGACGGACGGACGGACGGATAGACATCGTTAAATCGAATCAGAAAGTGGTTCTGATTCGATCGGTATAATAAAAGATGGGTCTAGGTCAAATATTTTTGGTAGTTACAAACAGCAGCACAAAGTCATTATACCCACACCACATAGTGGTATAGGGTATAACAACTTCCAATAATCTAACCCATAAAAACGAAGTTTTTATTAAAACTCTTTCTTTCCGTGACTGTGCGTGACTGTGTGTGACTATCTTAAAATGAATCTTTGGCCACAGCAAGTGTATGGACCAAGTTTGAGATCGATCGGATGAGGGAAAATGACATTTAGATCACTCCGTGGTTGTGCGTGACTGTACGTGACTACCGCAAAATTAATCTGTAGTTACGACAAGACTATGGGCCAAGTTTCAAATCAATTGGGTAAGGAGGAATGAGGTCCACCCATGGCAGATGACAGACAGACAGACAGAGAGTAAGAGTTAAAAGAAAGTGTTTAAAAATGGATTCTATTTATTCATGTCGGAAATAAAACTCAATAAAAAAAAATTAAATTACAAAATTTCACAACAAAATTGCGGAAGAAACTAAATTTATATTCATCGTTTCTTTTCCAAGTCTTTTAAACTCATTTCTCTCTTGATTTTTGATTTGATTGATTTTTTTCGAGGATACGAAAAAATATTTTTCAAATGACAAAAAAATATTTGTGCTGAAAACTCCTGCTTTGTGGTTAACATCCATTTATTTCACAAAAACGTTGTTTTGATCTATATATTTAAAAGCGTCTAAGTTGTTAATTGAAAAAAAAGTAGTCCATCCACACCACTGTGCAGAGGGTATATATCAGTTTGTCATGCCATTTGTAACGGCTATCCGCCTGTCTGTTGAAACAACGCTCATTCACAAAATTTAAACTTACGATAATGTTGTTTTTTTTAAATTATTTCGAGCAGGTTGATACTTAAAATGGAGTAAATCCGGTATCATTGTGCCAAGATATGACCTAGAATATGAAGACATCTTTAAAAATCTTAAAAATTCAGTGTGTTTGTTGTAATAATTTAGTATTTTGTTTATCAAATTGTTTACTTTTTTTTAAATATTTTGTATATGTGGCCTTCTCCGAGAAAAGGAACCTAGTGTGTGAAAATTAAGTTTTGAGAAAAAAAACGCATTTAAAGTTTCTACAACCTTTTAGGTACCAGAATCCACCGTTTTTGACACAACCCGTTTTTTGACACACTAGGTCCCTTTTCTCGGAGAAGGTCACATATATTTGCTATAAAAAGTGCAATAAGTGCAGATATTATTGGACTCCGGTATCGGTATCGGTCTGAATTAACTTCAGGCATCTCCAAAGCACTGATTTTTGGTCTGTGGGCGGAGGGGCGTGGTAAAATAATATTGTACCTAGATATCTGGTAAAACTTTCGGGGAAGTTCGTGCTTTACTTTTATCCGACACTGTGTACTAAAATTTAGATGCAATATAAACACCAGATGTTTTCTTATGGCCGGCAACGCGGATCGGGTCCAGCTAGTTAACTATATTTTTAAATTATAATTAAATGTTTTTTGCTATTTTATCTTTAAATTTATAAGTGACTCAGAGCTTCTCTGCACAAAATGTTAGACTTGCAGTTACTTTAATCGTGATAATCCAACATATATTTGGACATAGAAAAACATTCTTTTCGTAGATCGATAGTAGTCATCGCAAACGAAGTTTTGACAGAAAATTGCAGGGCCGTTTCCACAATTATGTTGGCTTTTAAGTCTTTCATAAGAAGTCTCGTGCCATTGAACATGTTACGTGGACTTTAATTTTTTAAAAGCATGATACCGACTTTTAATAGTACTTCGTGAGATGGCAAGCCAGAAGGATTAAGCGAATTAAAAATTCTTGTAAGTAGTTTACTGCATTCTCGATATTGCTGACAGTATCAATCGGGTAGGGAAATTTTTGCATAACAACATTATTTATTTCATTGACAGTGTGGTTCCTGGGCGATAATATTGCCTTGAAAATCTTTTTCGAGTAATTTTGCAATACCTGGATATACTGCATTTATAAGGTCATCTAAACTGTAGACTATCCGACCAAGTGTCTCACTGAAAACGATTTCAAAATAGTTAGTGCTCAAATTCGGAGAATGTTGTTTGAGCAACTGTTGTCGGAAATAGTTACGCATGGCTCCACTAAGAAGGCCTCTCATGTTAGTTCGTAAGCTAGATTTTTGAATGGAACTCCATAAGGGAGATGATTAAAGGCATGCTTTGATAATATCTGCACACGTCCCTTTTGTAACTACGGGGAGTGTCTGCCGAAAATCAGCAGCGAACTTAAACGTACTCCCCAAATAATCGCACATGAGTTTTTAAGGTCTTTTATGTTCGGTTCACGGATTTAACATAGGCTCTGTAACTCATGGTGCATTTGTCCCACATTATAAGTGACGTCTCCTAAACAATTTTCCAAGACAGCCGTCTTTGCATATGGAACATACTGACAGTGGCAGTTCGAATGCGGAGAGTGCAGTTTTACTGTTTCTCAAAAGAGTAGCAGCAATCCCTGAAAGGGCAACTGCCAGGTCTAGTTGTCCAGATTTTCTTATATATGCTAGTAATAAATTAATCAGGAATGTAATTTCTTTTCCTACTGGGGCAACCAAAAAATTTATTTTGCCTCTTGTATTCGTCACACTGCTTCGTCAAATCCTTGTAATTGATCTGTGCATAATTTTGGTAAATTTTTGTTTTTAAAATCTGTTAGCTCACTGACGTTGTATTGACGCACCAGTACTGTAGCATTCGCATCATTTTGTGAACGAATAGGAGAGGGTAATCCGAAATCATTTAAACATTTGTCGCTTAATTCCGATAGCTTATTTCCTATTTCTAATATTCCTGTTTAATTCTGTGTCTAATATCTTCACAAAAATCTTTTTTGATCTTGCTGCACAATTTTAATAGTTCAGATAGCTGAAAAACAAATGGGGATAGCAACATCGAAGCTTTTCCCTTTTAATTCATCTGGGTGCGCTGAATTCGAATCTGGAATAAAAATTGGGCTATCACGTCTTGTTGTAAAACAGTCAATACTGACACTACAATTTCACAATTATTAATTTGACAGAAGCCCCCATTCATTCTAAATCTTCATAATAGTAGCATTTAACCATGTCAGGGAGATCATGTGTTACTGATTCAAGCTATTTTTGCTTTGTGTGTGGTGAATATTTGGTTGGAAAAAACGGATATGCAATATCAGAATCATTCAAATATGCATATTTACATTATTTTGGTTTTGCTGTCAGAAACTTGGAAAAAGCGTGGACACCGACAATGTTTTGCAATAGTTGCAGTGCTGTTTTATACAAGTGGTCGGTCAAATGGCAAGAAGATCTATTTCGATTTTTTAATTCCAGTACTTTGGAGAGAGTCAAGTAACCACCAAACCGATTGTTATTTCTGTTTAAGAAAAGTTGCTGGATTCAATATAAAAAATAGGAAAAATATTACTTACACGAATGTCCCATCGGTTTCCAAACCAGTTCAACGTCCACCAAATGATCCATTACCAGTCATTCCCAGTGCTACGAGCAGTGAGTCCGAAACATCTTTCACCAGCAGTGGTACTTTGTATGAGGCTGATGATGAACGCCATTTAGTGACTCAAACTGAGCTGAATGATCTAATTCGGGATTTACATTTAACGAAGGAAGACGCAGAATTACTTGCTTCATGTACTTAGCAGTGGAAACATCTTACAGTTGCGACAAAATTAACAATCTATAGAAATGGGAGCTTGGAATTGGCTGCATATTTTGAAAGGAAACACTCTAGTTATTCTATAATGTACTGTTGTTGATGGTTTATTTAAAAAAATTAACCATCATATGACAAAACTGAATGGAGATTATTTATTGATGGCTCTAAGTACAGTTTAAAGGCTCTTCTTTTGCATAATGGGAATGAAAAACCATCCATACCAATTGCTCATACCATTAATACAAAGGAAAATCACGAATCAATGAATAAAATTTTTCCATTACTCAAATACAACGATCATAAATTAAAGATCTGTGATTTAAATAACTGTAAATTAATCTGTTTCAGGTCATTGGTTTATTGACTGGTATGCCGGGAGGTTTCGCAAAATATTGTTGTTTCCTTCTTCTATGGGATAGTTGCGCTAACTGTCATCATAACGTCAGAACGCCAGCAAAACAAAAATTTCAAACAAACCATTAACTGATTAAAATGACGTTCTTATTCCGCCGCTGCCCATAAAATTGGGCCTTTTTAAGAACTTTGTCAAGGTTTTGGATAAAGACGGTGCAGCATTTAAGTATTTGTTAGCGGTTTTTCCTAAAATTTCGTATGCTAAAATCAAAAAAGGCATATTTGTTGGCCCTCCATCAGGAAGCTATTGAATAATGACAATTTTTCATAATGTTTATTGGATAAAGAATATGCAGCCTGGAAATCTTTCAAGAGCAACGTGGACAGTTTTCTTGGAAACAATAAGAGTGAAAACTACAGACAAATTGTTGCTGAATTATTTAAAAATTATTACGAATTAGGTGCACGAATGTCACTCAAAATGCATTTTCTTCATTCGCATTTAAATTTTTTTCCACAAAATCTAGGTACGGTGAGCAACGAACAAGAGGAGCACACTCACTAAGATTTAATGAAAATTGAAAGAAACTATCAACGATTTTGGGACAAAAACATGCTGGTAGACAATTAATGGACTCTAATACGTGAAACTGAACCAACAAAATACAAACGACGTTCAAATAACGCGGTTCATTTTTGAAAATGCATTGATTTTTAAATAAGCTAATGATTTTTTATGTAAAAAACGAATAAAAACATTTTTTTTATCTCGAAAACCTGACGTGATAGAGAAAAACCAATACAGAATTCAGCCCGCCAAATTACCCTAGGAAAAATATTTGGTTGCTCCATTCCAAAACCTTGTTGGCTAGTGTAATCAACGGTTTCGAGCAAATCTTTATCTCGGTAAGCTGCTTGACACGTTTTCAAGTTTTCACATGAGTTTGGAGTGCGTACGTGATGCAGACACATTCTAGGGAAAAAAACACTGTGATTAGAGAACGATGTACACCATATATTCCTTCTAAAGCAGCGTCTTTCTTTATGCTTGAAAATTTCCTGAAAATTTATTGTTAGCCCATGTATAATAGTGTGTAACCTCGCGGTACAATAAAGTTTTTGCAAATTCGTAGAGTTGCAGTGCTCAAAGAAAGCACTAGGTGTGGTGTTGAGAGAGCTTTGGGCAACTTGCTGTGTCGTTCCTACCGTGAAGTACAGCCTTTGACAGTTTTCTAAGTGTGCAGCCAAATGCACAACAGTAGGATACCGATCGTGGATCCCAAATTCTAATAATCTCCATAACCTACATACCAGACTAAATAACGGTAAAAAGTCAACAGAATACATTTGAACATTATTTTTACATTTGCTCATACCTTTTTTTATTAATCATTCTAATGGAATGATACAAAGCCTATATTCATCCCTGAAGACCATTCTAAATACTGGAACTAATATTTTTAAAATCAGAAGAGTAGTCACGGAGAATCACTTTCTGAGTCGATTTAGCGATGTCAGTACGTCTGTCCGTCCGTCTGTGTGTCAATGTAAACTTTTAATCAAACTACAGGTCGCAAATATGAATATTCTTTGATGAATTTTGGTATATAAGCTTTTATCGGCCATAGAATGAACGCTGGCGAAAATGGTGGAATTCGGTCCACGTTCAGACCTTGTTCTCATACTAATGACCCCTACGAAATCGACATAAATTGCTATAAGATCCAAATTATCATACAAATCTCAGTCAAATTGGGTTTGTATGTGTTTATTATATTTTTTGATCAGTAGTCAAAAATAATCCCTATAGGACAATTCTTAGTCAAAGGCTGCATATAGAGCTGCGTTCTGATCTTCACTTAAATCTATCAAAAGACAAAAAATATTGCACAGGTTTTTCTCAAATTTGGTTTGTATATATTTTTTCAAAATATAAGTGACTTTACCAAATATGGTCAGGATAGGTCCATTTTTTGACCTAGTCCCCATATAAATATAGCATCCGATATGAACTTTTTCATATCTGCAGCCAAAAAAAGTAATAACAATGCCACTCAAATTTGGTTAATGCTTATTTTCTATATTTAGTTAGTTGGACCGAAGAAGTAGGGTCGCTAAACCATGGTATGGGTATCGTATAGTCGGCCGAGACCGACTAGTTTTTATACTATCATGTGTTGGGTATAATGACTTTGTGCTGCTATTTGTAACTACCAAAAATATTTGACCTAGACCCATATTTTATAATTTATTGTTATCCGTCCGTCCGTCCGTCCGTCTGTGTGTCCATGTAAACCTTGTAAACAAACTACAGTTCGCAAATATGAATATATTTGATCCAATTTGGTATATAAGCTTTTACCGACCATAGGATGAACGCAATCGAAACTGGTGAAAGTTGGTCCCTGTTCAGACCTAGTCCCCATACAAATGACCCCTACGAAATCGACATAAATTGCTGTAAGATCCAAATTATCATATAGCTCTCGGTCAAATTGGGTTTGTATATGTTTATTATATTCTTTGATCAGTAGTCAAAAATAATAGGACAATTCTTAGTCATAAGCTCCATATAGAGCTGCTTCCCGATCTTCACTTAAATCTATCAAAAAACAAAAATATTGCATAGATTTTTTCTCAAAATTGGTTTGTATATATTTTATGCAAATATAAGTGACTTCACCAATTATGGTCAGGATAGATCCATTTTTTGACCTAGTCCCCATATAACTATAGCATCAGGTATGAACTTTTTCATATCTGCAGCCAAAAAAATTAATAAAAATCCCACTCAAATTTGTTTATGCTTATTTTCTATATCGAATTAGTTGGACCGAAGAAATAGGGTCGCTAAACCATGGTATAGGGTTTAGATCGGCTATAATATTCTACTTGTTATTATATTGGTATAGATAAGTGATATTTAGCCATAGTTTTTTCTTTTGCACTTTTTTTATTTAACTAATAATTTGTTTACAGGACACTGTCTGGTTTGTTATGTCTGCGACAGTACAACATCCTGCAATAGAACTATTCCACTATATGACTGCAACAATGCGCTGGCCAATAGTTCCAGATTGTATTTAAACTCATTTTATACTGGCATTAATTTTAACACTACTAGCCAAGTATATAATTGTTTCAGAGAAGTTTTGAATATAAGTAAGTATTAATATAATATTTTCATAAAACACGATTTTAATATATTTTTTTTTTGTGTGTCTAATTTCTAGCTTCCGGTACATATAATTACATGAGTTGTATTTATAGTAATATTAGAGTATGTGATTTGAAATTACGCAATGAACTACTAGTTGGCTCGCATAGTCGTTCCTGTTATGAATGCAATAATTATAATGGATGCAATCCAGCTGTGCGGCGACAATATTTGCTACAGTCATTGCTGTATTTTTTGCACGTTATCTACGAAATTAAATGGATTAATAAGTATTGTAATTGTATTTGCCCATCAATTAGAAATAATTCAAATTAAAAATTAGTTTATTGGTTTTTTATATTATGAATTGTTTTAGCTTTAAAACTTTGATCATTTTTACTTACTTCTATTCAACTCTGCGTAATTGTATGTTTGTTGTGTCAAATTTTTTAAGTTAATAATCAAAAACTTTCCAACAAGCGTGAGCTCGGATATATTTAGTCGTTCACCGCGATTAACATAAAAGCGTATAGGGGCATGTCTACAGTGAAATAATTGTACATAATTGTTTTAGAATAATTACAATAGATTCATTAAGCAAATTGGTTGGAAACTAAAAATTAAGACAATAAAACAAGTATATAATTTCAATAAATCAAGAGAGTGTTAAGGTAGAAATAGTATGATAATACAATTCGGATTCTAGTTCAGCAAAATCAACAATGATTCCAATAACAATTTTGATGGAATATAATTTCTCGCTGGCTGCGATGTCAGTTTTGTAAGGGCGAATTTAACAATCAATTATTCCCAGTAAAACAATTAAGTTAATGAGGAATCATGTTTGACGTCTATTTCTAAAAAAAAAAATTAAAATTCAGTAATAAAATATATAATAACTCAAAAACCTACAATAAAAAATTATATGTTCTTACCGCAGTGTTTTCGTCTTACAAACTTACCAAACAATATTAAAAAACAACAAGAAGCCTTCTAAGTATTATAGAGTGGTTATGTGTATAAAACATTTAACATAATGGGCTATATTATATAACTAACTTGACGAGACATAAAAAATACTGCAGTAAGATCAAAACAAAAAGGGAATTTGCAAAATAGAAACATATGACAACAACTAGTATAAACGTTACTTTAAATAAACAACCCAACAGATTGCCTTAAACTAACAAACAATATGAATACATTAATTTAATATACAAATTATCAAACAAATAAAAAAATAAATAAACTTGGCAAAGAGTATTTAAGAAACAACAAGGAAGAAAATTACAGTTGGTCTAGACCGACTATACGATACCCTGTACCATGATTTAGAGAGCCTTTCTCTTCGGTCCAACTAATTGGAAATAGAAAATAAGCATAAGCCAAATCTGGGTGGCATTGTTATTAATTTTTTTGGCTGCATATATGAAAAAGTTCATATCGGGTGCTATATTTATATGTGGACAAGGTCGAAAAATGGACCAATCCTGACCGTAAAGGCACTTATATTTTGAAAAATCTGTGCAATATTTTTGTTTTTCGATGGATTTAAGTGAAGATCGGGAAGCAGTTCTATATGGGGCCTATGACTAAGAATTGTCCTGTAGCGATTATTTTTGGACTCGTGATTAATGGATATAATAAACATATACAAACCCAATTTGACTGAGATCCATGTGATAATTTGGATCTTATGGTAACTTATGTTGATTTCATAGGTGTCATTTGTATGAGGACTAGGTGTGAACATGGACCGAATTTCGCCAGTTTCAGCAGCGTTCATCCTATGACTGATAAAAGCTTATATACCAAATTTCCTCTAAATATATTAATATTTCCGACCTGTAGTTTGATTACAAGGTTTACATTGACACACAGACGGACGGACGGACATCGCTAAATCGACTCACAAAGTGATTCCGAGTCGATCGGTATAATAAAGATGGATCTAGGTCAAATATTTTTGGTAGTTACAAACAGCAGCACAAAGTCATTATATCCAAACCACATAATGGTATAGGGTATAATTAAACTTAAATTCGTGTAGTATCGAAATAATAGTTCATTTATCTAATTTCGCCAAAGCACACTAAAAAAGTGCAAACTGGTTAGAAGGCCAACTTAATGTCGCTGAAGAAACAGTAAGTAAAGCTAGATAAGGTAGGAAGATCACGCAAATCATTAGACAACTGCAGCGATAGATCTAAGAGGCGAAAATTTAAAGATGTTAAGGATGAAATTGAATGTACAAATATAAAAGAATCTTTCCTACATCAATTACGATCACACAAGCAATTAACAAAGCTGTTAGAGCTAGTCCAGTGAGAGCAAAACGGATTCCTAAAAGTATACCAACTCCGAGCGAGGCAAAAAGGTTTTTTTACCCACCCATGTATGAAATGTTTTAATATCTATGAAAGATACAAAAAATAAAAGCCCATATTTTCATAACAAAATCAGAATCATTGAGCTAATGCTCAGCAGATTTATTTTGCTAAAATTAACAAATTTGACAGCAAAAAATTATAAATTTTTCTGTACTAATAGCAAGATTTATAGATAATATTACTACTGTAAATATTCTTTGCGTGTAAAAAAATTTGAAAATTTAACAGCAAATAATTTTTAATATTTCATTAGTAATAGCAAAATTTCCAGATGATTTTACATTTTTTTTCTAGTGTAAAAATTATTTGAGTGTAAACATTAAAAAAATCCTATTATTATAAAAAATGCTTATAATTATTATTAAAATCTAAATATGACATTTTTTAATAAATTAAAAAAAACCCACAATATCACGCTAAAAGTTAAAAAAAAATAAAAGTTCAATTTTGACCTAAAACTGCTTAAAAGCTATGGCCAAAAGCTAAAGCCACCATATTATTTGTCCATTTTTATTAATGTAAATAAAATAAAATTTTTTAATTATATTTACACACCTTTAATAACACTAGTTTACACCGGAAATGTACATTTGATGAGAGGTGATCATCCTTATGTATTTTCTCCCGCTGAATTCGAAAATCAAGGTCAAATTTTTTTATGGAACAGTTTTTGAGATATTGTCTTTTTTTTCATTTTTTCGACTTTTTTCACTTGCAAATCATATCTCGAGCTAGAAATGTCCGATTGGGTCGGAATGTCATATAATAAATGAAATATAATTTCAATCAAATTTGTGAGTTGCTATAATATACAAACAACCGACACCACGCTTTATAGAAGCTATCAAAACAAAATGTACACCAGTGATCCAAACCGCCGGTCGTCAGCAGGTTAGCCGCCGCCGCCGAAAGATTTCTTTCTAGCCGACGCCGACGGCTCCCAAAAGCAACCGAAGACAAAGCAAGAGCCACAACTATTTCTAGCACACAAAAATGTCAAGAATGTATTGCAAGCGTTTAAACCCAATAAATTGTTGAAAAAAATAAAATATTCTGAAAATATGGGATTTGGATTTACTTACTCAATTGGTTATAACTTTGTCATTTTTCGGTCGATTTTCTTTTGGTTGGTGTTTGTTCTTACATAAAGGTATCATATTTACGTACATGAAGAGAAACCAGACGTTTTTTTTATACCGATTTGAAAATGTGCCCATTTTTATCGATATATTTTGAACCGCTTTATCAATTAAAGATCCGATTTCACATATTTGTTCGTCATCTCAATACCTTGCATTCGGGTACCAAGAACGACCCAATCGGATATTTTTAGCTCGAGATATGATTTGTCAAGTGAAAAAAGGTCAAAAAATTAAAAAATGACAATATCTCAAAAACAGTTTCATAAAAAAAAAATTTTACATTGATTTTCGAATTCAGCGGGAGAAAATACATAAGGAAATCTGTCTCTCATCAAAAGTACATGAAAAAAATATCATTTTGTTAACTAGTGTAATTGTCGTCTCTTTAAAAATGTATCACGAGCCTATCTCTATTCGAGAGTTTTTTTTTGTCAACTTCGTAACTAGAGTTATTAGTTTTTCCAAATATTTCTGATGGAGATTATATTAAGGATGATGATAGAGATAAGAAAGATAACGAATTTTATCATAATTGGGATATTTATGATGAATTTGATAATGCAAATAACAAACACAATTATTTTAATATTTTTTTATTAAAAATGTAAAATAAAAACAAATATCTAAACACTTCCTTGAATTAATCTGTTCTGATCCTGAAATAATTTTCATCCGCGATTTTTTGAGATAAATTTTTACATTTACTGAATTTAGGAAAAACCAAAACCAGATATGAAATTAATTTATACAAATAAGAAAACATAGTATTTATTTCTTGCTATTTTTTTTTTCGAATCCAATGTCACAATGAAAATTGTGGGTCATGTTTTTTTTTCCGAAAAAAATGTTTCTTCCAATTTTTTTCAAAAATGCTGTGTTTTTGTGTACTTAAGTGGTTTCAAATACGACCCACTAAGAAGCAGGTTTAAGTTCTTAATAATATTCATAACAATATATTATATTTTTTTAGTTTTTATAAAAATAAAAAATCTTATTTTCGATCTTTATCATTTTAATGATTGAGTTTGAAATTATTCAAGCTCAAGATCAAATGTTTTTACTTTAAATAAAGCAAAAACATTGGCACATTTATTTCAAAAAATTGATCTGTATTCTGTATGACAAAAACAAACATGCATATTGTAGTATGCAATGTGTACTCGTATACAAACATATTTGTTTCAAAGTTGTTCTACATTTTGTTACATTGCATGAGGTGTAAATAGTATAACTCTTTGCTTGGATTCTCACTTGGTTGATTTCAGCAAAGGCATATGAATTTAACATTTCACGAAACAAACTATCTACTGCTTTTGTATACTGATGAGGATTGGTGATTCTTCCCGAAATAACTGTATGACCTGTCATGCAGAGTATAGATCAATTTTTGACACAAATGTGACAATGCTTCTTGCTTATTTAAAGTAGAAACATTTGATCTTGAGCTTGAATAATTTCTAACACCAAAAAAATAATTTCTAACACCAACAAAAAATTGAACTTAAATTTTTTTTTCAATGTTCTTTGCGTTAAAGAAAAACATTGTACTGAGAAAATAAATGGTTGATGTGTTTTTGTTTTTGTCGGTAATCATGGTCTACAGAGCTCTATTCCCCTTTTTGACATAGATCACATTCCCATAACAAAAACAACAAAAATAATCACTAGAAATAAGTTATATGCCAAAACAACGTTTGCCGGGTCAGCTAGTATCTATAATATTAATAGGCTAGGCGATTTCTTGTGACCGATGTTTTGTTCTACCTTTTTATCCCGATTTTGACCGAACGTATATTATTTGAAAGGTATTTCTTTTTAGCCGTTTTGCAGATTTACAGATTTTTAAATTTTTTCCTTTATTTTGAGTAAATTGCATTAAAAGTTGCTACTAACACATACATAAGATATACAATGCTATATGTGTGTTTATTAAATTTGTTAATGTGTTTGTAATAAAAATGAGTTCGTTTTTTGTGTTGATTTGTGAATTGACTATAATTGATTAGCATAACTTTAGGGTCTTTATTTAACGAAAAAATAAAAATTCCTAGAATTTGTACACGAATTTCGAGGGCTGGAGTATGCTGGTATTATATTATATAGTTATGTGAACCATGAATACAGTGCTTCAAAAAAAGGTACTGTACTCTATATGGCATGTATTCACATTATCTTTTCAGCTATCACAAATGCACTTTAGAAAGGCATTAATTCACAGCTGAATATATGCTAAAAAGCACCTATTTTCATAAAAATTAATGATTCAAAGTTGGAACTCGTCATATAAAAATTGTGCCCTCTTGAATCATTTTTGAAATGGATTGTGTAACGTTATTCCCTTACAAACCAGTTTATTTGTAGGTTAAGATTAATAAGTTCTTTATTCTTAGTAACATCTATGTACATATTTCGAAAGTGACTAACATATAGAGTAAACTGTATATAATAATAAATATTTCACTACAATATCCACTGTAAAAGTCGCTAGTAGTCAATCATTTATTTTTAATACATTTATTTATAAGCTGCTTCTGCTCTCTTAGTTAGCATTGTATGCTACGAGTACAAGCAACTGTTTAAGATGTGATTTTCTATTTATATTTATATTGTTTAAGATTTCATTATAATTAAACTAGTACATAAGTCACATCAGGTTTATAGTTGGAATTAGTTGTTAATAAGCAATTGTAGATATAAGTAAATTAAAATTATTGTTTTATTATTTGTTACGAAATAATGTCGTCTTTAAAAATTGTATTTGGTGTTGCTTTAATAGCACTCAGCTGTTTTAGTTTTGGTATGTGTGATATTTTGTAATTGAAAATTTGGTGAAAAATTTAATCAAAGTTTCCGAGTTTGGCTTGTTATTTTCGAACAGTTCAAAGAAAATAACTTTTCGTTGTGTTTTATTTTGACTTGACTAGATTCCCTTAAACTAAATTCAAATAAAAGTGTATATGCGAGTACTTTGATATTTACCATGCAAGCAGTTAATTGATTTTAAGGTTGAACCAGACCACAACTTTTTTCTGAAATAAATGTTACTGAAATTATTCTAAGAACAAAAATATGTCATCTCGAACCAGAATGAAGATCAGAAAACTAAAGATATAATAAAAAAAAAGTATTTTTGAGAAACATTACAGTGAAAATCGAGGATATTTTTAATAAAGCATTAACGCTTGTAGAAAAAACATATCGCACATGTACCTCTAAAGTAAGTCAACTCAAAATTTACAAATTTTCAGTAGAGGCAAAAAACGTTTTTTTTTTTAATATTTACTATAAAATGTAAAAATAGTTGTTTCATTGTAAAGAATTGCGAATAATAAGTATACAACGGTAGCTGTTTTTGCGGGTTTTTCAGTGATCATCAAAAATAACAAGTTTTTTGGGTGCAACTCAAAATATATCCTTTTAGTGGATTCTAAAGAAGATACTCTTATAACACAAAGAGAGTTACAACTGTATTTTTTTTTTTTGCGAAAGGCTAGAAAAACCGATGTCAGATTTTTATAGTGGATAGATATGCCCACTGTGTATGGTTTTCTTGCAAAAAGTGAAAATTGAAAAATTTTGAGTTGACTCACTTTAGAGGTACAGATGCGATATGGAAAAAGAAACTATTTCTATACAATTGTAAATTATTTCACGGAATAAATGAAAAGCTTTACAACTAAAACAAGTTTGTAATTAACACCGCCCGACAAAAACTCCAGATGAAATGAAGACATCATTGTTATTCTTTTCTTAAGTAAAATAAGAAAATACATAACATTGCCTTTCATTTACAGATCTTAGTATTAATATTTAATATTTATATTTTATTTTTTTTTTTTTTTTTTTGCGAAAATCACAAATCACAATTGAAAAACTTTAAAGCGAGTATTAACGAAAGTTTTTGTTTTATGTCGACAGTGTAATAATAGAAGATACACAAATAGTCTTAGGTGTTTATTTTGCAACACGCAAAAGATTACATTGTTATTATTTTTTTTTAACAAATTGCATTGTTTACGAAACAGGTTTACAAAGAAATCACTGTATATTTGTTTCTGTCTAGAACTCATTGATATTATAAATATTTAAACTGTTTCACAGCATTGTTATTTCATAATATAAGGTTTTGCTAGTCTAGTGTAATATTGTTAAGGCAACTGTTGGAAACCGAGGAAGTTGGGAGATGCGTCGTCAAAAAATTTTTCAAATAACTACTAACAAGTAAGAGTGTTAAATTCTGTGCCGAATTTTTTGATACCCTCCACCTGCGTCTTAAACTTAATATTACACCCAATATTGAGTACGGCTACCACTTTACAACTATTGCCGATACTGAAACATTAATTCCGAATACCAGTTAAATTTTAAATTAATTGTTTTTTTCTTTTTGGTCAGTTTCTATTCAATTTCTTTTTATAAAAAATAATGATCATATGTTCTATAGAAAGAATTAATTACTATTTGATTACTAGAATAGAACTCCTATAAGTTCCCTATGTCCTTCATATAACACTAATGAAATTTATTATTTTACACAGCCGGCGTTATAATACCAAAAGTTTGATCCCTCATAGAATGTTTTGAGACTTTTGAAGTTATGTGATAATTAAAAAAAAAATGCAAATGATTCGTGGCTAAAAATGATTAATATTTAATATAAGCGAATTTTAAAATATTTTTATCTGAATTAGCCAGATAATAATTACAGGTAATGAACTAAATATAGAAATTAAAACTTTTAATATTTAATTTTTGCTTTTTCATTTTCCATTTTCCATTTTTCATTTTCCAATTTTCATTTTCCATTTTTAATTTTTAATTTTTCATTTTCAATTTTTCATTTTTAATTTTCGTTCTCCATTTTTCATTTTCTATTTTCCATTTTCCGTTTTTCATTTTCCGTTTTTCATTTTCCATTTTCCATTTTCCATTCTCAATTTTTCATTTTCTATTTTCCATTTTTCATTTTCAACTTTTAATTTTTCATTTTCGATTTTCCATTTTTCATTTTCCATTTTTCATTTTCCTTCTCCCTTTTTTCAATTTAAACTTTTCACTTTTCTTTTTTATATTTTCCATTTTCCATTCTCCCTTTTTCAATTTTAATTTTTCATTTTCAATTTTTTATTTTCCATTTTTCATTTCTAATTTTCCATTCTTCAATTTCCATTTTTCTCATTTTTAATTTATAATTCCATTCATATTCCATTTTCCATTACTCATTTTCCATTTTCCATCTCTCATTTTCCATTTTTCAATTTTAATTTTTCATTTTCCATTTTTTATTTTCCATTTTCATTTTCCATTTTTCATTTTCTATTTTCCATTTTCCATTTCTCATTTTTCAATTTTCATTTTCCATTTTTCATCTTGTATTTTGAATTTTACATTCTCCATTTTTCATTTTCTATTTTCCTTTTTCCTTTTTTAATTTTTCATTTTCCATTCTCCATTTTTCGTTTTCCATTTTCCATTTTTCATTTTCCATTTTCCGTTTTTCATTTTTATTTTTCATTTTCCACTTTTAATTTTCCATTCTCCATTTTTCATTTTCTATTTTCCATTTTTCATTCTCCATTTTTCATTTTCTATTTTCCACTTTTAGTTTCTCATTTTTCATTATTCATTTTCCATTTTTCATTTTCCATTTTTCATTTTTCGTTTTTCGTTTTTCATATTCCATTCTCCATTTTACATTTTCCATTTTCAATTTTTCATTTTCCATTTTCCATTTTTCATTTAACATTTTTAATTTTCCACTTTTCATTTTACATTTTTCGTTTTCATTTTTTCTTTCATATTGGCGATTTTTTTTATCATAACGTGATAACGATAAAGAAAACAAGTAAGAAAATTTTAGTCGGTCTAGACCGACTATACGATACCCTATACCATGCGTTTAGAAACCCTATCTCTTAGGCCCAACTAACTGGACATAGAAAATAAGCAAAAACCAAATTTGAGTGGGATTTTTATCAATTTTTTTGGCTGCAGATATGAAAAAGTTCATATCGGATGCTATATCTATATGGGGACTAGGCCCAAAAATGGACCGATCCCGACCATGTTTGGTAAAGTCTCTTGTATTTTGCAAAAATATATACAAACCAAATCTGAGAAGAATCAGTGCAATATTTTTGTTTTTTAATAGATTTAAGTGAAGATCGGGAAGCAGCCCTATATGGGGCCACAGGGATCATTTTTGGACTACTCATTAATGGATGTAATGAACGCATATAAACCCAATTTGAGTAAGATCTATATGACAATTTGGATCTTATGGCAATTTATGTCGATTTCATAGGGGTAATTTGTATGGGAGCTAGGTCTGAACATGGACCGATTCTCACCAATTTCAATAGCGTTCATCCCATGGCCGATAGAAGCTTATATACCAAATTTCATCAAAATATATTCATATTTGCGACCTGCAGTTTGATTACAAGCTTTACATGGACACACAGACGGACGGACGGACGGACGGACGGACGGACGGACGGACGGACATTGTTAAATCAACTCAAAAAATGATTCTGATTCGATCGGTATAATTAAAGATGGGTCTAGGTCAAATATTTTTGGTTGTTACAAACAGCAGCACAAAGTCATTATACCCAAACCACATAGTGGTATAGGGTATAAATATGAGGCAATACTACAAACGTAGTTGGTAGTTGTGTTTCTTGGTATGAATGCATAATTTTTTGTTGCTTTTTTGAACTGTGAATGTTTTTGTAGAACTGTTATGTTCAACCACTAAAATATTACAACAAACACATTGGGTTTTATATTTTTTTAAAGGTATTTACATATTTTTGATCGTATCTAATCACAACGATGCCCGATTTAGCCCATTTTCAATACCGACCTGCTGGGAATTATGGCAAATGATACTATTGTAACCTTACCCAGCAAAATGGTTTTTTTTTTTTGTGAATGAGCGTGATTTCTCAACAGACAGACGGACAGACGGACATCGCTATATCGATTCGAGCTCTGATAAGGATCAAGAATATATATACTTTACGGGGTCGGAAATTAGTTTTTCGATGCGTTACAACCGGAATGATAAACCTATATACATATACCTTCTGCCACTGAGGTGTGGAGAGTATAAAAATATTCAATGTTATATTTTTTACACATAATAACAGTTTTTATAATCTAGTAGTTGAATTAACCCATTTCGCTCCGCGATTTAATTTTTTTTTTTTTTCGAAAAAGTATACTTTTTTAAGGTAATAGTTCGATGTCCGTCTGAGTGTCCATGTAACCCTTGTAATTAAACTACAGGTCGCAAATATGAATATATTTTGATGAAATTTGGTATATTAGCTTCTATCGCACTTAGCATGAGCATTATTGAAATTGGTGAAAATCGGTGCATGCTCAGACCTAGCCCCCATACGAATGAACCCTATGAGATCGAATTAGATTGTCATAATATCCAAATAATCATATAGATCTCAAATTCGGCTTGCGTCTGTTTATTACATCTGTTTATAAGTAGTCCAAAAATAAACCCTATAGGACAATTCTTAGTTATTGCCCCCATACACCCCATAGCCCCCGATCTACACTTAAATCTTTCAAAAAACAAAAATATTGCACAGGATTTTCTCAAATTTTGTTTCGGAAAAAATAAGTGACCTTACCAAATATGGTCAGGAATGGTCCATTTATGACTTAGTCCCCACATAAATATAGCATCTGATATGAACTTTTTCATATTCAAAGAAAAAAATTAATAACAATGCCACTCAAATTTGGTTTATGCTTATTTTCTATATCTAATTAGTTGGATCTAAGAGATAGGGTCTCTAAACGCATGGTATAGGGTAACGTATAGTCGGTCTAGACCGACAATACTTATCTTACCAGTTTTCATTTATTTCATTACTTTCAAATCCAAAGGTACAAAAGTGATTAATATTAATTGAAAATGGTACTAAATTAAATCTATACTGCAATTATATGAAATAAATCGTAAAATGAAATAAATCATAATTACTCTGTTTCTTGACATCACCCCATTCAGTAGAAAAAATTTAAACAAACGAAAGGAATATATGCGTATTTTATAAATATTACTATAAATATTTCACGATGAAATGGAGGTTGGCTTTTAAAGTTTTGTTGAACCGAAAACCAAGATACGGCTATCAAAATTAATAGCAAAAAACAAGAAAAATTTAGGGTTTTTATAAAAAATTAATTAATTAAAAATTAAAAGTATATTAAATGTCACTTTCCTTCATTTTTCCTTCCAAGATGGCGGGGTATTCCTACATAAATATAAAAATTGCATTTTATCGAAGCAACGAAATCAGGTTTTCTCCAACAGCGATTAAAAGGAACGAGTACAATTTCGCGAATATAAATTTAGATTTTAGGACAAACTTCAGGGAGCATTTCATTGAAGAGGAAAGACTTAAATATCTACAGCGTACTCTATATGTTAACATCCATTCCACTAAGACACCAGCCTCTTTCATACTTTTTTTAGATACAAAATCGATTAAAAAATCCTGAATGTTAACATTTTCTAATATATCATAATCAATCGCCATTATCGCCCATGAATTTACGACAATAATTTTCTTGCATTGTATGCATTTCTGTGTGACAAAAATGCAAATAGACAGTACAAAATATATAGAGTGGCCAAAAACTTTAGCGTGCAACAAAAAAATTATTTTTAGATTACAAATAAAATATTTTTGAATCACTTTTTCAGTACAATGGAACATTTGAATTTCCTTTTAAATTTCTTCATTTAATTTTTAATTTTCTTAATTTCAAATGAAAAATTCTCAATTGGCTAATTCCATGGTGACAGACGTGACATTCAGAGATCTTTCTAATCCAATATTATATATTTAGTAGAAGTTTTTCATAGTTCACAAAAATATACAGAATTATGAGCAACATATTTACCATTTAAAACAGTGAGTTAAACAGTTATTAATAATTGGGGGCAGAAAGCAGTCGTGAGAGACATGACCATTAACAGACATCATTTTAGAGGATGTTTGTAAAACACAGAAAAGCTCTGAAGTTATTTGTACGACATATAAAAAAGCAGTTGTTTAAAAAGAAGTATTTTTTTTTAATGTGACAGATATGACACTGCATTGTGACAAACATGATGCTTCTGATTTTTTTTTAATCAATTACAATTGTTAAAACACACACAGCAGTTTCCATTAGTTAATTATTATAAATAAATTGATTTTTATTTCTTTAAAGCTTATAAAAATTGCGGGAGTTCATTTTTCGATCACAGTTAACGAATTATAGCTACTAATTAAGAGTAAAAGTGAAACAAGGTCTGATGTTTGTCCGTGTTCTTTAAATAATAAACCAAAATATGGAATTTCGATCGATTTTACTCGATATCGAATGCGGTGATTTGGCTCCTGGGTGTTTTTTCATAAAGATCTCAATTACTACTTAACGTGTTGTAAATAATCTAATATGACTACATAAGGATCAGCAATAACTGTTGTGCAGATTGAATTTCATCCTGATATACATGGTAAAAATTTTTTTATATGTGTACCATAGGGTAGATTTTTCTTAAAGTTTTGGAAGGCTTCCGCTTGCATACGTTTCACATAAACGTGCCACAATAAATATTACAGCTGTTTCTCTAACATGCAAAAGATGTCTTTTAAAAAACCTGAGTGTTTGCTGTTTGCAAGAATTTCTAGTCTGTAAATAAGTACAATAATATCACTTAAATTAGAAAGCGTTGAGTTGCTCATATTTAAAATATAATAATCAATTTTTCTTTGGTCATTGAAAATTTTGATTTACATGACAAGTGTGACAGTCATGACAGTTGTGACACACATACCAAACTTTAAATTCTTTTCTTTTCGCTTAAATATCTGAATTGTTCTATAAATTTTCTGTTAAGTCTTCATTTTAGTGTAAATCAAGAGATTTAAGAACACTAGCAGATTCCAGCCCTCGAAATTCGAGCGGAAATTCTAGTAAAAAATTTTTTTTTCTCATTAAATAAAGACCCTAAAAGTATGCAAATCAGTTACAGCCAATTCAAAAATCAACACAAAAACAATCTCATTTTTATTACACACACATTAACAAATTTAATAAACACACACGTAGCATTGTATAATTTTATGTTAGTAGCAACTTTAAATGCAATTTACTCAAAATAAAGGAAAAAATTGGAAATCTGTAAATCTGCAAATCGGCTAAAACGAAATAACTTTCAAATAATGTACGTTTGGTCAAAATCGGGATAAAACGGTAGAACATAACATCAGTCACAAGAAATCGCCTAGCCTATTAATATTATAGATATAGACATTTTGTAAAAAACTAAAAAAAAACTTGAGTTTTTGATGTGTAAACATCTATACGCGCAGGGGGGTAAATTTCAAAAGCAGCGTAACATGTGGATGGTAAGACAAAATGTGATTTATTGGTGAAAAAATTATGATATTATGATAACTAACCTGTTTGAAAATTGAAAATGAAAAATAAAAAATGAAAAAAAAAATGAAAAATTAAAAATGAAAGATGAAAAATGAAAAAAAAAATTAAAAATTAAAAACGAAAACTTAAAAATGGAAAATAAAAAATGAAAAATAAAAAATTAAAAATGAAAAACAAAAAATGAAAAATGAAAAACTAAAAATTAAAAATGAGAAATAAAAAATTAAAACGAAAAATAAAAAATTAAACATGAAAAATAAAAAATGAAAAATGAAAAACGAAAAATTAAAAATGAATAATGAATAATGAAAAATGAAAAATACAAAATTAAAAATAAAAAAATGAAAAATGAAAAATAAAAAATTAAAAATGAAAAATAAAAAATGAAAAATATAAAATGAAAAAGAAAAAAATTAAATATGAAAAATGAAAAATAAAAAATGAAAAATGAAAAACGAAAAATGAAAAATAAAAAATGAAAAATGAAAAACGAAAAATGAAAAATAAAAAATGAAAAACGAAAAATGAAAAAAAAAATTAAAAATAAAAAACGAAAAATTAAAAATGGAAAATAAAAAATGAAAAATAAAAAATGAAAAATAAAAAATTAAAAATGAAAAACAAAAAATGAAAAACTAAAAATTAAAAATAAAAAATAAAAAATTAAAACGAAAAATAAAAAATGAAACATGAAAAATAAAAAATTAAAAATGAAAAACGAAAAATTAAAAATGAATAATGAATAATGAAAAATGAAAAATAAAAAATTAAAAATAAAAAAATGAAAAATAAAAAATGAAAAATGAAAAAAAAAAAATGAAAAATATAAAATGAAAAAGAAAAAAATTAAATATGAAAAATTAAATATGAAAAATTAAAAATAAAAAATGAAAAATGAAAAATGAAAAATGAAAAATAAAAAATGAAAAATGAAAAACGAAAAATGAAAAATAAAAAATGAAAAATGAAAAAAAAATTAAAAATGAATAATAAAAATGAAAAATATAAAATGAAAAATAAAAAAATTAAATATGAAAAATTAAATATGAAAAATTAAAAATAAAACATGAAAAATGAAAAATGAAAAATAAAAAATGAAAAATGAAAAACGAAAAATGAAAAATAAAAAATGAAAAATGAAAAAAAAATTAAAAATGAATAATAAAAATGAAAAATATAAAATGAAAAAGAAAAAAATTAAATATGAAAAATTAAATATGAAAAATTAAAAATAAAAAATGAAAAATGAAAAATGAAAAATAAAAAATGAAAAATGAAAAACGAAAAATGAAAAATAAAAAATGAAAAATGAAAAAAAAATTAAAAATGAATAATAAAAATGAAAAATATAAAATGAAAAAGAAAAAAATTAAATATGAAAAATTAAATATGAAAAATTAAAAATAAAAAATGAAAAATGAAAAATGAAAAATAAAAAATGAAAAATGAAAAACGAAAAATTAAAAATAAAAAATCAAAAACGAAAAACGAAAAATAAAAAATAAAAAACGAAAAATTAAAAATTAACCGGTTAAAATTATAAATAGTAATAAATATTTTTATATTAACAGAGCCCCTGCAGTTGGTTGCTATAAGTGATACGCTTTCTGTTTGATTTTAAGAGAGTGCTATAAAAAAATCTTTAATTACTAGATGTTTACACATCTCCCCTCACATGATTTTTTTTGTGACAGACATGACATACATTTGATGATCACCTTTAGGTTTTATAGGAAAATAAAATAATTTTCTTTCAATAAATTTTCTTATCATAATTAAAGGTAGCGAGTTATCTTACAACATATAAATCAAAGCAGGAAAAATTTTTGGACTTTCATTTCTTAAGAGAGCAGTAAAATTAGTTTCAAAATTACTGAACCACACTTTTCTTTCTAACTAGAACAATAGGGGCTACAAATATATTCAAAAATACATAAAACAAACTATTGTCATGATTTCATTTTCAAGGTTGACCTTTGCATGGTAGTACCAAATTTCATTTGTAATGTTCTCAATTCAAATTAAAAATTATCAATTTCAATTTTATTTATCAATTTCAGAAAATTTCAAATGAAAAATCGCAATTTTTGTTTGGAATTTTCTCAATTACAAATAGGAAATCTCATTAAAAATTTTAATTTTCTCAATCTCATTTGGAAAGTTCTCAATTTTAATTGGAAATGGAAACTTTATTTTTATATGTACATGAAATGAAAAATAAAAAATTAAAAATAAAAAAATGAAAAATAAAAAATGAAAAATGAAAAATAAAAAATGAAAAATATAAAATGAAAAAGAAAAAAATTAAATATGAAAAATGAAAAATAAAAAATGAAAACTGAAAAACGAAAAATGAAAAATTAAAAATGAAAAACGAGAAATAAAAAATGAAAAATGAAAAACGAAAAATAAAAAATTAAAAATGAAAAACGAAAAATTAAAAAAAAAAATTAAAAATTAAGAATAAAGATGAATAATAAAAAATGAAAAATGAAAAATAAAAAATGAAAAAAGAAAAATAAAAAATGAAAAACGAAAAATTAAAAATAAAAAATAAAAAACGAAAAATTAAAAATTAACCGGTTAAAATTATAAATAATAATAAATATTTTTATATTAACAGAGCCCCTGCAGTTGGTTGCTATAAGTGATACGCTTTCTGTTTGATTTTAAGAGAGTGCTATAAAAAAATCTTTAATTACTAGATGTTTAGACATCTCCCCTCACATGATTTTTTTTGTGACAGACATGACATGCATTTTATGATCATCTTTAGGTTTTATAGGAAAATAAAATGATTTTCTTTCAATAAATTTTCTTATCATAATTAAAGGTAGAGAGTTATTTTACAACATATAAATTAAAGCAGGAAAACTTTTTGGACTTTCATTGCTTAAGAGAGCAGTAAAATTAGTTTCAAAATTACTGAACCACACTTTTCCTTTCTAACTAGAACAATAGGGGCTACAAAAATATTCAAAAATACATAAAACAAACCATTGTCATTATTTCATTTTCATGGTTGACCTTTGCATGGCAGTACCAAATTTCATTTGTAGTGTTCTCAATTTAAAATTATCTATTTCAGAAAATTTCAAATGAAAAAATTTCAATTTTATTTTGAATTTTCTCAATTGCAAATAGAAAATCTCAATAAAAATTTTAATTTTCTGAATTTCATTTGAAAAGTTCTCAATTTTAATTGGAAATGCAAAGTTTATTTTTATACATATATAGCAATTTGAACTTATTTTTTTCATCTAAATTGTATATTTAATATTCTATTTACTCAATTACTTATTATTGTTTTTAATTTTTATTAAAAACTATTGAAGCATCTTTGTTGTTTTACACCAGTAATGTTTTACTGTCATAAAAGTATTTTGACCGCAATTTTATTTTTACAAATATCGGTTTCTTCTACAAAAACTTGTGAATCCAAAACAGTTTCCAAACTAAAGTTTCATATATATAAACTTCGATTTCTTCCTTAAATATTTACGCATAAATGTAGAAGTTGAAGATCCCTTCTTATAAAACCTAAAGTCGCTTCGTCTGGATATATATCGTCCATAATTTAAAATTGCGGTGGCTGAGTTTTCTAATTGTCATTGCGGATAATTTCCTTCGATTTAGAAGAACTTACATACACAAATCCTTCAGGATAATAATATCAGTTTATTTCAAAATATTTGCTTTGTT
Organism: Cordilura impudica; assembly: GCA_963682025.1. NCBI lineage: Eukaryota > Metazoa > Arthropoda > Insecta > Diptera > Scathophagidae > Cordilura > Cordilura impudica. The sequence goes on from OY821520.1 coordinate 69,156,898, forward strand.
TTGTAACAACACTGAAGGATTTTAGAACACTTGTCTTGATTTACATCAAAAAGCTATTAAATCTGTAATTCTTATTTACAGGCCACTCTCTACAGTGTTACATTTGTAATAGTAAAGAATCCTGTAAGAGCGCTGTGCAATATGAATGTGACTCCTCGCTTGCCGATAAGACAACCACCTACTTAAAATTATATTATTCTGGAAATGATTTGAACACAAAAAGCAATAGTTACAATTGTCTCACTGATAATTTGGATATCGGTAAGTAATAAACTTGCATCATTTTTAACTCGATATGAATATATGTAAATATTTTTTTCTTCTCAATTTCTAGGCAATGGTAATCATTATTACAAGGGTTGCACTTATGATTATATGGATGTTTGTAATTTGAACATTGATGGAAGGATTGGCCGTCACAGTCGCTTATGTAACCAATGCAATGGTATTGATGGATGTAACCCAGCTGGATTTGTCAATATTAATATTTTGACAGTATTTGCTTTGGTTATTGTTGTACTCATTGGCGTTAATTGAATTTATTTAATAACATTATCATATCTTTTAATTATATTTATTCAGTGGCTACAAAAATTATTAGATGTGAGAACATCAGTTCTAGTTGTTTCTTAAACTTTCAGTTATTGTTGTTATAAAAATATTTTATTTTTTTTAATTAATACAAAAAATAGTTCCAAACAAATTAAGAGCTCCAATAAGATCCAAAAGCTTAAATAGGAGTCCTGTTTCGCGATTCAGCAACTTCTTTTAACGACAATCGAATCGTTAAAAAAGATCGTTCTTAAACGATATTCGCTATTGTTAAAGTCAGCTGTTGTTGTTATCTTAACGACAGCCATTTTTGTGTTTTTTATTCTATCGATAAATTTTAAATTTTTAGGTTTAAGTGTCGTCATACATAAATAAAAGTCATATGATCATGAACATTTTTTGCTTTTATTATAAATAAAAAAATTAAACAGCATATTCAGTTCATTTTCAAATAAATAATCAAAAATATTAAAACAAAAATAAAGAAATTAAACATAAACAGAAAATCATCCAGTCAAACACTAAGCGATTTGTTTTTTTTTCTATTATTCTTTGTGTTTTTCGCTTATTTTGACAGAGATGCCACTCATTTTTTAAATAAATAGAAAAATAAATTTGTCGACTGTCGGTGTATCACTTACAAGTTAATGCAAACAAAAATACTTGTCGATATATTTTGCGATGGCCGGATCGCTAAAATTTACAGAATCGTACTACTGGTTATGAAATGGTTACAAAACGTTGCTTATAAGTTACTTGGGCGGGTCGATTTGTAGGGCGGCAAAAAAAATCGCTCAAGTGACAGAGAAAATCATATTCCAGGTATCAAAATAAGAAACTTTACCCAAGGAACCATACCTCTAAAAAGAATTCTGATCAGCAACCGGAGAACTGAGCCGTCAATTCGAAACTTGTGTAACTCCTCCGGTAAGTTATTGCTATCACTCATTTATTATAATTGTCAACCGTTTTTTTAAAATTATTTTATTATTATATATTTTCAGGTGGTGGATGGCTTTCAGAAAATTGAGTTGAAAAATATGCCCCCTGCTCCAGAAAAAAATTGAATTTTCCACCTATTCGAAGTACTTATACGACATGGCCCATTTAATTACTAGCGGCGCACAGTGGACCAAATTTTGAGAAGGCGGCCAAAAATCATTTTTTTTTTGTTACCGATTTTAAAGTTATGTTATTCATTTGAAAGTAAATACTAGTAAACCTCGGGAGCCAAAAAATTGTGACTCTACCTCAACCATATCACAGCGAACAGGGTCTTCCAAAATGGGCTTTCTCAGTATTTTGCTAAAATTAAAAATTTCTTTGTAAATTTTTATTTTTGAATGACTGTAACTTTTTTGATTTAAAAGATTTTGAAGTGAAATAAATTTTTTATAATTTTGTGGCTTCCAAAATCACTCAGTCGTTCCGAAATTTAAAAGAAAAATTTTTTAAAAAAGGTCAAAATTTTCCGAAAATCTCCTACTTAATAGAGCATAACTCCTGCCAGTCAAAAGCAGTCAGAAAAAATCTTGCACTCTTCTATAGTCCGAACCCTCCCCTAAACTATTTTACCCCATTATATGCCCGCCAGTTTCCGCCCGTGTGCTCCAGAACAATTTTTCTGACCCAAGGTTAGATATTTTCTGCAAAATTTGTGAATACAAAAGTTGTCCACTATGTGGTTAGGATATATTAAGTTTGAGGTGATGTTTGTAACTGCCAAAAATATTGGACCTTTATCCATCATTTATTATACGGATCGACTCAAAAACACTTTCTGAGTCGATTAAACGATGTCCGTCCGTCCGTCTGAGTGTTATGAATACAAAAGCTGGTCGTACCGGTGCACCGCGGTGTTATTTTTTGCGTGTCGGTAGAGTTGTCAGGAGTTGTTATATACTTATAAAAAAGGGTTGAGATAAAATGTGCTTAATTGTTACAGGTACATTTACATAGGTATCTTTCAAAAACATAAATAGTATGAATTAGAGTTATATAGTTTAAATACCTAACAAAATGGGAAACAATTTAAATAACAGGTAAATGGTAAAAAAAAGGAACTTATTTTTGAGAGTGCATCTACAACTGCCAACGAAAGTGGAAAAAGGGTCGACCAGCAAAACCAATTGACGGATGTAGTGAAAGATCTCGAAGCCGCAAGCTGGAGAATATCAATGAAGAAATTTCTCAACGAATTATTAAGGATTCATTTTTGCACCAAATTCAACCAACCCAAAATAAAAAATAAAATTGAAATAATTGAAAAAATAGTAGAAGCGAGCCCAAGGAGCACAAAGAGGATTTTGAAAAGCATTCCTACACCAATTGAAGATAAGAAATTTACGCCGGAAGAAGCGTTCGCCCTATTTTTGGATTTGAAATTGACCAAAAATCAATATAAGGAATTGCGGAAGCGAACCAATGAAAAGAATTGTGGGATTTTTCCAGATTATCGAGATTTTGTTTCTGCCAAAAAAGAATGCTTACCTTCACAATCTGCTATTAGTGTCACTTCAACATCAGCAGAAATAAAATTGCAAGATCTCCTTGAACATACTGCAGAACGATTGCGAAATACGCTTGATACTGATCATTTAAAAAATATTGTTAATGGCAGCATTACTTTAATTTCTAAATGGGGATGTGATGGATCCTCTGGTCAGAAACAATACCAGCAATTTAATGCCGAAAATTCATCAGATGCTAATTTATTTATGGTATCTTTCGTTCCATTGCGCTTAACAAAAAGGTATAGCGTCTTAGAGCCGTCAACTAGTAGAGCAACAGAAATCGATATATGGAAAAATGAAATTCCTTCTTAAACAAAGTATTGCAGAACAATAAAATTTGCGTTCAAAAATGAAACCAAAGATGTCATAACTGAAGAAGTCCAAAAAATAAAAGATCAAATTAAGGAACTTCAACCAGTAATATTTAAATTTGATGACCAAGACATTGAAGTACATTTTAAAACAACAAAGTCAACGTCAAGCTGCATTATATGCCAAAAGACATCAAGTCAATTAATCCAACCCCCACCAGAAGACGATAGTTTTAAGGAAGCCTACGAATTTGGAATGTCCCCTCTTCATGCTAGAATACGTTTCATGGAGCATATTCTTAAATTGGGTTATGATTTGGAATTTGATCCGTTAGGCGAAACAGTGAGAAAAAACAAAGAAAATGAAAAAAAAAAACAAAAAAACAACAAATTCAAGAAAAATATCTACAGCTAGGCCTCGTAATCGACCAACCAAAACAAGGGGAAGGAAACACAAATGATGGAAATACTGCAAGCAGATTTTTTCCGATCCGGAAACTGCAGCATCTATCACAGGTGTAGATCATGAATTAATAAGACGATTCAAAATCATATTACAAGTTCTAGCATGCAGCAGAAAGATAAATGCAAAAAAATTTGGAGAGTACGCCAATAAAACAGCTATACTTTATAATGAAAAATACTCTTGGAGATATATGCCATCCACAGTTCATAAAATTTTTTACCATGGGGAACAAATAATTCAAAACAATATGCTACCAATAGGAGATCTATCTGAAGAAGCGCAAGAAAAAAGGAACAAAGACTACAGATTCTTTCGCGAGCACAACACAAGGAAAATGTCCAGATGTTGTACTAATGAAGACGTTATCACTATTTTGTTGTGCACTTCAGATCCATATATGTCCAACATTCGTCAAAAATGGAAAACTGCCTCTATTGAATTAGACGAAGAAGCTAAACAACTTCTAGAAGATGAAAATCGAGGCTATTTAGAAGAAATTTTTACTAAAATTGGTTGATTTAAAGTAATTTTTCATTACACTAACAATAAGTTACACTTTTTTTTATATAGTTAAAAAATTTTCTTGATTTAAAAATTTATATATTTTGTAAATTTACAATAAAAATTGCTATATTTCATAAATTTACCATAAAAATTGAAATATTTAAAAAGACAATAAAAAAAATTTAGCTAAAGTAAAAACATACGAGTTTTTCATTGAAACTTCTCTTTCTTGAACCAATATAAGGTAACTTTTACGTTCGCTGCTTAATAAATTATATTTTAACTCGGGATCTTTCAAAAAAAAAAAAAAAAAAAACAACATTTGGCCCTTGTGCACATTAGGACTAAAAAGTTTACGGGGGCCAAAGTTTGGCATTTTATGAAAAAGTTAACTTAAAAAAATGTTAAAAAGTATTAGTTGTTAAGTTAACTGAAAAAATAAGACATTATATTAAAAAAAAACCTTTTTTTAACTTTTAACACTTCACTTTTGTACTAAAATTCAACTACAAATGAAAATGTATTTTAAACCCTCCGTAACTTTTTTTATTTTCGGTCGAGAATTACGTTTTATAGTAAAACTTAAAGGCTAAAGTCTCACCTACAAAACAAAAAAATCGCATATCAAAATTCCAATCCAATCAAAAGTTATAGATTTTTGACCACCTTCTCGTCAAATGGTCCACTGTGCGGCGTGGTTTCGGTGGATCTGGCTAACATCAAACCAGGGAAAATTGTACATTCTCGGTGGCTCACCAAGGCCGCTAGATTATTACGATTATATGTGACAACGGAAAATCCAGATGCAAATTTAAGAATTCTGGTTGAATTGATAATTAAATGTTATGTGCCAATGTACTTCAATATCAAGTATTACAGCTCTGTCGTGTACGGTAGTGCATTATTTTTGCAAGTTCATTATTTGGTCACGATTTCTAGGACCTCGTTTACGCAAAATTGTCAATCAAGTAATTACAGAAAATTCATATTATGCGCATTCAATGTTGTTTGATGATAGAAAAGAAAAGCGCAACTGTGCTATAAAGAAAATTCTACGCTATCGAACCGATGCTGACGACCAAACAGAACTCAGAGTTTATAAAAACTAAATGAAATGATCAATTTGAATGATACAAATAACGTATTTGAACCATCATTCACGCGAAGCATTCCGTACGACACATTGAAAGAATATTTAAATCAAGATGATCCACCTTTTAATGATCCAAAAATTCCATACATACAAGGAACGGAACGACATGTTCAATTGTTAGCTGGCGTTTCCAAATGAGTTATACCGGAAAATGTAGAGCCTGTTATGGCGACGACATTAGAGAGCAGTGCGAAATTGCCCAGACTTGACAGCAAAAAAGACTTCAAACAATAATTTTTTTTAGTTTCTTTTCATTACTAAGTTAAATTAATTTTTATAACCTATACCACTATGTGGTTTGCGTATAATGACTTTGAGCTGCTGTTTGTAACTACCACAAATATTTGACCTAGACCAATCTTTTATTATACCGATCGGTTCAGAATCAATATCTGATTCGGTTTAAGATGTCCGTCCGTCCGTCCGTCTGTGTCTCCATGTAAAGCTTCTAAACAAACTGCAGGTCGCAACTATGAATATATTTTGATGAAATTTGGTGTATAAGCTTCTACCGGCTATAGGATCAACGCTATTGAAATTGGTGAGAATCGGTCCATGTTCAGACCTAGCCCCCATACAAATGACCCCTATGAAATCAACATAAATTGCCATAAGATCCAAATTATCATATAAATCTTATTTAAATTGGGTGTGTATTTGTTTATTACATCCATTAATCAGTAGTCCAAAAATGATCCCTATGGGACAACTCTTAGTCATAGGCCCCATATAGAGCTGCTTCCCGATCTTCACTTAAATCTATTAAAAAACAAAAATATTGCACTGATTCTTCTCAAATTTTGTTTGTATATATTTTTGCAAAATATAAGAGACTTTACCAAACATAGTCGGGATCGGTCCATTTTTGGGCCTAGTCCCCATATAGATATAGCATCCGATCTGAACTTTTTCATATCTGCAGCCAAAAAAATTAATAAAATTCCCACTCAAATTTGGTTTATGCTTATTTTCTATATCCAGTTAGTTGGCCCTGAGAGATAGGGTTTCTAAACGCATGGTATAGGGTATCGTATAGTCGGTCTAGACCGACTATAATTGTCTTACTTGTTTTATTTACAGATGTCTGACTAAATAAATTTCTAAAGAGAAAACTAAACTCCAAGAAGAAACAAGTAAGAAAATTGTAGTCGGTATAGACCGACTATACAATACCCTATACCATGCGTTTAGGTCCAAAAAATAAGATATAGAAAATAAGCATAAACCAAATTTGAGTGGCATTGTTATTAATTTTTTTGGCTGCAGATATAAAAAGTTCATATCGGTCGAAAAATGGACCGACCCTGACCATATTTGGCAAAGTCACTTATATTTTGAATAAATGTATACAAACCAAATTTGAGAAAAATCTGTGCAATATTTTTGTTTTTTGATAGATTTTAGTGAAGATCGGGAAGCAGCTTTTTATGAGGGGCTTATGACTGAGATCTATATGATAATTTGGATCTTATGGCAATTTATGTCGATTTCATAGGGGTCATTCGTATGGGGACTAGGTCTGAACATGGACCTAATTTCACCAATTTCAATAGCGTTTATCCTATGGCTGATAAAAGGTTATATAAAAAATTTCATCAAAATATTTGATACTTACGACCTGTAGTTTGATTACAAGGTTTACATGGACGGAGGGACCGACGGACGGGCATCGCTAAATCGGGTCTAGGTCAGATATTTTTGGTAGTTCCAAACAGCAGCACAAATTCATTATACCCAAACCACATAGTGGTATAGGGTATAATGATTGAGGAAGCAAAATATCAAAATATTCTAAAGATCCACAAAATTATAGGCAAACCTAAAAAAACGCTTCTAATAAAGTTAAGAATTATCCACGGATTTTAATTCTATCCATCATTGAGAATATTTTGTTTGAGCAAATAACATATTACCTTTAAATTAATATTTTGTCAGATCGGCAATATGGTTTTAAAAAAGGCACTGGAACTGAAGAAGCTGTAATTAATGTTGTTGTTTACATATGCTGGACATAAAGAGTCACTGGAATTTTCTTTGATTTACCGAAAGCGTTTGATATGATATATTAAGATATACCTAATAATAAATTAGGTTTTATTGGCGCTTCTTGAGAAGCTATTGAAATTTTTAAAGTTTATTTAGGAAATATTATAATTCTTAGTGATAGCTCCTATAAAAAGCTACTTCCCGATCTTCGACTAAACCTATCAAAAACAAATATATTACACATAGTTATCTCAAATTTAGTTTGTAAAATTTATTTTTGCAAGAAATAAGTGACCTTAGCAAATATGGTTAGGATCGGTCCTTTTTTGACCTAGTCCCCATATAAGTATAGCATCCGAATAAACTTTTTCAAATCTGGGCCAAATCACCATCATTCATTATTGAAATTTTTCGATAGAAACTATTTTTATATTTTGGAAAATAAAATAAGAATAATTTTACTTTGTCACAGTTAACGCATTAGGGTCCACAGATAAGAGTAAAAGGGGAAAGAGGGCTAATGTTTGTCCGTCTTCTTTGACTAAGAAACCAAAATATGGCATTTCGGAGGAAAAAAACCTAAGAAAAATTCCACTCAAATTTAGTTTATGCTTATTTTCTATACCCAATTTTCTATACCAAAAGTGATGAAAATGGTGTTTCCGCCATATCCCTTCATAACTTTGGAAAACATTATTTCCTTTCGCAAAATAGCTAAATACCTATTTTTTTTAGGAAAAATCGTTTAAATTGAATGAAGCCAACATTCAGTACAAAATAAATGATTTTTTCGTATCCAATTCTTGAAATCAAAAGCGCAGAAATGAAAATATTTAAGAGGACATCCTACTGAGCTGAGGGAATAATCGCAACTCTTTGGACCGAATCTAGTAAATTCGAATTATTTCTCAAGCAGCTTTTACCGACTTACATCCCACTGTGTGACAAGAAAAATAAATTTTCAAACACATGTATGTGGTATTAGTTTTATCAATATATTGATATTCATTTTACTGTAGACATTATATCCATAGGTACCAGTAAATATGTAGTAATAAAGTGCTAATTGCAAAGTTTTTGCTATATTATGTTCTCATCAAAAAGTCTATTTGCTTTAATAACAGCCTATTTTATTTCAATATTTTTTTTATTTAGAAATAATTAATGTAGTGAAAAATTGTGGAGTGTTGACTTTGATTTTTAAGCGGAAATACAGCAGTAAATCTTAAATTGCATGTAAGTAGGAGTGCGCTGAATGAAAATCGAGACAGTTATTAAAAGCTTTATTGCTTTGTATATATTACATGGAGTGCAAACTCCATAGCCTAACAATGAAAAACCAGTTTTTTGGATTTGAAATCAATTTTATTCTTCAACGAAATTTCCCGAACGAATTTTCAACGAATTTTCCCCTCTCTAACATCTTGATACCGAAATTGTCTTCCGTCTCTGACATGACTTCTTCATTTGTGGAAAATCTCTTTCCCTGAAGCCATCTTTTCACGTTGGGCAACAAATAATTATCGCTGGGGGCCAAATCTGGAGAATACGCTGGTGCATTGTCATGAAGGTCGTTATGTTGAGTTTTTCGCCGCGCATAACCACTTAGCGCAACTAGAGCATGTACCGTCGCACATTCCATGCATTGAAGGGTAAAGGCAAAATACTCTCGATCTTTTTCCAACTTCACACCCTCACAACTATGAAGTGAAAATACTTGCACCTCTCGGTAATTCGGGTCACTGCACCATTTCCGCATTTTTCTCGTACTCTGTACTTCATAGTGTTTTAACACCAGCTATGAAATGCTCAGTTTGTATTTATGAAAAGGCTCGTTGTGCCAAGCTCAACAATTTCTTCAAGCATTTTAACTAGAAACTTTGTTTCCTGGACAATAATGTTGACGCTGCACCGATAATGGTGGAAAAAATAATAGTGGTTGGTATGGGATTATTCATTCGATCAAAGTACACTTCGGCTAGACCTAATCAAAAATCTTGGTTTAACCAGACTTGCAGAGATGCAGTTAGATCCAGAGAGGCGTGAAAATAAGAATTCCGTCACTGGACTGCTACGCAAACAGGCTAGAAACGAATCTGCTAAAGGCGCGAAAAGTTTCTCCACGATCAGCATCTTCGTGTTAAAGTTCTTTCTGCTCCTGGGGGCAGCAAGAGCTTTTGTTAAAAGAGTAGAATAATGCTAGATCTCCTATCTTATAATGAATGACCAAATATTCACTGACCTGGTTGATAAGGCTAACCTTTTAGCTGAACTTTTTGCAAAAAATTCATTTTTGCCGGATAGCGATCAACCACTGCCCGAACTCGAAAGAGTATCTTGTACTATGCCTAAAATATTATTTCGAGCACGTGCAGTTAAAACGGTTCTTTCGGATCTCAACATTAATAAGTCTCCGGTACCGGATGGTATAGCAGCACATTGGCTAATCTTTTCAGCCTTTGGTATCGTGCGAGAGTCTTTCCCTCTTTCTGGAAGGTTGCAAATGTCCAACCAATCCCTAAAAAGGGTGCAGCTAATAACCCTGAAAATTACCGTACAATTGCAATCTGCTCTGCGCTCTCAAAGGTGATGGAGAGCATGAGCAATTTCCATCTTGTGAACTACTTAGAGGCCAACTCACTTCCTAATGATCGACAATATGGCTTCCGTAGAAATCGTTCCACGGGAGACCTGTTAGCTCTACTTTCTGAGCGCTGAAGTCGATCCATTCGCAATTTTGGCGAAAGTAAACTGGTTGCTCTGGATATTTCCAAGGCATTCGACCGTGTATGGTACGGTGCATTGATAACAAAGCTAATTGCATTTGAGGTCGGTAAAGACTTCTCTCGATTTATATACAGTTTTCTTAGAGACCGAACAATACGTGTTGTTATTGATGGGGTCTCATCTAATGAATTTCGGCTTAATTCAGGGGTACCCCGTTCTTTCTCCTTCCCTTTTTCTTATCTTTCTGAACGACCCTCTTGGTCAAACTTTTATCTCTATATACATTTTCGCAGATGACAGCAGCACTTGTCATTCATTTTTCTTCAATTGTAAGCCAACCTCTTGGAAGTTGGGGGCAAAAGGCGGACAATGAATGACATACTCAATCAAGATCTGTTAACAATTTCCGAGTGGGGTGGTATAGGTATTGAGGAATCGGATACTCTTGATGTTTTCAAGTGTCGATAGAAGCATTTAAGTGTCTCGGTTTTCTAAAAAGGTGCAAAAATTACTTCACTCCCTCTGATCTCCTTAAAATCTATACCACTTATATCCGACCGAAAATGGAACACAATTCTCATATATGGGCAGGAGCTTCAAAGTCTATTTTGGAGCTACTGGACCGTGTGCCAAAGAGGCCGCTAGCGCTCATCAATGACAGTAGGGTATCCAACTCTACTGATTTATTGGAACATCGTCGGAATGTGGGTGGTGTAGTATTGTTCTATAGATATTACCATGGGAAATGTTCTTCTGAGATTAGCGCACTTATTCTAAGTGGCCGAGTTTCGGTTCGCTCTAACCGCTTCTCTAGTAGATCACATCCATTTGTAGTCTGTTGTCCATTTGACCTCACAACGCATTACAGAGAGAATTCGTTTATCAGTCGAACTAGCCGTATGTGGAATAAACTGCCCGCAGAGGACTTTCCTGACAGTTATAATCTAATAAAATTTAAGTCAAATATCCACAAACTGTATTTCCTCTTTCCTCCTTCCCATAACCTATTTTCCTCAGATCAACATAATGCACTGCATCTGTAGGGGGCATCCCCTCAGTGTGGGTTAATAAATAAAAAAATATCTTCCAAGCATACTTTGAATCATATTCACGTTTCGGTTTTTGTTCAGCTGTTAAAAATCGTGACACTTATCGAGCAGAAAGCTTTTTCATATTTAAATAATCATGTCATGTATGCCGAACTCGCTCTGCTGATATCTTTATGATGCTAGCAATCTCACTCACTTTAATCAATTAATACAACCTGATGCATTTTTCCTACGTTTTCTTCGGTAACTCCCTCGTTGGGACGACCAAGACGATCTGCATCACTTGTGCGCGTAAGACCACGTTTAAATTCGGACTACCACCTTGTAAACATTGAATATGATGACGAGGATTCACCATTCTTTGGTTTGGGCAGTATTTTTTCCTACCAAAGATCAAAACACGAAACTCTTTGCAATCCATGTTTTTTTTTTTTTGACAAACTTTAATAGCAGGATAATTTTTATAGCGGTACCTTTTTTCTAATTAAGGAAATGTCATGAAATTTTGACATAATTTTTTTAACTGTTGGCTCTACTGAATAAACAAAAAAAAATTGGCACTTGTCACACCATCTCTATGGGAGGCCGTGTACTTTTCACTCGATGTAGTACTTAACATTCAAATATTCATGAATGATAAAAAACAAAGAGTTTTTGTCACATTTTCATTGAAATCCCTAATAAGAAATTCAGCTGACATATTGCGGGCGTGATCATGATTTCCACAGACTGACAGACGGACTTCGTTACATCAGCTTCGCTTGTTATGTGGATTGACAATATGTATGTATATATTACAAAATGACAAACTTATATATACACTCTACACACTGGGGTGGAGGGTATATGAATGGCGTTTGTCATGTTTGTAATAAACCACATTGTTTTATGGCTACAAAAAAATATATTTGTCAATAATTTCAAATAGTTCCAAGTCATAAATCAATATCTTTACAGCTCAAATACATAGATAGGGAATATAGAAAAAATTACTAAAAATCTTATGATGTTTATTTTGTTTTTTTTTTTTTTTTTTTTTAATATATTCTTTATTTACAATCTATCGGTAGATAATAAGCAAATTTGTTGAACTTAATTTTAAATCACAGGGGATATGTAGCTCCAGTGAGTTACATACCATAAGAATATACAATAAAATGTTGGCTATTATTTACAATATTAATATTTATAAATTAAAAGTATTTAATGTAGTTATTTACAAAGGAATAGTAGTTAGAATTTTAGATTTTCAAAAAGAATGTTTGATTTTTTTACAGTTTGATTTTGTTTTATTTTTATTTTATTTATTTTTTTTTTATCGCTTGTTGAAATAGGGGGGCGAGTTAGTTTATGAATGGTAGATCCAGTACATGCTTGCGTTTTAATCGTCTAGTTTCATTAGTGCTGTCTAGCAATGAAATAGCCACAGGGTTAACGTGGTTGCTGAGCCTTTCTAGGTATCTATCACTAGATTTTCTGACTTCTTCTCTAACTGGAAGCATCGAAAGATCTCTTTGAATAGATTTATTAGTGAGGTACCACGGTGCATTAGTAATCAACCTAAGTGTTTTGGATTGATATCTTTCTAGAATATCAATATTTGAATTGCTAGCAGTGCCCCATAATTGGACACCGTAGGTCCAGGTGGGTTTCAGTATGACTTTGTATATTTTAAGTTTGTTGGGAAGATTCAATTGAGACTTTGGTCCTAGGAGCCAGTATAGCTTTTTGGTTTTTATGTTAAGCTGTTGCTGTTTTTTTTTAATATGCGCTTTCCAGGTAAGGCGTCTATCCAAGACCATACCGAGATACCGCACTGAATCACACTTAGGAATGGTATTTCCGTTAATGGTAACTGGAGGACAGTCACCTCGTCTAAGTGAAAACGTTGCGTGATTTGATTTTTGAGTGTTTACCTTTATGTTCCATTTTTGTAGCCATTGGTCCAACAAATCTAGCTCAGTTTGGACAAATAAGGATGCTTGTACAGGAGAAGCATGTGCAGCAATAATTGCAGTGTCATCTGCATACGTTGCTACCAGTATGTTGTTGATTACAGGCATATCTGCTGTGTACATGGTGTACAAAATGGGTCCTAATACGCTACCTTGTGGTATTCCAGCTTTTATATCATACAGTTCTGAACTCTCATCATTGACTTTTACATAAAAGTGTCTTTCATTTAAATAACTTTTTAAAAGTAGATAGTACGGTGCAGGAAGATACGTTTTAATCTTGTAGAGCAACCCTTGATGCCAAACTCGATCAAAGGCTTGTTGTATGTCAAGAAAAACAGCTGAGCAATACATTTTATTTTCTAGAGCATCTGTAATAACATTCACTATTCGGTGAACTTGCTCAGGTGTACCGTGTTTCTGTCTAAATCCAAATTGATAGTCTGGAATAATGTTTTTATTTTCCAATATAGGCGATAATCTTCGTAAGAATACTTTTTCAAATATTTTTGAAAATATACACAATAAGCTTATTGGTCTGTATGATGAAACTGTAATTTCTGGTTTGTTTGGTTTTTGGATCATAATTATTTCCGCACATTTCCACTGCGATGGGAAGTGATCAAGTCTGAGAACTGAATTGTATATTTGTGTAAGAAATACGATACATTTTCGTGAAAGTTTGCTTACGACATTCGCATCAATCTGATCATATCCTGGGGATTTATTTTAATTTAACAATTTTATTTCATTTTTTATTTCATTTACAGTAAATGCCTTAATAGGAAGGTCCATTTGTAAAGGTGAATTAAGAAAATTAGATATTTCTTCTTGTTGAGCTTCAGTGTTAAATGAAAATGGTACGAACGTATGTTTAAGGTGATTAGCAAATGTTTCAGAAATATCTTTATCAGTTCTACACCAAGAACCATCGATATTTTTAATAAATGTATTTCTCTTAGTTGGCCTTTTGAGATATTTAGTAGCTTTCCATAAAAGGTGTTCTTCATACTTTGAATTATTTAGTTTATCCAGAAATTCTGCAGTTTTCGCATTTTTGTGTTCAAAAAGTAATGTTTTAAGCTCCTTGCATGCCCTATTAAATAAACATTTATCATTAATATTTCTGCTTACTTGCCATCTTTTTCGTAACCTTCTTTTTTCTCTCACAAGTTGTCGAATTTCAAGCGAAATTATAAAATTTGAAGTATATGTGCCAGCAGATCTATCAATAACTGGTGTTGCCATCTGGGCAGCTTTGTGAATCTCGTTTGTAAAGTATTCAACTGCATCATCAATTTCAGATTTTGTTTTTAGGCTCATGTTTAAACATAAGTTAGTCTCCAAATATTGCTGGAAAAGTGATATATTGGTGTTAGAAGACAAGGTGTGGTACTTTGAAGATTTCATTGTAACAGAAACATTATAATTGATAAGTACAGGTGTGTGATCAGAACTTAAGTCGTCGCAGCTTCTTATTTCCAATTTGTGGCTGGGAATACCCTTGTAGATTAAAAAATCTAGCAAATCAGGAATTTTTCGAAGGTCGCTAGGCCAGTACGTTGGTGTTCCTGTGGCCAAAGTAAACATATTAATCTTATTGACGCATTTGAAAAGTTCTCTTCCTTTAGGATTTATTAACCTGGAACCCCACCACGGATGTTTGGCATTAAAATCATCAACATCAAGAACAGAGAATTTGTTTTTGCTGGTACTTGCAGTATTATTATATTTACTTATTTTGTTTTTATGTTTCACTATTTCTGGTGATTGAGACAATCGACGTTTATTTGTTGGAATTGTCTGCCAACTATCATCAATATCATCATCGCTGCTACTGCTCATCGTCGCTTCTGCTTAACAAGCATGGGATTAGTAAAGCAGATCACTAATCCCTTTGTTTTGAAGTTTGTTAAAGAATGTAATAAAGTTGTTGTAGTTTTTAACATACAAAAATTTGAAATCAATAATTTAGTACAATAACAATTGCTATTGATTTTAATTTTTACACAATATTAAAGAAAAGATCACTAAAGACGTCTGCACTGTATCACTGTCAGAGATAGACTGATGTTTATTTTGTAAAACACAAAAGTTTTCGCTGTCTTCAACATAAATTTGTGTAAAGAATATAAGAGATTCCAAAACAGGGAAACATTTTATAATATAAATGCGTTAACTTGGTATTATAAGATGCCTTTCTATGGTAAAGTCAAACTCTGTAGGATACGATAATGTACAACTGAAATTTATTAAAAAACTTACTCCAAATATACTGCCTTATTTCTTCAACCACATTATATCTTCAAGCAGTTTCTCTACCATATGGGAAGTTAATTTCTCAAATATGTTTCCTAAAATATCCGGCTTTCGAGCAAACTACAGCTGAGTTACAGTTTTAACTTATGACATGACATTGACGATAGGAATATGACTTTCCTTGTATATCTAGATCATTCCAAAGCATTTAACACAGTTGATCACCAAAGTCTCTGTGTGAAGTTAAAACGTTACTTCAACATTTTCCTTAACATCAACCCTACTAATATAATCTTACCTCACAAACCACACGCAATCCGTGTACGTAAAGCGCAAGTTACCTGCACATTTAAATCTTACAAAAGGTGTACCGCAAACACAATTTTAATCAATTTTTATTAGCGACTTACACGATTATATTTCTCATTGCAAGATACATATGTGATTTGCTATGACCTTAGTCAATTGTATTGATAATCGTCAGCAAATGGTTTATCCAATAGGCAAACGAAATATAGATCTAGAGTTTGGGAATGAAATTGTTATCAACGGTGAGAAAACTGACTTTGTACGACAGCAAAAGTTCCGAAACTATGTAGATGTACATTAGGGTGGCCCTTCATTATATGGAGGAAAAAAAGTCTTCAAACTCTCGGTCTCACCCGCTAGAAATATTTCGAATAGCAAAAAAAACAAAAAACATTTAGTCGTGCCCCAACGCGATTGAAAACTTCAAGTGTGTTTATATGGGGAAAATATTACTTTTTCAGATTTTACGAAAATTTCGTTCTAAAGGTTAAATTTTCCGACAATTTGTTATATAATTCAGGATCAGTAGTAAATTGTCCTTTCAAAAAGCTATAAAACTTCAAAATCAAATAAAACCTCGCCAAGAAATAGCAAATGCCCCAGGCCACTTTAGTGCCAAAAAAAAAAACTAAATCATGAAATTTGATAACATTTTTTTCAACTTTTTTTTTGGTCTCTATACTTGTAAGGACTCAGATATGAAGTATTGTTTTGTTACCACGTTGTTAACCTATTGCGCATTGAGACCGCGAATGGGAAATTTTTTTGATAAAATTTTGAAAATTCCTTTTTTAAGTTTTAAAAAATTTTCCTAAACAAAATTTAAAAAATGGATCTGAAACTGTAGGGTTTTATTAAGCACATGTGTGAATTTATTCTGAAAATTTACTCTTTCTAAATACTTTGTATCAAAAATTCATACTTTTTCTACTTTTAAGTGCTATACTTTATCTTAATAGCCTAGGGTTTCCGAAAAAAATAATATTACCGCATTAACCCTTTTTTAATTGGGGTCACATATGACCCCAAGCTAATAAAAGACAATTTATTCAAAAAATTCAAATATTTTGTGAGTGCTGTTGAATTTTTAGATGCGGTGCTTAATATATAATAACCAAATGTGAAGAACTTCCGCCCCTAAAATTTGGGATATTTTTTTGAAAATTTTTTTCATAAAATTTTGAAAACTCCTTTTTCAAATTTTAAAAAATTTTCTTTAACAAAATATAAAAAAATGGATCTGGCACTTTAAAGTTTTGTTAAATACATGTCACAGATTAAGTGTGCGAATTTTTAGGTAAATTCCCATGCCAGAATTTTTTTGACAAAGATTTTATTTTTGCGGATTTCGAGAAAAATTAGATTTTTGTAAAATATTGTGTAAATGTACTCTTTCTAAATACTTCTTATCAAAAATTCATCACTTCTCTACTTTTAATTGTTATATTTTATCTTACTAGCCTAGGGTTTCGGAAAAAGATAATACGACCCCATTAACTGTTTTGGAATTGGGGTCACATATGACCCCAAGCTAATAAAAGACAATTTATTCAGAAAATTGAAATATTTTGTAAGTGCTGTTGGATTTTTAGATGCGACGCTTAAAATAAAATAACTAAATGTGTAGAACTTCCGTTCCTGAAATTTGGGATAAATCCGTTATTTGCCAAGGCCAGCTTTGGATTTTAAGATATTTTTAAATAAAAATTACCGAAAACGAGTTCATGAGTTATTAATTTGAGTTTCGGACAAAAAATGGGCGATATCGCAACAATGGGCAAGGCACCTCCTTTACAAAAATATATGAAGTACTATGACAGTCTTGACTCTTTTGGCAAGTACGTTATTTACCTATGATTATGGGCGGCATCACCAAAATTAAAAATCGCCAAAACCGAAAATCGCGAATACCAAAAATCAACAAAATCAAAAGTCGCAAATAAAAAGTTTTCAAAATCAGAAATCACAAAAACCAAAAATTGTCAAAGTCAAAGATCGCCAAAACTGAAAATCGCAAATAACAAAAATCGCCAAAATGAAAAATTGCTAAAACCGAAAATCGCGAATAACAAAATGAAAAAAAAGTGCCAAAATCAAAAATCATAGAAAACAATAACAGTTAAGGCAAAAAACGATAAATTCAAAAGTCGATAAAATCGCCAAAAATAAAAAAATCGGCAAAAACAAAAATCGCCACTCGAAAATTGCCAAAACCGAAAATCGCGAAAAGAAGTAATCGCGAAAGTCAAAAATCGCCAAAATCTAAAATCACAAAAACAAAAATCGACAAGATAAAAAATCGCCAAAACTAAATAAAATTGTTTTCTAAAAAATGTTTTCCCAGTTTATATATTTCGGTTACAATGGGTGTAACGAAGCGCATCGTGTTACTGCTAGTGTTACATATAACAGCAAAATTAGATACGTGTTTTGCCTAAGAAGGTCTGCTGGAAGTTCTTCCTTCCCGAATGAGCTTTTTGCAGAATCATTTGAAAATCTGATGAAAATTAGACTTCCTTTGTTTCTTCACAAAATAATTTTCGGTTTGCCAACTAAAACCAAGGCAAAACATTAATTCTACCTGACATCGTTATTTGGTATCTGAATGGTATTTCTATGTTAGCGCTATACGTTTTTTGGAATTTGCTTCAACAATCTCAGCAACTAAAAGGAAAGATTCATATTTTTGCAATTTCTTTTTTGAATATTTTGCATAATAATTTTATTAATTAATAAATTTTTTATTTAAATCATGTATTGTTTTCCTGGTTTTTCTGTAACATTTTTCTTTAACATTTTTCTGTATTTTTGTAACTATTATATTAAGACAAACTACTAACAGATTCCAGCCCTCGAAATTCGAGTGCAAATTCTAGGAATTTTTATTAGGCAAATCAATTGTAGCCAATTCACAAATTAACACAAAAAACAAACTAATTTTTATTACAAACGCATTAAATAATTTAATAAACTTACACATAGCATTGTATAATTTTATGTATGTGTTAGTAGCAATTTTAATTGCAATTTAGTCAAAATAAAGGAACAAATTTAAGAATCTGTAAATCTGCAAAACGGCTAAAAAGAAATACCTTTCAAATAATATACATTTGGTCAAAATCGGGATAAAACGGTAGAACAAAACATCGGCCACAAGAAATCGCATGGCCTATTAATATAATAGATGCCTTAGCATAATTATTCCTGTATTGTAATTTTAAGATTTTGTCTTCTTGTATAGGAAAGCAAATAAACAACTAAGAAATTTATAAGTAATATTCGCTTTACTCTTAGTTGTTACGTCTGTAATAGTACAACATCCCGCAATAGCACTACACCACAATATGACTGCTACACTGTGCTGGCCAATATCTCCAAATTCTATTTAAACTCACTTTCTACTGGCATTGATTTTAACATTTCTAGCCAAAAATATAATTGTTTCAGTAATTTTTTGAGTGAAAACTATTGCGATTCAATAGTAGCAACTGAACAACAGGGTAACAGAAGTACGAGGGTGAGTCAGTAGGCCTTAAAAAAATTACATAACGAGCACCAAAGAATGTCAAACAGAGTGGGTTTCTGAAATTTGTTAAGTTCCAAAAGACAACTGGAAAACTATTCAGTTTCCTTATTTGAGCAATCGATTGGTTGAGAAGACTTTTGCAATTATTGAAAAATGGAAAAAAATTAACTACGTGCAAAACATTTAAAGAAATAAAACTCGGGATAGAAGAATTACATGGCACTTATGATTAATAATATCTATAAATGGGTAAATGAATTGTTAACGTGGTCATACACCCACAAATAATGAACCTGGTCCAGCTAAAATTCACAAAAGTATTAAAACACGATCATGATTTTAATATTTTTTTTTTGATGTGTAAACATCTATACGCGCAGGGGGTAAACTTCTATTTCACAATACAATCACAAAATCAGCGTAATACAAATCGGTGAGAGCTGAAACACAAATCGGTGTGTGACTTATGATTGTATTGGTGAAAAAATTGTGATATAAATTTGTTTTTTTTTCCACTTTTTTAAAAGCGTCATCTATGTGTGACTTATATACGTTTATATTGGGATATTTTTAACGTTTTACAGCAAAGGGTTGTTGAATTTGCTGAAAGAGTGTTGCTTTCTGTTTGATTTTAAAAAATGACAAAAAATCTTTAATTACTAGATGTTTACACATCTCCCCTGTGATCGGACTCACATGATTTTTTTTTTTTATCTTATTTCTAGCCTCGGGTGAGTATTATTACAAGAGTTGTACTTACGGTATTATTTGAAATTACGCAATGAACTAGAATTTGGCCCCCGTTGTCGTTCTTGTTATCAATGTGGCGACAATAATGGGTAAAAACATTTTGTACTTAAATTTGTTCATCAGATACAAATAATTCAAACTAAAAATTAGTATAATGGTTTTTTTATATCACTTGCTTCTATTTAATAGTATTAGCAGATTACAGCGCTCTAATTTCGAGTGCAATTTCTAGGTAGCTTTATTTTTCAACTCAACCAATTCAACGCTTTTATGGTTTATTATTATTGTGAATGAAGATAACAAACTCATCAACAAACACATTAACAAATTTAATAAAACACACATAGCATATGTATAATTTTATGTATGTGTTAGAAGCAACTTTAAATGCAATTTACTCAAAACAAAGGAAAACATTTAAAAATCTGGAAATCTGCAAAACGGCTAAAAGGAAATACCTTTCAAATAATACACTTTTGATCAAACTCGGGATAAAACGGTAGAACAAAACATCGGTCACAAGAAATCGCGTAGCCTATTAATATTATAGATGTCTACACTGAAATACTTGTAATAAATTTAATAAAATTGTTAATTTTAATAAGCCAATAGAGAGTTAAGGTTAAAATAGTGAGATAATAAAATTCATAGCTCGAACTGATTCTAAATTCATCAAATCATGATAAATTGTATAGAAGAAATATTATATTAGGAATCTTGAAAACGTTTTCAAATGCAAAACATTGTAATAGGGAAATTTTCTTATAAGATCAATTTTACAGCCCTTACAAGAAACACTGCAAATATAAATAACGGCTATAAACATATTAAAAAATTAATTTTTTTAAGAGCTTTTACATTTATACTGAAATCTCGGGACCTATTTCGATGAATCGATTTTTATGATTTTAAAGAGAAATCTGCTCAGGTTGTAACTGAATCTGTCTCACTAAAAATCAGGGCGTGATCGTTCTTTCCACAGACGGACGGTCATCACTATTCCAACTCCGCTTATTATAACGATGAATAATATGCATATAGATTTTGTGCGGCCTAGATTTTTTTTAAATATAATTATTACAAATTGAATGGCAAAAACTCATATAAGACAATTTGTATGTAATTTGTATTTAGTTAATAACGAAAACACAAATCTACAAAATCATAACTCAAAAGCAAAAGTTTGATAATTTTTAAAATAATAGAAAAAAAAAATACTTCATCACTTTATTTAATACTATCAAAAATAAATTAAACTTATTTCAATTTAATACATAGATGATCCGCTTTTTATCCATGCATCAATTTAAGACTCTGGCGGTATTGAAAACATCTTTTCTTGATTTTCATCAAAATTGTTATTATTTCGAGGTCGAAAAAAACGATCTGTTTCTTTAGGAGCCCCTACAGATGCTCTATGGAGGTCCGGTGAGTGTGATTTTGATTTTAAAAAATGTAAAATAATAAGCATATTGATTTAGAAAAAAAAAAAAAAAACTTATAACTAGCAGAGCAAGGTTTCGATCCTCGGACCTCTGGGTTATGGGCCCAGCACGCTTCCACTGCGCCACTCTGCTGCGTAACGGTTCTTAAAAATACAACAATAAAACGATAAAGTAATCAAATAAAACATAATTCGAACGAAAATTTGCAAAATGATGACTTTTTACTAATATAATCGAAGAATCGTATAAAACAGAGAATTTTTAAATGAGTTAAAAAAATGTTTTATTCTAATTTTTAAGATTACATTTAAATGAGAAAAAATATAAAATATTATTTCAATTTATTTTAAGTAAATTTGCTTTAATAGTTTTTTAATTTTTTAAATAAAACGTTTATATAAAAATAATAAAGTACGATATCAATTTATTTAAGTTTAAGTTTTTGTATAAACTTAAATTGTTTCTTCATTTTTGTAATAATATAGAATGATGGAATATATAGAAATTTCTCTTTTCGTTATTTGACGGATTAATCGAACAATTTTTTAAACTTAATGGCTTGATCGATTAATAAAAATATTTTTAAATTTTTAGTTGCCAAAGGTTATATAATAAAGACCAGTGTTGCCATAATTTGAAATTGTAAAGATGCTAAATTGCAAAAAGAAAGATGCTAAAACGTACTGGAGACAAAAAAAAAAATGCTAAATTTTTTTTCAAATTCCATTACCTTTATATTGAAAAATTATATACTTATTAATAAATTCTTTGGTTTTTAAATCAAAAAATTTATATAAAACATAAGTTTCGATTTATATTTCTTAAATTTTAATTAAAATTATTTTGGATTTCATCTGTATTTTTTTTAAGCCATTAAACTAAACAAACGTTTAGCTTTGGCTTTTAGAAAGACAAAACTAATATAGACAATGCAAATATTGATAACTCTTTAAATGGATTTTCGCCAATAAAATTTTTGTTAACTTCAATCCATAAAGAGGTTGTATTCAGTGTTGTATCCCAATATTGTTCTGTGATATAACTCCATTGGATTTGAATTTTTTCTGTTTCAGATGATCTAAATTTAAACTCTTCTAATATATTGGTTATCGGTTTTTTACCCGGTTTAATGTATTTTGTATTGAAAATGTTGACATTTTTTTAATACAATAACATTTTGTGGCAATCGACTTTTTAATTCATTAAAAACTGTTGTTGGTGTTTACATTATTCTATTTCAAAATGTTTTGTTATATTTGTTGAAAGAAACGAGCAGAGTGGTAAAAGGGTAGTGCACAAAATTCTCGTATTACACTTTGAGAAATTAAGACATATCAATACCATTAAAATTAAGATTGTATATTCAAAACTAACGAAAAAATCAAAAAACAAGTAAGAAAATTATAGTCGGTCCAGACCGACTATACGATACCCTATACCATGCGTTTAGAAACTCTATCTCTTAGGCCCAACTAACTGGACATTGAAAATAAGCAAAAACCAAATTTGAGTGGGATTTTTATTAATTTTTTTGACTGCAGATATGAAAAAGTTCATATCGGATGCTATATCTATAAAGGGACTAGGTCCAAAAATGGACCGATCCTGATCATGTTTGGTAAAGTCTCTTGTATTTTGCAAAACTATGTACAAACAAAATTTGAGAAGAATTAGTGCAATATTTTTGTTTTTTAATAGATTTAAGTGAAGATCGGGAAGCAGCTCTATATGGGGTCACAGGGATCATTTTTGGACTACTCATTAGTGGATGTAATGAACGCATACAAACCCAATTTGAGTAAGATCTATATGACAATTTGGATCTTATGGCAATTTATGTCGGTTTCATATGGGTAATTTGTATGGGGGCAAGGTCTGAACATGGACCGATTCTCACCAATTTCAATAGCGTTCATCCCATGGCCGATAAAAGCTTATATACCAAATTTCATCAAAATATATTCATATTTGCGACCTGCAGTTTGATTACAAGCTTTACATGGACACACAGACGGACGGACGGACGGACGGACGGACATTGTTAAATCAACTCAGAAAGTGATTCTGATTCGATCGGTATAATTAAATATGGGTCAACCAAATATTTTTGGTTGTTACAAACAGCAGCACAAAGTCATTATACCCAAACCACATAGTGGTATAGGGTATAAAAAGATGCTAAAAGCAACTTTTTATTAATAAAAGATTCTAAGTTAGCATCTAGCATCTTTTCATTAATTTTGGATGCTAAACGACAAAAAAAGTTCCTAAATCTAGCAACTAAAATGCTAAAATGGCAACACTGATAAAAAATACCGTTGCTGTTTAGATGCTGTTAATATTATTTTTATTTTTTCTATAATCTTATTTTATTTTCGCGTTAAAGATAAAACAGTTTTTAATATTAACATAGAATAAAAAACTATCCAAAAAATTCGAAACCGATATTGAAATATCGAGCATTTATTATTTTAAACATTTAAGAAAATATGTAAGGTTTTACTTAAAAAATTAAATGAAAACTAGCAGAGCCCAGGGCTCGAAATTCGAGTGCAAATGCTAAGAAATTTTATTTTTTCATTTTATAAATAATTTTGTAAAAGCCTATAGGTATGCTAATCAATTTTAGCCTATTAACAGTTAAACACTTTTTAAATAAATTTCATTAAATTTCATTATAAATATTTGTTGAACACACAGAAGATATATAAATTGGTTGTTAATAACTAGTTTTAGAGGAGCATACTTTTAGGCTTATCAATTTTAGCCTTTTGATATTTATAATAAACACACACACAATACGTGTTTTATGTTTGTGGTAGTAGGAACTTTAAATGAATTTTACTCCAAAAAAATATACTAGATGATGCAAATCTGTAAATATGGTGCACATCTGGAAAGAAATTCCTTTCAAATGGTATATTTTTCAATATCGGTTGCTAACTGAAAGTTCAAATGGGATCTGGACGAATCGCCTTACCTACATTACATCTTTACGATGAACAGTGGTGCCCTTAGAACAAGTGAGGTTTTGAAAAATAAAAAATTTCTTGTGCGCTTACGATATTTTGAATAAACTCAGCTTATAGGAAATTATTCAAAGATGTCAATAAAATAAAATCAGATTTTTGGTTTACAAGATATAGCCCTTCTTGTTGTACATAAAAGCAAGTAAATAAATAAATAAACCTTCAAAATTGACGGATTTTTAGTTTAAAAAAAAAACACAACATTTTTAGGCTATTTGGTCCAGTTTTATGTAAAATGCAAAAAAAAAAACTAGGTAACTAATCGTAATTTCTATTTCTATTGATTTATGTGTTTACTCAGTATATTTGGAAAAAAATTTTACGGGTTGCTTTGTCTTGTCTACTGTCTGTTTTTACACTATTTTTCAACTTTTTTTATGGATAATAATTTTAAAGCATAAAAAATTTGAAAAGGAAACATAAAAAATATATAATTGTTGAAAATCATGTTTTTTTAGTTAACATAAACTTAATTTGTTATAAACTTTAGCAAATTTAAACGTTGATAACCCATAAGTAAGCATTTAGAAGCCATAGCACCCTGTTTATTCTTACTTCATAGGCTGGACAATTATCTATCATATGCCTTTTAACCTATTTGATTATCTCAATCGGTTTAAAAGTTGTGACTTTTGCAACGAAAGAACTCAAATGGCGCCACTGTGCGATGGAAGAAGTACAACTATAGTTTTTAAGAGAAATGTTTGTGAATCTTTAATACATATACAATTTTTTTGTGGTTTTTGATTTAATTTTTATAATTTCTACAATAATGTTTTTTAGATAAATCCCTGAAGATGTTATTCGATGAATAGCGAAACATTAGCAAAATAAAGAAACATTTTTTCGAAATAGCTTGACCTGGAGCTCGAAGAAATAATTTCTTTTAAAATTAATTTACTGCCCAGGCCCAGAGCCTCGATGGATAGTCAGCCCCCAATAATGAACCCAATATATGCATCAGGGAAAAATGGATCCGAGTTTAAATGTCTCTGGAATATTATAGTTGGACAGAAAAACAAATAGATTAATTTCACTATCTTGAAAACAATTCCAATAAAAGTGTTCTTAGAGTACTAAAGATATGTGACACTAGACTTGATTATTTAAAATTGGTCATTCACAGGCCCAAATTTTTAAAAATAATGTTTGACTGTATCTCGGGAAATAAAATTGGTCATTCACAGGCCCAAATTTATAAAAATATTGTTTGAGTAGTATCTCGGGAAAAAAATAATAGCTCCCTATGAAGTTTTGGCTAAGAACGAATTGGCCACTATGATTAGGGCTTCTCAAATCTAATGTTGTTATGAACATCAATTAGATTAAATATTTCATTTTACTAAAAACACAAAATACCCTGACCACAAAGTGGAATTTGACATGAGTTATGCTGGTATTCCAGAAAATATGCTATTGCTATTATTTGTATAACTTAACTATACTTTTGCTGAAATTTGAGCGGAATCAAACTAAAATAAATCATTACCACAAATACTTGAAACTTTTGCGGTTAATCCAAAAAGTACCTAGCTTTATTAAATTAAAGTTATCAATTTAAAAAAGTCACCATCAGAAATTAGTCAACATGCTATTTTAGCAATACCTGATATCTTTGTTTTTACGATTGCACAATTAAAACTAAAGTATGATTAACAACTTGGTTAAATAATTTTCCTTATCTATTTAATAGTTACTGGTTTTTATACAGTGAGCCACGAGCTGGAGAAAAATTAAAATAAAATTAAAATTGAACACCATGATTCGCAATAATTAAGCTTTTATAGTTCCTGAAATACGACGGCATGAAAAGTAAAAATCATTACAAACTCGCAAGTTCACTTGAAATGTAAAATCATCGTCAATATGACAATTCAGTAATTTTAAACCATGAGGCGCCTGCTGGTATGCGAGACGAATTTATTTTATCGTATCCATAACCATTTATGTTATGCTGTCAGTAATTACAGATGAATGTACAGCGTTACAGCGTTAGCGAATCAGTGAGTCAGTGATTATCGTGAATATATTAAGTTCTTTTTGTGAAAGGTCATAATTATAAGATTTTTTTTGGGAAAATAAATCTCAAAAACAAAATATCATGTTGTTCCATACTTGAGCTAAGTTTCATTTTTAAGATCGTATTGGTTCCTGAGTTATAAATAAAAATGCAAAGTTTGGTGCCAAAAAGTAAATTTAAAAATTTTCTTTTAGAATGTTTTTAGTATTAAAATTTAGGTAAATTTTATGAAATATAAAAGGAACAGCTGTGCCATCTGCTTTTTGCTAGACTTAAGTGAAGATCGGGAACCAGCTTTACATGGGGGCTATGACTTCAAACGTTCCTGTAGGAGTAGAGTATATTTTTATAGCACTAACTAGTGGGTATAATACGCATATACAAACCAAATTTGACCGAGATCTAATTGTACCTTACATTAATTTAAGTCGATTCCATAGGAGATCGGTGACGAGGTTACTAGGTTTCAACATGCTCCGATTTTCACAAATTTTAATATTGTTCATACTATGGCCGATGGAGGATAATATTTCATTAAAATATATTCACATTTGCCAACTTAAGTTTAATTATTTGGTTTACATGGACGAACACGCAGACGGACAGACGAACGGACGCACATCGCTAAATCGACTAAGAAAGTGATTCCAATAACAACAATATAACAAAATGTTTATCATGCGATAATGACCTTTGACTTTTCTGCAATAAAATTTAGGCGCATTTCATTGCCTTGAGTAGACTTATAATCTTATATATAAAAATGGAGTTGTGTATGTTTGTATATTTTTTCTTATTTTTCAAGTGGGCGTGGCACCTCCATACAAAGTGAATTTTAAACATCTAATTTAACATATAATATCTGGAGTACTACGATAGCAAGAGTTCTGAAACTATGTACGCGTACATATCTAAATAATTCGAAGAGTTGCGTAAAAAACGGGCGGCACCGGACCAGTGGGCGTGGCACCCCCATACAAAGTATGTTTTTAATATCATATAACTGGAGTACTATAATAGAAAAAGCCTTGGACCTTTGTCTGAGTTTATGAGTCATCAACGTTAGTACTCGGAAAAAAATGGGTGGGATCTGATCAGTGGGCGTGGCACCCCCCCTATAAAGTGAATATTAAATGTCATATATCTGGAGTACTGTAATAGAAAAAGCCTTGGACCTTTGTCTGAGTTTAGGAGTAATTAATCTGAGTAGTCTAGCAAAAAATGGGCGAGATCGTAACAATGGGCGTGTCACCCACATACAAAGTAAACACTGAATATCATATAACTCGGGTGCTATAATAGAAAAAGCATTGGGATTTGTCAGAGTTCATATATTATTAATGTGTTGCCCAAGAAATGGGCGAGATCAGACTATGGGCGTGGCATCTCCTATACAAAAAAATATGAAGTACTAAAAAAGTCCAGTCTTGAAACTTTTGACAAGTACATTACTTACCCATGTGTGTAGTCTTGGAAAATATGGCGGAATCGCCAAATCCAAAAATAACCAAAATCAAAAACCACCAAACCGAAAATCGCCAAAACCGAAAATCACGAATAACGAAAATCACAAAATACAAAATACGCCAAAATCATATATCGACAAAACCGAAAATCGCGAATAACAAAAATCGCCAAAATAAAAAAACGCCAAAATCAAAAATCGCTAAAAAAAAATCGCCAAACTCAAAGATTATCCAAACCGAAAATCCCGAATAATATAAATGGACAAAACTGAAAATCACGAATAACTATAATCGCCAAATCCAAAAATCGCGAATAACAAAAATCGCAAAAAACAAAAATCGCAAAAAAACAAAATAGTAAAAAACAAAAACCGCTGAAGTCAAAAATCGGAAAATCAAAAATAGCTAAAACCAAAAATCGAAATTTGCTAAATACTAAAATCGGTAAAGCCAAAATCAAAAATCGCAGAAAACAAAAATCGCCAAAACCGAAAATCGCGAATAATAACACTCGCAAAAACCGAAAATCGCGAATAACAAATATCGCAAATAACAAAAATTGCCAAAATCACAAATCTTCAAAACCGGAAATCACAAATAACAAAAATCAACAAATTCAAAAATCGCAAAATATAAATAAAATAGTTATCTACAAAATGTATTCCCAGTTTTTATTTCGCTACGATGGGTGTAGCGAGGCGCATCGGGTTTCTACTAGTTCTGTTATAAAACTGGTTAAAATTTTAAATATTTCTTAGCTTAGCAACTCATTTTATCAAATCAAAAAGAGTGGATTCATAAGAACTTATTTTCTAACTGAATTAGAATATGTGTTCCCTTTTCTTTAGAAGTCCGATTTGTTTTTATTAGTTGTTGGCCACTTTTGAGTAAGGAAACTGTGCCACATTATTCAATTTAAATTAGTTTTTTTTTTCTAATTATTTCTCACGAAGCCCACCGTGGGAAGATTTATAAATTGCTGACATTATCAGTAGGTTTCGTTATATTGTCTATTATTGAGCAGAAGACATGGTACGAGTATAATAAATGGTTCGAAAATATTTAATGTTAGTAAATTAGTAAGTTATTAGCAAGTGCCGCGGAAAGTTTAGAAAATTTATAAACTTTAAAAAAACATTTAAAAATGAGTTCAACAAAAATTTTGTTTGCTGCGGCTTTAATAGCCTTTAGTTGTATTACGTTAAGTATGTGAATAATAAGAACAATTTTGGTGTGTTTTTTATTATTACTTATTTCAAAAATTATAAAAAAAATATAATTTTAATCATAATTTTTCCACGGAATTTTTGTATTAGCATTTATTTATAATCTACTGTTGTTATGACAATCAACAAAAATTTCTCAGTTTGGTGAAATACTTTCTGTATTAAAAATATTAGATTGAGAATATAAAAAAGTGTTGCGAATATAAAACATTTTGAAATTGATGCTTTACAGTTTGTTAAGAAAATCTTTGCACAGTAAAATAATACTTTAAAATGTTATTTTCATCAGAATTTCAACAAATTCTTTAAATATTCGCTTTTTTACACACATTCCGTTACTGTAGTTGTTCAGGATTATAAGACGCCAAAACATTAAAAAAAAGACACATACTTTACAACAACAGCAACATCTATAAGAAACGATGTTCACTCAGTATGAATGGTGTCAAAAATATATTTGCATAATGAGTGAAGACAACAATAAATGCGTTAATTTTACGCGAATTTGGAGCCTTTGAGTCTTTTCATGAATGCTATTGCATGTGAAAGAGGTTGCATAGCAGCGCCTAAGTACAAAATAACGGTCTAAGTTTTACAAGTGCCAGGAAAACGAGTTTGCCAAAATATTATTCAACTATTATAAAGGCAAATCAGCCAGTGAATTCGCTATTATGTTCTCTCTTAAAATAAGGACTGTGTACAACATCATATCCTGTTCTGAAAAAGGAGGAAGACTCTAATTAAATGGTTCGGCAGGCATCCCAAAAAAAGTGACGCAGTATGATGCAAGCAAAACAAATAAAACTATTTCGATAAGCCGCAATTCAGCAGAAGAGGATTAGCTCTTCAAGTGGATAATGATTATGGTCTGAGTGTTTCACATGAAGCCATCCTAAATGTAATACAAAAATACAAATATTCCTTACGAGTGGCTAGGAATGAACCTGTACTCCAGTGAAAAATATTGAAAAGCGTTTAAATTAGCTATAGAAATCATTTCACTTCCTCCAGAGGATGAGACGAAATGCTATACTATGATGGACCCCAAAAAGTTTGGTCATAACCTCTAACAGCATTAGAATATACAAATCTAATTCCCTCAGTAAAGTTTGGAAAACTGTCAGTTATGGTGTGGTTATATATCCAGCATAGGAGTTGGATTGTGGATGAATTAATGACTAAAGAAGTATGTCTTGATTTTTTTTAAAAATAACTGACAATTCAGTTTTTTGACAAATTTTATCAAGACAATGATCCGAAACATAAATTCTATTTGTGTGGGTAATGGTTATGCACCAAAGTTGTTGATACCCCTGCCCAGAATCCTGATATTAACCCTGTCGAAAACTTTTGTGTCCATCTAAACACAAAAGTTGGTAAAAGGTCGCCAACCAATAAAAATAATTTGTTAAAGCAGAGTGAGAAAAAATACCTGTAGAATATAATATTCCAAAGCTTATTCATTCAATGCGCAGACGTTTGCAATTATTAATTGATTGATGCATAAATGTAGAATAAATAAAATATTTTATTGAATTAAGCTTAAGCAGAAAAATTGAACTCCAGCCATTTTTTTTTTTGGATTTCGATACTTTTTTCTTGTAGTTACTATACTTATATACATATATAACAGCAAATATGAAAAAAAAAAAATTAGCTATTTCAGTTAGAAATCAATCTATCTCTTAAAGTTTCTAATTTTTTCCTTCATGTGCAAATATTTTATTGACAAACTGTATGTAAGTATACACAAAATGGCTGCTTTTGAATTTCAAATACTAATTTGAAAAGCCTAGTTTGCATGACTGAATTTGACAATAATATCTAGCGAAATCCTTAAATCCAACTATCTAACACTTGTATGCTCTTTCAATTATAAAAACTTGCAACATTTAAAAATTAGGAGAAGTTTACCAGCTTTCAAACAAAAAATTAAGCATGAAAATTGTGATAAAAGTTACTTCCATAATCGTATACACAGCCTCGAAAAATTTCGTTTTTAAAAGATTGTCTTCAAAGTCTTACAATCATGTTTTTGTCTAGGAAAATTGGCGTTACGATTGACTTCAATGACCTGCAACATTATTTTCTTAGAAAATTTCATTCTAATATTTTGGCTTGGGTTTTTTACTTCGATTGACATTTTATTTAGTATCACTGGTTCATTTCAAAGTGTACACCAACAAGTTTTTAGAAATGTCTCTAAAACCGTGGGACTTCCTACAGACTCTCTCTCAATAACACAAGCTTTTTACATGATAGACTTCTTCATAATACTCGACTTTTTGACAGGTAATATTACAAAGTGTGATAGTGTAAAATGGCCTTAAAGAAGTGTAGCAAAACGTGTACACATTATAAGAAATTTTCTAAATTTTACAATATTTTCAATAAAAGATTCTTATTCAATAAAAATTTACTTTTTTAGTTAAAAGGCATATTTTTTTTAAAGGTACTTTTTTGATAGTAAAATTTGCTTTTTTAATAAAATTTACTTTTTAAATAAAAAAACATTTTTATAAAGGTACTTTTTTAATTAATTGTACTTTTTGATAAAAGGTAACTTTTAGGTCAAAGGTTTTTTTTATAAAATGTACTTTTTAAATAAAAGGTATTTTTTAAGTAAAAGGTACTTTTTAAATAAAAGGCACTTCTTATGTAAAAAGTGCTTTTTTTAATAAAAGGTACTTTTTTAATAAATGGAACTTTTTAAATAAAAGGTACATTACAAATAAGAGGTATTTTTAAATAAGGTACTTTTTAAATAAAAGGTACTTCTAAAATAAAAGGTATTTTTTAATATAAGGTACTTTTTGAATAAGAGGTATTTTTAAATAACAGGTACACTTTTTATATAAAAAGAACTTTTTTAATAAAAGTTACTTTTTTAATAAATTGTACTTTTTCAATAAAAGGTACTTTTTAATACAAGGTGATTTTTTAATTCAAGGCACTTTTTATAAAAAACACTTTTATAAAAAGCACTTTTTTAATAAATAGTACTTTTTAAATAAAAATGAACTTTTTCAGACAAGGTACTTTTTTAATTAAAGGTGTTTTTTATATAAAAATAATTTTTTTAATAAGAGGTATTTTTTAATAAATGGTAATATTTAAATAAAAAGTACTTTTTAAATGGGAGGCATTTTTAAATAATATGTATTTTTTTAATATAAGGTACTTTTTAAATAAGGTATTTTTAAATAAAAGTTATTTTTTAATATAAGGTACTTTCTATATAAGAGGTATTTTTAAATAAGGGGTAGTTTTTTAATATAAGTACTTTTTAAATAAAAGATACTTTTTTAGTTAAAGGCACTTTTTATGTAAAAAGTACTTATTTAATAAAAGGTACTTTTTTACTTATAGGGATTTTTTAATAAATGGTACTAAGCGGTATTTTTAAATCATACAAGGTGCTTTTTTAACAAAAGGTACTTTTTTAATAAATTGTACTTTTTAAGTAAAACTGAATTTTTTAATAAAGGGTTCTTTTATAATAAAATTTACTTTTTAATAAAAGGTGCTTCTTAACAAATGGTAGTTTTTTAATGAAAGGTGTTTTATTAATGAAAGGTTCTTTTTTTTAATAAAATGTACTTTTTAAATCAAACGAACTTTTTAAATAAAAGGTACTTTTAAAATTTAATTTTTCTAGATTATTAAGATTATTAAGACGAATGGTACGTTCTTGTTTGCTGAATTTATGCGCCTAACGCTCGAATTTCTAAAAAATTTAAATTTGTCTGCTGTTTGTGTAATTGATAGAATCTACAATATAGTCCCACTACTGTTTGCAATTTGAACTAATGGTTATTTTGAGTATTGCAAAACTAATGTAAGTTGTGCTATAATAGGAACTTAGTATAATATATTTGGTTTACGAAATGAGTTGGTTTACGTTTGAATTACGTTGGCAGATATTAAAAACATTTTTATCGCAAATTCATATTTTTTGACGAATTTATTATTTATAATTTTCGAATATATCGATCTGGAGAACATTTGGTTTCATCAGGATGGAGCAACGTGCCACGATCGATCTTTTACGTAGAAAGTTTGAAAATCGCGTTATAAATAAATACAGTTCCGTGCAGTCGAAAATAAACTGAAACATTTTATTGATGACATAAGATACCGAAAGGCCAGCCCAGGAAGTCATTTGAATGAATAATATTGCACAATTAACCTCTAGTAAACAAAAGGATTTACGAAGATAAAATTTGGTATAAACAGGGTGGACCATATAAGTTTGATTATTCATTTCGAATGAACAAAAGGACTTAAACAAAAGGATTTACGAAGATAAAATTTGGTATAAACAGGGTGGACCACGCAGTTTATACCAAATTTTATCTTCACAAATCCTTTTGTTTCGGTGATACAAAAAATTCTCATGCCTGTTATTTCAAAGAAACAAAAGGTATTGTCTTCCCTTTTTGGCCACTTTTGGCCCACTAATAAATATGAGTTTTTTTAAATCCCTTTTTATTGGATCTTTTCGCAGAAAGGGTAATCAGATTTTTAGTTCATAGTTCCAAATAAATTTTATATATACAGTATCAGGCAGTGCATAATGACAAGGTGTATAAAAATTCAGTGACATTATATTTAAAAAAAATAAAAAATCATGTGAGTCCGATCGCAGGGGAGATGTGTAAACATCTAGTAATTAAAGATTTTTTATAGCACTTTCTTAAAATCTAACAGAAAGCGTATCACTTATAGCAATCAACTGCAGGGGCTCTGTTAATATTAAGCATTTATTATTATTTATTATTTTAACCGGTTAATTTTTAAATTTTCGTTTTTTATTTTTTTAGTTTTCGTTTTTCATTTTTAATTTTTTTTTCAATTTTTCATTATTTATTTTTAATTTTTTATTTTTAATTTTTAATTTTTAATTTTTAATTTTTAATTTTTAATTTTTAATTTTTAATTTTTAATTTTTTAATTTTAATTTTTCATTTTTTATTTTTAATTTTTAATTTTTAATTTTTTATTTTTCATTTTTTTTTCAATTTTCATTTTTTATTTTTAATATTTTATTTTTCAATTTTTATATTTAATTTTTTATTTTTCATTTTATATTTTTTTTTTTTTAATTTTTTTATTTTTCATTTTTCATTTTAGTTTTTCATTTTTCATTTCTTATTTTTCATGTTTAATTTTTAATTTTTCAGTTTTAATTTTTTATTATTTATTTTAAATTTTTTTTTTCATTCTTCATTTTTATTTTTTTTTTATTTCTTAATTTTTAATTTTTTGTTTTTCATTTTTATTTTTCATTTTTATTCTAATTTTTTTTTTCATTCTTCCTTTTTATTTTTTTTTTTAATTTTTTATTTTTAATTTTTAAACTTTTTTTTTCATTTCTCATTTTTAATTTTTCGTTTTTTATTTTTCATTTTTCGTTTTTCATTTTTCATTTTTTATTTTCCATTTTTTAATTTTTCATTTTTTATTTTTCATTTTTAATTTTTTATTTTTCATTTTTCATTTTTCATTTTTTATTTTTCATTTTTAATTTTTCGTTTTTCATTTTTAATTTTTCATTTTTTTTTTTCATTTTTCATTTTTCATCTTTCATTTTTTATTTTTAGTTTTTTTTTTCATTTTTTATTTTTAATTTTCAAACAGGTTATCATAATATCATAATTTGTTCACCAATAGAATCACATTTTGTCTAACGACCCACATGTTACGCTCACATGTTACGCTATTTTAGAAATTTACCCCCCTGCGCGTATAGATGTTTACACATCGAAAAGAGCTTCGAATGCTTTAAATTTTCAATCAATAATAAACCATTTTCTTTTTCCAGCTTACTCTCTAAAATGTTACGTATGTGACTCTAAAAGTTCCTGCAAGAATGCTAAGAAATATGATTGTAACCCATTGTTGGCCAACAACACCAGAAACTACTTGGACTCGTATCATACTGGCGTTAATATGAATGCCACTAGTCCATATTTCCAATGTTATCGTGAAGTTATCAAATATTGTATGTTTTGAAATTTTATCAAATCTAAGCTAGATTAGCATATTTACTTTTAATTTTTATAACATATTTTAGCTACAAGTGAAATTTATTACTATGGCTGCACTTATGAGAACATCAAAGGTTGCGATTTGGCTTTGCGTAGTTTCCTAACGACTGGCAAATATGAACGTGCTTGTAATCAATGCAGCAATAAAGACGGGTGCAATCCAGCCGGACGTGCTAATATTAATATGATAACGATATTTTCAACAATAATTGTTGCATTCCTTGTAAAATTTGTTTGACAATAATTGTTCAATAAGGGTTGTTTTCAAGATAAATGCAATAAATTGTTATAAAAAAAGTTAAACGAAATGAAACTTTGCTTTTTTAAGTTTTATAAGTTGAACTTATCGTAAAAGTTGGTGTAAGTATTTCTAGAAATAAGTCACTTTAGCTTATTCTTTGGCCTTAATAAATTTTTTGTATAATTCCATTATTTTGTGGTTTGATTTCAAGATAAGATTATGAAAATTAATAACGAATAACAATTCTTAAAATTTGTTTATATAAATAAGTTAATCTGTAAAAGGAAGTGCCATAGTCAGGGCACGGTGAATCTGAAGGCAACAAATACTAACAGAATTAAAGATATTTTCCC
The DNA here is from genome assembly GCA_963682025.1 of Cordilura impudica. Classification (NCBI taxonomy): domain Eukaryota; kingdom Metazoa; phylum Arthropoda; class Insecta; order Diptera; family Scathophagidae; genus Cordilura; species Cordilura impudica. The sequence continues at coordinate 69,192,788 of OY821520.1, forward strand.
AGCTTTTTTGTAAACGTTTATATATGCATATGATACCATCGTTTCTATAAGAACTTAAGGGCCACGTCTTGTATATGTATCATCTTTTCAATTTATTGTTTTTCTAAGACCCATGAAAACTCAGTGAATATTTTTAATGAAAGCCGAGCTTTCATCAGTGATTAAATTAATATTGTAATCTCGTAAAATTTTCTTCCAAAATGGTAAGCATCCACCAAATTGAGATTCTTAATCATATAATTTAGGAATTCGTAATGTTTGTGAAATGTTCAAAATTAAAATATTTTCCAAAAATTTTTTGTCATTCATTATACGAAATTTCCAGTAATATTTGAAAAAAATTATTTCTTTAACTGAAGTCTCATAAGAAAAATGTTTATGAACAATAAGTGTGAAATTTACAGTCGGTTGTAACCAATATCACGGGTTTTGGTAAAGGGTTACAAAACTACTGTTTGAGCTCATAAATTCACGTAGAAAATAAGCAGAATCAAAATTTAAGATACATTTTTTGCCAGAAAATTTAGATGTGATTCTTACACGGAGACTTGGTCTGAAAAGTTATTTGCTGGAGATCGTATTTATCAAGGTTATTTATGTGTGTAAATTTTTGAGTAAAACAAGTCATACCTACAAGTCTTTAGATTGATCTAATTGAATGTCGGTAGGCTACTTTTCATATACTTTTTTTTGGAATACTCTGCAGGGAATATTTGTATGGTGGCTAGGTCCTCGTATTCTCCGATTCTCTTATTTCAGCAGTCATACTCTATGGCTGATAGAACCTACGAGGGCGCTTCCAGAACAACCGTACATATGCAAAGCATACGTTGTAAGTTTCAAAGTAGCACGTTGCTAATTATTTTTTTGGACTCATCAAAAAAAAAAAACGATCTCAGTGAACTCATAAATATGGAAAAAAATTGGTTGCCGTTATGTAATTCAATACTTTCATTTTCAAGATCTCCGTCCCAACAAAGTTAAAGCCGAGCTAGACTCTACTCTGGGAGTGTCTTCTCCGTTGTTTACGACCGTAAGATATTGGGTGGCGGATTTCAAATGAAGTCATACGAGTTGTCAAGATGGTTAAGAAATGTTAAAGAAAATTCACAAAATGGTATTGGATAATCGTCGGCCGAGTGCGCGAGAGCTGGCTGAAATGATAGACATTTCAAAAATTTGCAAATAAGTAAGCTACCCCCAAGACGGGTGTCGCATTTATTCACAATAGAACAAAAACACCATAATGAGGACGTTTAGAGTGTTTAGTTATGTTTCATCACAACAAAAGTAAGTTTTTGAATCGATTCGTAACCGTGAATGAGACGTGGGTCCACAACTTTACACTGAAATAAAGGAACAGTCAAAACAGAAACAAAGAAGACGAAGGCAGTTCCATCTGCAGGCAAGCATATAACGTCTGTTTGTTAAAATTTTCACTGACAATTTCTAAAAAAGGAAAAGCAGTCAACGGCGAGTATCATGCGAATTTGTTTTAGCATTTATGTGATGTGGTTAAGGGGAAAAAATCACAATTGGCGAAAAATATTTAAATGACCACATTTGGTATAGTCCCTTAATTTTCCCAAAAGTGAAGATCGGAATCAGCTTTATATGGGGGATTATGGTTGAAAGCTGTCCTACCGGGTTTATTTTTAGACTACTGATTAATGAATGTAATAAACACAAACAAACCGATTTTGCCAAATTTTAGCAGTGTTTGTCATATGGCCGAAATAATCTTATATATTAAATTTCCTCAAAATAAATTCATATTTACGACTCATAGTTTAATTAAAAGGTTTACATGGACAGGTAGACAGACGAAAAGTCATGACTTCTACATGCAACAATTCTATCACGTCTGAATTTTTCGTAAATTTCAAAATCAATTAATCGCCTTCTCGTATCGTCATACCCTTACATTACTAGCATAAGACGTCAACCCCATAAACATATTTTGGCACTTGATGATGTCGTTAAAGAAATGAAAGAAGTTGATTAAAAGTCTATATTTGCATATACGTAAAAAAATTTATCAGTCATTAAATGGTTTATCTTGATTCAGTTAGTTTTTTTTTTTATGAAAAAATATTGTTACTTATGGGTTACACCATCTGAACTCAACTTAAAATATGGCTGTTTTTTACATCACTGTTTCCAAATTGGCTGAATTATGGCAGGATTAAAGTGTATCTGAGAAATAAGAAAAATCCTAAATTTAAGTTCACTGACGCATCTGGATCCGGAAATATGAGGTCTTGAATATCGGGAAAAACTATAAAAATGTACAAAGTTGTACTTACTTAATTATCATTTTCTTGATTAATATTATAGTGACGCAACTTATAAAGGTCGCATTTGAAAGGTTAATTAATTACCTTTAATTTGATATACAACATGATTTTTTTTTTGGAAAAGTCAAAGGTAACATCTCTATAATTCGGGAGGCTATAGCTGTAAAAACGACAATTTTAAAAATCTGAAAAAAATATATGTTTAAGATTGATTCCTTCCCTAAAGTTCCAAAAAATTTCAGACTGGGGGTATGCTTGGATCCAGAAATATTTATCATAGAGTAAAGGTAGATATTTAACAAGTGTTTTATTATTATTATGAATGTTGTTGTTGTTGGCGTTGTTGGCGTTGTTGACATTATTATGATGAATGCTGTTGTTGTTGTTGTTGTTGACATTATTATGATGAATGCTGTTGTTGTTGTTGTTGTTGACATTATTATGATGAATGCTGTTGTTGTTGTTTAGTTTTATTATAAATGTTTTCAATTACAAATTTGCTATCAGCGGAATAAATTTTAGCTTGTAATTGTGTTTTTGAAATTGGTATGAAGCTGTGCTGCTTTTGAGTTCCCGGAATTGTACGTAATCCTATAAATCTATCAGTTAGCAATTTCTCTTCTTCTTCATAATCTTTTTCCGTTAAATATGCAAAGTTGCAGTTCTGAAGAGTTTGCAAGTGGAGAGGAGTAGTTATCTGATCTTCGAATGGACGTTGCAAGCTGGCTCTTCGTGCTTCACGCTTTACCGTTCCCCCGAGACCATCACTAGGTCCTTTGCCGTGACTGGTAGCAAAGAAATGCCACTCAGCGGAACAATTAAAATCTTCGCTATGATGGCATAAATTGGCAAAGTTTTTTTTATTTTTAAATTGAGCGGAAGAACCGTCCGAAAAATAAAAAATTTTCTTTGGTATTTTCAAAAACTTGTTTTTTAAAAACTCATTTAGGTGGCGATGAAATAAATGAACTGCTATGGTATTATGTATTAGACAGTCTGATATTATTATAAAATTTGTAGTTTCTAATTTTCCATTTGATTTGTAATAAGTTGCTATTGGGTATAGTGTGGCCTGGCTATTATTCCATAAAAAGCCTTGCACAGAATCCTGAACCACAAAAGTTGCATTTTCGGAGAAGTCGCAAATTACTAAATACTCATTTTCTTCCAACGCAGACTTTTTGTGAGCCATAAATGCACCCTGCTCTTTAGATACGAATGAATGGAGTAGAAGAGTTTGCAGTTTTTCGCATAAAGAATCCAGAAAAGAATCAGTTTCTTTAATAATAGTTTCCAAAGAGTCTCTATCTACACTTATCCACTGTTTATATATAATTTCATCAATTTCATTTTCTAATAATAATTCACCAAGTTTCTCTTTAAAATTTTGTATATCTGGATACATGCAACATCTGCCAAGGTAGCAATTTGGTGATGGGGGATTGCATATAAGTCTTTTTAAACAATCTTTATAAGTTTCCAGCACAAAATCCTGCACATTTTCTGTCAATTTTTTCAGGTTTATTGCGTGGAGCATTAGTTTTGTATTTTGATGTATTTTACAAACACATACATTATGGCTTCCTGACACATCTGCTAGAACCACATTTTTTGGCCGAAGTTCACAAAATTTAGAAATTCCAATAGTTATCCCTTCATGTTTTTCTTTAAATAAAGCATAAACTTCTCGAAGATTTCCGAGTAAAAGTCTTTTATTTTTTTTTTTACTTTTACAGCATTTTCTGTTATTGACACGTAGTCTTTACATCCTGGTAGACATCTGCTGACATCATCAGTTTCATAAAAGATTTTCACCACATCAACAATTTCTAATGGCAATCGTTTTCCAAGTTTTGGATTCGGTGTACTCAATACGCCTTCTGTCTCAACCAAGTTTTTTACCTTTCGTGCCATGAAATTTGTTATTTGAAATTCCTCCTCCATTCTTTTCAATGTCCAGCTTTTAGGTAAAATAGTTAAAAGTTGAATTTTATCACTGTTTTTAGTTATTGATTTAAACTTTTCTTTTAGTTGTTCGATTATTTCCGATTCTGGGCATACGTGAGAGGTTGAAGGTGTTGAATTTGGGAAAATGTTGGTTTTAATTGATGTTGTTATTTTTTCTAACTTTCTAGTTGTATACCCTTTTAATGGAATTTTTCTCGAACATATTGGAGATTCTTGTAAATATGTTAAACTTTCGTTTAACTTAGAAATTCGAACATCTCCCGAAACTGATGCTTCACTTTCCGAGTCTGAAGTCTCGTTTTCTGGCTCGTTCATAGATTGAATATTATTGTTTACACTTCCTTTTAATTTATAAAGTTCTCTTCTGCATATATCACATATTTTATTTGATATTGAAATGTTATTACTAATTCCAGACATCCATTGCTGAACTTTTCGAAGTCCTCTTGCCTTCCGGACATGAGCAACTTTTTTAAATGGATTACAACAATATATTGTATTAAATGACATATTGTTTACAGAGGCAAAAAACAATCACTTTGAACACTTTTGGTTTTATTTAAAAATATTGATTTTATAGCAACACATGTGGTTTTTTAAAGCAACGTGCTTAGAATGGTTTTTTTTTTCGTGGTGCTTCCTTTGACTTCTCGTTTTTCAATAATTTCTCTATATCCAAGTTATTTGACACTACGAACCACACCCGACAACATTTATACTGTTGTCTCGCTCTAACATAATGACCTGTCAAACCAACCCTAACACAGGTCTGTACTGAGTACAGTACAGAGCTAAAGAACCAGAAACAAATAGCGGCGTGCGTGCATAGCCCGCCGACGCTCACGAGCACAACCAACCACATTCATAAACAGTAACAGTAACAGCACCGACTTTTTAAATATCTACCTTTACTCTATGATAAATATTTCTGGATCCAAGCATACCCCCAGTCTGAAATTTTTTGGAACTTTAGGGAAGGAACCAACCTTAAACATATATTTTTTTCAGATTTTTAAAATTCCCGTTTTTACAGCTATAGCCTCCCGAATTATAGGTCAAGAGATGTGACCTTGGACCTTTCCAAAAAAAAAAATCATGTTGTATATCAAATTAAAGGTAATTAATTAACCTTTCAAATGCAACCTTGATGAGTTGCGTAACTATAATACTTTTCAAGAAAATTATAATTAAGTAAGTACAACTTTGTAAATTTTGACCTTTTTTACGATTTTCAAGACCACATATTTCCGGATACAGAAGTGCCAGTGCCCTCAAACTTTGCACTTATTTTAGTTCTGTAATAATCTGTCTTCCTACGAAAAATCATACAATTTGGAGAAGGTAGTGTACACCCATTGGTTGATTTGACATGGAATTACCCTTATAGCTTTTAAGTCAACTTACAAAACTGTTTCAGTTTGTTTCAAAATAAAATTTTTAAATAAAAAAAACTTATTTTGGTTATATGGGCATTGGCGTGGGAAATTTCTGTAAAGCTCTGCAAATATCTTTATTTCACAACACAGATAACTTGAGTTAAGTTACAAGACTTTTAATGAAGAAATAAAAATTCGGGTCCAAAAATTTATATGGCCTGTGGGCGATAAGTGTGGCCGATTTCTATGAAACTTCCAGATATCTCAAATTCATAACACTAATGACTTGTGCCAACTTTAGTAATTTTTGTTGAAGAAATAAAAATTTGGGGTGAGAAAATATTTTCAGGTTATAAAATTTTTCTTAATTGTGTTGATAAAAGGTTTTAGGTGTAATTTCAATGTTCTACGAGCTCTCCTTATATATTTTGCCATGATATGTATGAAGCGATCCCACTGTGCGGTGAAATAATGTTAAATTAATAATAACTATCCTAAAAAGGTCTCTATTAATTAAAATATCGTGGGCGTGATTTTTACTCAAGCATGAATAAAATTTTTGAAAGACAATATTTATATCTGTAATTAATTTTCTATTACAGGTCCCACTCTAAGATGTTACGGTTGTGACAATAAAGAGTTTTGCAATAGACCTAGACTGTAAAATTGTACCACAGCGCTGGCCATTGTAACTAGAGTATATTTGGATGTTTATCATAATGCAATTAAGGCATTTGACTGCTTCCATCAAGACTTATCACTGGGTATGTTAATCTATTTTTTAGCTCTAGCCTCTACCTTAACTTTTTTATTCCATCTACTTTTAGCTGTTGGTGACTATTTTTACAGAGGCTGCACATTTCAAAATAAATTAGGATGTAATCATACTTTACGCGAGTATTTAACGATGAGTGTTAACGAAGAAAAGTTAAAATGCTTGTGATATGCTGGATAGACAAGAAGACAATGTCAAATTCAAATTTTATTACTTATATTTTAAGCTAACATAATCTAAAAGCGTATTTACAGTTATAAATTCATAGAAAGACAAAGAACAATTAGTGTTTATAGACAAAAAGTAGTCGATTATATCGAATTTCGGTAGTTGATTATGATGTATAAAAGGATTAATTCATGAGATTGATTAATATAACTTCAATTGATATACAATTTAAACAGCATGAAATAAATGTTCAAGATGATAAATGTTTTAAGAAAATTGTGACCAATGAGTATATATGAACGTTATTGTAATGAATGCCGCAATTTGCTGTTGGCACAACGTAACTGCAATATTTAATAAAAAAGGTACTTTTTAAAGGTACTATATTAAGAAAGAAATGGTACTTTAAAAAGTAAAAACTACTTTTTTATAAAAAGGAACTTTTTGAGTAAAGGTATTATTTTGTAAGAAAAGGCACTTTTCTAAGTAAATGTACGACTTTAAGAAAATTTAGTTTTAAAGAAAGGGTACTTTTTTATGAAATAGTACTTTATTATGGAAAGGTACTTTTCTTCAAAGAATTTAATTTTTTTTAAGTTTTTTTTTTTTGTAAGAAAGGTTCTCTTGTAAGAAAAAATATTATGTAAGAAAAAGTTTTCTGTAAGTGAATGTACATTTCAAAAAATAGATACTTTTTCAAGAAAATGTACTCTTTAAGAAAGGATGCTTTTTTAAGAAAGTATGCTCTTTTAAGAAAATCTACTTCTTTAAGAAAAGATGCTTTTTTAGAAAAGGTACCTCTTTAATAAATAAAGTACTTTTTTTTTAAATGTTACTTTAAAAAAAATACTGTAAAAAAAAATTTATTTTTTTAAGAAAATTTACTTTTTTAAGAAAAGTCTACTTTTAAGAAAAGGTAGTCTTTTAAGAAAATATACTTCTCTTAATATGATGTAATTTTTTTTAAAGAAAGGTTAATATTTAAAGAAATATACTTCTTAAGAAAATGTGTTTTTTTTTTGTAAAAGGGATTTTTTTTATTAATATTAACTTTTTTTCATATGGTACTTTTTTAAGATAAAGTACTTATTCGAGAAGGAGTCTTTTTTTAAGGAAAGGTAATTTTTTCAGAAAAGCTCCTTTATTTTTAAAATAGATAGTTCTTCAAGAAAATGAACTTTTATTAATAAAATGTACTTTGAAGAAAAATTATTTTATAAGGACAGGTACTTTTTGAGCAAAGATCAATAGTTAGCATAGGTATGCTATCAAAGAGGTAATTTATAGAAAAGTTACTTTTGAAGGAAAAGTACATTTTAAGAAGTTAACTTTTTAGAAAAGATACTTTTTTAGAAAAGGTACTTCTTTAAGAAAATGTACTCTAAAAAATACGTTTTTCAAAAGAAACTAACTTTTCCTAAGAAAATTCGTTATTTTTAAGAAAATGTACTTTTTAAGAACAGGTACTTTTGCAAGAAAATCTACTTAATGAAGAATCGTACTTTCGGAAAATATATTTTTAATTAAATGCAGTTTTTTAAAAAATACCAATTTTTTAATAAATGATAATTTTTTAAGGAACAATACATTTTTTAAGAAAATGTGCTTTTTTAAAGAAAGCAACCTTCTGAGGAAGTTACTTATTAATAAAAGAGTACTTTTTAAGAAAGCGTACTTTGTAAGAGAAGGTACTTTTTAAGAAAGGGGACTTTTTAAGAAAGGGTACTTTTTAAGAAAGCACGTAAATACAGCGTTACAGAGTAGGTCAGAAAATATCAGTGAAATACAACAAGCACAACCACCAAATTAAGAACAAAATTGCTACTACCACAAACAAATAATCTATAATAGTAATAGGCTAGGCGATTTCTTGTGAATGATGTTTTGTTCTACCGCTTTATTCCGATTTTGGCCAATCGTATATTATTTGAAAGGTATTTCTTTTTGGCCGATATGCAGATTTACAGATTTTTTAATTTTTTCCTTTATTTTGAGTAAATTGCATTTAAAGTTGCTACTAACACATACATAAAATTATGCAATGCTATTTGTGTGTTTATGAAATTTGTTAATTTGTTTGTAATAAAAATGAGTTTGTTTTTTGTGTTGATTTGTGAATTGGGTATAATTGATTAGCATACTTTTAGGGTTTTTATTTAATGAAAAAAAAATTTCCTAGAATTTGCGCTCGAATTTCGAGGGCTGGAATCTGCTAGTGAAAATTTAATATGCTTTCTAGAGTTTTTCTATGTGCTCATATATTTACTGTGACATCAGCTCAAATTCATATAAAACATTGTCACTAAAACTCAGCAAATCAGATGACGTATGTGGGTGGTGATAGTGTATGTCAGCCCTATATCAACCCGCTTGGTAAGGATCAAGAATATACATATTATATGATATTTTTTTTTCCAATTATTATCAATCCCGGTATGGTGTGTTGTATGCACATTACTATTGCCGTGCAATTTATTTTTTACTTAATCCCAGCAAAACCTTGGTAATGATTACTTATTACCGTTGCATTACATGGCAATGTTAACCCCATACCTTTTAAATAATTTCAAGCTAAATGTAAGGATTTCCTGATAATGACTAATGTAAATACTTACTGGTAATGACCACTGTTTGTATTAGTAAAAATTATAAATAATGAGTTAAATTTAACGAAACAAACTATTTCGCGGCGATAGCCATCATTGGACAAAAAACAAAGATTGTGCGATACCAATGTGTTGTTTTTACAGAAATTTACTTTACTCCCTACATGTAACAAATTACTCAAAACCCTTGTTGTTATCTATAAAGCAACTAGTTTTTTGTATCGGTACCAACTAAGGTGCCGCTAAGGCCTTTGCTCCAATAACACCCCCATGTTAAAATAAGGTAACTACTGAACACCTGATTTCTTATTCTAAAGCTCATTACATGTAATGGAAAGTTTTGCTGGGATATTTTATAAATCAATGAAATTATACTCTGAGTGCTTAATAGCAAAAAGTTTCAATCAAAAAATTACGCCTTATCAGTGATTTTCTAAGACAAATGGTTTCGTAGCACCGCGATACTAGGAATTAAATTTAAATTGGTTTATAGCAAAATTAATTCATTCATTCATGGTTTTGTTAAAAATCGAATTAGATTTAAAATTTTATTTTGAAAAGAAATAATACTAATAGTAAGAGTGTTTCAAATAAGGAAGAATTTAATAAATCGTTGATACGGGCATGTCACAAATTCCAATCTTAATTTCATTGATTCTGAAGTTAGTTACCATTCCATAAGAATGAGATTTTTCTCTACATATGATACGATGAATAAACGAAGTCTAGAAATATAAGGAAAGTTTAAAATTTTAATAAAATTTTTACGTTCCCGTGAATGTCTCAAAATAATCAATAATATAATGTTACCACATCAAGGAGTAAGCACATATGTAAAATGTACCTTATTACCTCATTCAAATGTACAGTAGTACTAGCAAAAGTTAGTAGTTTTTCCAGAATATTTTGTGCTCTATAATTTTCATTACAAGTTTTATTTATAAGTGTTATTGTAATTTATGTACAACACACTTATTAGCATACCTGTATACATATATCATCTGTGCACCCATATTTACCAATATAACATATGAATTGTATCCTTATTTTCTTACTTTGAGTCATTGCTTTTGATTTAGTTTGTTAACAATTTTCTCAATGTGTTTCATTAATTTCTAGTTTTAACCCTTTCATCAAGCCTTGTATGGGTGTTACCAATTCAATTTATTAGCTCTATTTAATAGAATTTAATATGTAGTTGAAAAGAAAAGTTTTGACTTTTATAGTTAATTGGTTGAGATTTATTTATGACGGTTGTTTGTTGCCTAGTGTACGAAAAGGTCTTTGCTTATACTATACAGGATATCTGCTATGGCTTTAATAACATTATGAATGACTAATTGGTATAGATGAAGTAAAAGTGGTTATTATAGTAACTAATTGAATATATCGGTGCATGAAAAGTAACGGATTTGAAAAAATTGGTGGTTAGTAAAAGGATTTGAAAGCATTTTCACACTTGAAAATATAAATGAATGGAGAGCGGCTGTAATTTAACAACTAAGAGAGATCATTCAAGTTTAAGTTGATCTAAGACAACTAAAGGATGCTCTATACTAGGAGTTTTGGGTGAATATCTTATATCCAAAATTGAAAGGAACTTCAACTCATCTTCTGTGTGAGGCTATCAATGGACATAGAAATATGAGATAAATGTATTTGTTACCTGCAGATATGTTTATAAATAACATATTGACTAGTATAGCCAAGCACTCGAAATTCGAGTGCAAATTCTACGAAATATTATTTTTTCATACAATTTTAGTCTTCCAATGTTTTATCTATATACTATATATAAAACTCAAACGCTGTGTGTTAGTCTCGCTAAAACTCAAAAACCACTCAACCGATTTACAAACCAATGTGTGCGTTGGAAAGATTTACTTTCACTGATGGTTTAAAAGGAAAGAACATCAACGCATATGCGTTTTACGCTCACTCTTGTGATGGTGTGTTTTTCCCATATCAAACGTGTGAAATCATAATGGAGTTCATTTTTTTTTCTTTTACTGGCAAGTGCGGTAGCTGATAATAAGGTTAGCGCTATGAATTATTACGCGTAACGATTAAGGGTACATATCGTAGTAATGAAGCAGTATGGCGCATATTCTCTTTTGCAATACATGAAACGGTCGGGTAGAGTGTTCGACATTTAGGTGTTGATTTGGTCTGCGTATTTGCTTTAATGAACATAATGCAGGACAAAGAGAAATTGCTATACCAAATACAATTTTTAAAGCATTTTTTAAATTGTGCAAAGAAGATTCATTTGCAAGAACTTTGCTTTATGCACAGCTTCCATCATATTATACTTGGAATGCATCAACAAAGGAATTTCAACATCGAAAGTAAGTCATACCTCTTCGGGGTCAGCGAAATATGTTTGAAACTGATGCTTTAGGTCGATTTACACAGTTTAACGAAATAATGATCAGTGTTTTTATTATACCCTATACCACTATGTGGTTTGGGTATAATGACTTTGTGCTGCTGTTTGTAACTACCAAAAATATTTGACCTAGATCCATCTTTTATTATACCGATCGAATCAGAATCACTAACTGTTTCGATTTAACGATGTCCGTCCGTCCGCCCGTCCGTCTGTGTGTCCATGTAAACCTTGTAATCAAACTGCAGGTCTCAACTATGAAGATATTTTGATGAAATTTGGTATATAAGCGTTTGTCGGCCATACGATGAGCGCCATTGAAATTGGTGAGAATCGGTGCATGTTCAGACCTAGCCCCCATACAAATGACCCCTATGAAATCGCCATAAATTGCCATAAAATCCAAATTGTCATATAGATCTTACTCAAATTGAGTTTGTATGGGTTTATTACATCCATTAATGAGTAGTCCAAAAATGATCCCTGTGGGACAACTCTTAGTCATAGGCCCCATATAGAGCTGCTTCCCGGTCTTCACTTAAGTCTATCAAAAAACAAAAATATTGCACTGATTCTTCTCAAATTTTGTTGGTATATATTTTTGCAAAATACAAGAGACTTTACCAAACGTAGTCAGGCTCGGTCCACTTTTGGGCCTAGTCCCCATATAGATATAGCATTCGATATGAACTTTTTCATATTTGCAGCCAAAAAAATTGATAAAAATCCAACTCAAATTTGGTTTGTGCTTATTTTCTATGTCCAGTTAGTTGGGCCTATGAGATAGGGTCTCTAAACGCATGGTATAGTGTATCATATAGTCGGTCTAGACCGACTATAATTCTCTTACTTGTTTTCACTTGCTTTTGATTAATGTTCATAGTCAAAAGTCATTTAATTATTAAAGAACTCTTTATCGAAAGTTAAGTGCCCCTTATCGTGAAGTATGTCAAAAATTTGGATTGCTTGAGCATATCCACAACAAATAAGAATTTTATTTTTTTATCATTTTGTCAACTTTCAATCTGGCTAATCTATCTGATTTATGAATGAAGTACCATGATTAAGTGATAGAAGATATTTTACATCGAATACGTACCTTTACTTTCAATGTTCAATTCAATTATGCAGAGAAAATGTATAATGATGCATTGATATTGATTGAGGATATGTGTTTAGGATTGCCAAGTGAAGCTTTGGCTCCACTTAATCGTTCAAAAAATAATATTTTTAATCAAAATTATCTTCGATATTAGAATTGCTATCAAAATGTATTTACAAATTTTGTTCGTGAAAATATTCTTTAAATTAAATCAACATCAGATATTAGCTTATGACATAATCATGCAAGAAATTGGTAATGTACTTCTTGGATGCACCTTCTCCTTGGATAACTTTAAATATGACGATAAATGCAATTTATCATGGCTAGAGTTTTAAAACAAATTTATATTTTGCTGTGGGAAGAATGCACAAAGGCTTACAAGAAATCAATTGAAGCTTGGATCACTATGTTAAAAAATGTTAATCGTAATTTCAATGAAACAGAAATCAGAAAAACAAAAATGAGTAAACAAACGATTTCAAAAGTGAAACAAGCAGATTTAGTTCGTGTTAAATTGATTTTGAATTTTGTGTCGTTTAACGGTTTCCACTAAAATGCCAAGAATAGGGCGACCGAACGTAGATCGTCGTAGACAGTCGAATGTGCGGCGATCTAAATTGCGGACGAACCGCACTGATGACTAGCGCGCGACGGATAACGGAAATAGTCGTATTGCAATGTCCCAGTTAATCAAACAACTGAACCATTAGCGAATACATCCCGAGCACAAACAATTCGTACGCATCGGACACAATGCCAGCTAGCACGCCAGAATGTACAAGACCGATATTGCCGGCGTATTGCACCTACAAACCTAGATAGCTATTTATTCAATATTTCGAAAAAAAATACTTAAAAAAAAAAAAAAATTTGTAGACTTTTTTTTTTGCTAAATTAAAGCATTTTTTGCCTTTTTTTCAAAAAGGGCATTTTTTTTTTTTTTTTTTTTTTCATAAGAAAGCTTAGAAAAAAAGCGATTTTGTTTCCTGAGGTTAACATATTCTGGGTATTACAGTATCGAGGGTATAAAAATTTAGTTAGGTATATATACCTTCGGAAAGGTTAATTTGTCTAGTTTCTCAGTATAAGTTTTATTTGTAAGGTTTTACACACAAATAGGAAAAAATTCAAAATAGTGCATTTGTGAAAAATTGAAAAACCGTTGTCTTGAGTTACAAAACATTTATTTTGATAGATATCCCACTCCCATCCCACTAAGCGACCAAAAAGCTCTTAAAGGAAAAATCCTAAGCTTTCTTATGAAAAAAAAAATGCCCTTTTTGAAAAAAAGGCAAAAAATGCTTTAATTTAGCGAAAAAAAAGTCTACAAAAAAAAATTTTTTTTTTTTAAGTATTTTTTTCCGAAATATTGAATAAATAGCTATCTAAACTCTTTAGGAGAAAATTTTCTAAGAACAATAGGTAATAAGTTACATGGATGAGAAGAAACACCTGTTTGGCCAAAATGTCAAATTTTGATCCCCTCTAACTCAGAGAGATCTGGACCGATCTTATTGAAAAATTGTGTCTAAACTACTATCCAATAGGAATAACCTTGGTGCAAATTTCATCCCGATCGGAAGACATCGGTTTCAAAAGTTGGTGCACTTGACATGAAATCCCCATATATATAAAATTTATGACTACTTAAATGAGCCTAAAGGTATGTTAATAAATTTTATCAATTCACAATTCAACACAGAGCGTGTGATATATAATTTAAATCATTCGCATTATTATAAATATTTATTTATTTATTGATAATTTCAAAGGTCAAAGAAAATTAAAATTAATCTAATAAATATTTTATTTTATTTTATTTTATTTTATTTAATATGTTTTTAAGACAGATTTAACATAGATTTCATCATTCTCAGCTTCTCCTCCATATGAACTCTAACTATGCCAATTTTCACACTCCTCCGTGCTCGCATATTGCTTAAAAAGGGAACGGTTTTCCTTTTATCATTGCAAGCGCAATTTGGATCCAACATTATTTGGAAAAATTCGCGACCTTCCTCAACTCGCTTGTGCAGACCAATCAAGATAACTGGTTAGAAGAAAATATCCAACGTGATCATTACCGCGGTTGAGAGTATTGAAACTAAAATATCGACTATTAGACCAACAAATCTAGGCACATTCCAAGTTCATCATGAGTTCTACATGACAATGATAGATGGAAAAGTATTTAGTACTGTTGTTTAAACATCATCCCAAACGTGAGGAATTTGTAAAGCCACACCGAAAATGATGAATGATCTGAATGTGATCCAAAATCTAGCAGTACAAGAAAATTTATTCCAATACGGGTTATCCGCTCTTCATGCGTGGATTTGTTGTTTTGGGAGTGTCATTCATATTTCATACAGGCTTCCAATTAAAAAGTGGCAGATCCGTGGTTCCGATAAAGCTTTAGTTGAAAAAAAGAAATCAGACATACATGCCGAGCTAAGAAAGAAAATGGCGTTACTAGTAGATATACCAATGGCTAGTTGTGGCAATACAAATAATGGCAACACAGCTAGAAAGTTCTTTCAACAACCCAATTTGGCTGCCCAAATAACAGGCGTTAGTTAAGATATTATTTTAAGACATAATTTTAAGCATAATTTTGCGTACTGTAGCTTGTGGATATGACGTTAATCCAGATGCTTTTCGGCAATACGCATTTGAAACAGCTCAATTATTTGTTAATGAACATCCCCATGGCTTTGCATGCCTAGTTCTATTCACAAAATTTTAATTCATGAGACAGAAATTATAAATAATGGCATGATGTCGGAAAAAGTACTTCAGACTAGAAATAAAGATGTCCGAAATTTTCGCTTGCATCACTCACGTAAAACTTCTCGACACCATACAATGGAGGACCTGTTGAATGCATTGCTGTTTTCCTCAGATTCTTTTATATCATCTTTGTTTAAATCTACTTCCATGTCTTCCAAAAAAAAAATATTCAGCCCTGTTCTTGAAACGTTGTTATTTGAATAAGAGTGAATTTAAAATCACATCAAATTTAAATTTTGGGTTTCTTGAAACCACTTTTTTTATTTATTTAATGGAAACATATGTTAGTATATATATATATATATATATATATACTAGTAGATAGATATACCAATGGCTAGTTGTGGCAATACAAATAATAGCAACACAGCTAGAAAGTTCTTTCAACAACCCAATTTGGCTGCCCAAATAACAGGCGCTATTGAAGATATTATTATAAGATTAAGCGTAATTTTGCGTACTATGGCTTGTGGATATGACGTTAATCCAACAGCTCAATTATTTGCTAATGAATATCCATGGTTTTACATGCCTAGTTCTATTCACAAAATTTTAATTCATGGGGCAGAAATTATAAATAATGCTGTCCAACAATTGGCATGATGTCGGAAGAAGTACTTGAGGCTAGAAATAAAGACGCCAGAAATTTTCGCTTGCATCACACACGTAAAACTTCTCGACAGCATACAATGGGGGACCTGCTGCATGCACTACTATTTTCCTCAGATTCTTTTATATCATCTTTGTTTAAATCTACTTCCAGGTCTTCAAAAAAAATATTGCATTAGACAAAGAAGTTAAAAATCTTCTTTATTGTGCTGAACTGCAGGATCCATGTTCATACATTTATAGCTCAGATTCTGAATAATTTCTATTAACAGTTTATATTATTATTATTTTTGTATATAAAGATTTACTAAATTTAAATAAAAAAGTTTTAAAATAAAAATACAAATAAAAAAATTAAAAATATTCAAATATCAGTATAATCTATTTTAATTTAAATCGTATCAAATCATCGAAATTTTGGATTATAATGTTCCGATTTATTCGATTTGTTGGCAAATATATTAGGGGATATATAACAAGTAAGAGTGTTAAATTCAGCTCTACCGAATCTTTGATACCCTCCACCTCGGTTTGAGTATTGATAATAAATAAATGTAAACAAAATATTGGAAAAAGTAAACAATTTGTTAAACTTAATACCAAATTATTTCAAAAAATTCTTTGGGTTGGTTTTCGTCTTTTCTATTATTTCTGATTTATTTCGGTGTTTGCTTTTTGGTCACCGTGGTTGCTGATCGCCATGCATTTAGGTTATATAACTATAAGCATGCGTTCCCGGTTATATGACATAACTTCTCGTTTAATTTAGTTTTTGTTAATTAAATAGCTCGCCCTAACCTCCATTGCAAAGGTCATGGTTGTGTAGAGTGGCTATATGCATTAAATCGTGCTAATTGGAGATGGCTGTATAGTTTCTTTTAACTGGCCAAATATTTCTTCATTGTGGCCATATAGGTCGGATGGAGTAACAAAATATTAACCAAAAACAAAAAGCTCTCTCAACTTTTTTATTAAAATATTGCCATATTTGGAAAACACAGAGAATAAATTTATAATAATAAATAATTAAATTTGGGACGCCAAACGCAAAAAAACCAAATGTCCCAAACATTTTAAATAAAATAATTTGTTATCTTTATTTTCCGAAAAACTTCAAATTTTCATCCAAAAAAAATTATGAAAATTTATATATAAATACCATTCTCATCAAATTGCGTTTATTTATGTAATAATTTTTATGTTAGCAATTCTGGCATCTCAGTCAAAATAAGCGAAAAACACAAAGAATAAAAAAAAAACAAATTACTTCGTGTTTGACGGGATGATTTTATGTTTATGTTTAATATCTTTGTTTTTTTTTTCACTGATATAGCTGTTTATTTATTTGAAAATGAAAAATGAATTGAATATGATATTTAATTTTTTTATTTATATAAAAAAGTTTTTTAATAAAAGCAAAATATTTTCACTATTTTATGATTTTTATTTATGTATGACGACATTTCAACCTAAAAATTTAAGTTTTTATCGATTGAATAAACAACACAAAAATGTTTGTCGTTTAGATAACAACAGCTGACTTTAACAATAGCGAATATCGTTTAAAAAATTTACTGATAATTTTGCTTTTCTTTTTTAACGATTCGACAATCGTTAAAAGAAGTTACTGAAAAGCTATTATGCCAATGCCAATACTTTTATACCCTACACCACTATGTGGTTTGGGTATAATGACTTTGTGCTGCTGTTTGTAACAACCAAAAATATTCGTCCTAGACCCATCTTTAATTATACCGATCGATTCAGAATCACTTTTTGAGTCAAAATAGCAATGTCAGTCCGTCCGTTTGTGTGTCCATGTAAACCTTGTAATCAAACTACAGGCCGCAAATATGAATACATTTTGATGAAATTTGGTATATAAGCTTTCATATCCATGTACGAACGCTATTGAAGTTGGTGAGAATCGGTCCATGTTCAGACCTAGTCCCCATACAAATGACCCCAATGAAACAGACATAAATTGCCATAAGTTCCCAATTATCATATAGATCTCGGTTCAATTGGGTTTGTATGTGTTTATTACATCCATTAATCAGTAGTTCAAAAATAATCCCTATAGGAAAATTCTTAGTTATAGGCCCCATATAGAACTGCTTGCCGATCTTCACTTAAATCTATCAAAAAACAAAAATATTGCACAGATTTTTCTCAAATTTGGTTTGTATATATTTTTTCAAAGTATAAGTGACTTTACCAAATATGGTCGGGATCGGTCCATTTTTCGACCTAGTCGCCATATAAATATAGTATCCGATATGAACTTTTTCATATCTGCAGCGAAAAAAATTAATAAAAATGCCACTCAAATTTGGTTCAGTTGGACCGAAGAGATAGGGTCTCTAAACCATGGTATAGGGTATCGTATAGTCGGGCTAGACCGACTATAATTTTCTTACTTGTTTTTATATGTAAAAATTTTTTAAATGTAAACATGTTTGGTGTTTTTTTGGAATTTCAATTTGTGTTTAACGAATAAAGTTTATATATTAAAGATGCAATTGATGTCTTCTAAATTTAAAATTATTATTATTTCCGACGTTTTGTAATGATTTTCTGAAATTCAATTAATATTTTCTAATTTATAATTTGAAATTTTAATTCCAGTTTTTAGAATTGATATTTTCTAATATTTGAATGGAAAATTTAAAAAGTGCAATTGTGTATTTATGTGAATAATAGTGCTTTAGTAATTATAAAAAAATTTTTAAAAATTAGATGTAATCGCAATCAGATATTTTGTAGGTAAAGCTGAATAATAATTCTATATAACTATGTAGAACTGTCTTGAAAGCAAAAAAACTCATTGATGAACTCGGTAACTCTATTTTATAAATATAAACAAAATGTTAATATGCCAAACTTATGTTCATATTTGTAAAAGAATAATGAAAAAACGTATGAAATAAAAGACCAGCCCGTGTATACTCTTAACATTGTTCTGTATGATATCTAGTCGAAAATATAGACATTAATGTAAAATAGAAATAACTATTGCAAAGCTAATTAGAACAAAAATTGAGGCGCCATCTACTGTGGCATAGTCACGCTGAGCAAAATGTAGTGACACTCTGTTAATGCAAAAGAAATGTATTTTCCCCACAACAAAATATTGCAGAAATTTATGTAAATAAAATAATATACCGATTTATTTCTAACATGCAGTTATTATGGATATACATATATAGAATATATGTGTATTATTTGTAATATTTGATATGTGTATGTATGTATATATAAATATTACACACAAAAAATACAACATCAAACGTTATTGTTGTGTTTTTCACTTTAAATAAATTAATACATAAAATTTTGTTTTGCTAAATTTACATTGTTTTTTTTTTTTAATAACAACTACATACGTATTTTAGCATTATTTGCTTTAGATGTTGGTGAATTTCTACTCCCTTTATATTAACTCGTAGTGTCTGCTTGTCGAAAAAATTTTGGGTCGATTTTAGCCCCTTTCCCGTGACCCAATCGATCTGAAACTTTGCAGGTAGGCTCGTTGCAATGACAGAAATGATCTAATAAATTTTTTTGGTGATGCCAAAATAATGGAAACTTTTAAAATGTTCTACCAGAGTTGACAAAAAAAATGTACAAAGGATTAGTTTTAATTATATTATTATCACAACGACCACAAAAACAACAAGTCCAGCTATGACAACAATACAACATTTAGAATAACAACAAGAACAATATAGAAATATCATATTTTTCATTTTTTTTACTTTTTCAGAGATTTCCCTGGAGCTGTTCCACCGATTTTAATGATTTTTGAAATACAAATCTTCCCACGAGTTTGGTGAATCATTCTTACTAAAAACGATGACCCTAGCTATCCTATTGAGGGCGTGATCGTGCCAAGAACAACATAGAAAATTATATTTTTTCAAGACTTTTTTTAGTTCTTCATTCAAATCTCGGGCCCTAATCAACCGATTTGGACGATTTTAAACAGCAAACTTCTCAGAATGCTAGTGAATCATTTTTTATGTCAACGAGCACCCAAGCTGCCCAATTGATTCCGTCATCGTAATTTCCACAGACGGACAGACGGACATCGCTATATCAACTCCGGTTATTATAAGGATCACATATATATATATTTTATGGGGTCCAAAATTTTTTTTTTTAATTATTACAAACGGAATGACAAACTTATGTATACCCTCTGCACACTGGAGTGGAGGGTATAAAAAACTATTCCTGAAAGTATGGTGCCGATCGGATTAGAAACAGCCGAGATATTAATTTAAGCGTTTCACCCACTGTGCTTTGGGTCCATTTGAACCCAATGTACAGCGCTTGAAAAAGATGAAAGTGTGTGAACTTCCTACGGCATACGTAAACTTTTTTTTTGTATCTCACTCTATGAAAATACACTACTTGAACTTTTTGTTGACGGAAGTTCAAAAACCATTGAAAAGTATGTTCTGTACCTTTAGCTATAGATGATCTAGAAATTAAAATATGAATGACCAGAAACAGACTGGTGAAATTCAATTTCAAACTATCGATAATTATAAATTAGCTCCCTTATAGTTTTTAAGATTTTTTGGTTAAGGTTTTTAGGTTTTTCTGATAACCAGAATACTCAGTTTCAATTTCATTTTTCCAAAACATAAAAAAATAAAATAAAATGCAATTTCTTAGGAATGATCTACTTTAAAACAATACGATCCTAAATATACCAAACTCAACCGGACTTGATAAAGAGTTAACTACAAAAATCTTGTTGTAAGAACCTACAGCTACTAACAACTAAACAAAATTCCAGCATAAAAAAAGAGAAGAGAAACAAATACAAAAAAACCGGCTAAGTTAACGGCACGCGACTACTCAGAAGAGTCAAACAACAAAACACACAAACAGTAATTATTGTGGCTGCAAATTACAGGGGAAATTGTATCTTAAACTGTTCCCAATTATTAGCAATTGTCAATGCCCCTTGCTAAGCTGCACGAACCAGCAATATAAACTCAGAGACTAAAGATAAGCAGAGGCCTAAAATCACAGAGTAATTTGAGTATTTCAAAGGTAAAATCTCTAAAACCCATAAGAATTTCTAAGCAAAAAACTCAGTTCAATAGGCCAAAGAGCAGAAAAGGAAAACGAAAACGAAAATATAAACTGATGCTCAAATATGAGAAGACAATATCCTTTTGAGAGGTTGTGGCAGTGACTTTTGAGAGAATAATCTCATTAGTTGGATGATTTTTAATGAGTAAAAGATTTTGAATAAAAGGTATTTTATTGATTCATTTGGTTTTTCTGATTACCTGTAAAGAGTAGAAATTAGCAGGTAGAAAAGTAGGAGAGTTTTTAAATGAATTACTTTACTTTGAGGATGACAGAGGAAATCATTTAAATACTCTGCCGGCGCAGAGAAGGGCATCATTAAGTTGTAAGCATCCAAAGAGTAAAGAACTAAATTTTAAGAAGAAGAAAAAAAAATAAAGAAAATATTTCAAACATTACATTAAAATTAAAACACATACCAAAAATTTTTTCACCATGGCTTTGGGTTCAGAAAATATGATCAGTCACCAGCAACCCACTCAATATCATCATCAAATACAACAACACAATTTTCATCTTACGAAACAACGTGCAGTTTTAAGAACACGTAATGTCAACCACCAAAGATCTATAGCACCTGCTCCATATACGAAACCCTCATCCACAAATAATATGTTAGAGGGTACCACATTGGATTCTAACAATCCCACTGTAATACGACGTAATGCACGTGAACGTAGTCGTGTTAAACAAGTCAATGATGGTTTCTCGACATTGAGACAACATATTCCTATCTCAATTGTTGCTGAAATAAGTAATGGCAGACGAGGCATTGGTCCTGGCGCCGATAAGAAATTAAGTAAAGTGGATACTTTGCGTATGGCTGCTGAGTATATACGTCGTTTAAAGAATTTGATCGATGATGTCGACAGTAGTGATGTGTCCAGCATATCATCATTCGCTACATCGCCATCATTTTCGTATGCTTCGTCAACTAGTGGCTCACCACCACCTTCTCAGTGCCAAAACAACAGCAATAGCAACAACAACAACAGCAACTACTATCAAAATTGTCAGCCTCAGCAATCAACAGAATTACAATACTGTCCACCTTTGAGTTATATTGGTAGTTTTCATCAACACAATTTAATTTCGCCTGCTAATTCCTGTACTTCGACTGAATCCTATCAAAATCATTCACCGCATCATTATCAATCATCATCGACATTTGCCTTAAATACACCGAATACAACTCCCATTAAGTTTGAACCTTTGTCCAACTTTGATGATTATCATCACAATAATACCAGTTCTTCTGCCACAGACGACGAAGAACTTTTGGATTACATTTCCTTGTGGCAAGATCAGTGAGTAGGTGCGATGAACTGACCTCACCTCATTGTAAAAATCAAGATTTTGATAATCTAGTCTTCAAACCATCGTTTGTTTTCTTTTTGTGTGCTGTTAAACCATTGATTGGTCACTTAGAAGTATTATTTATATTTAAAAGGATTTGAAAGCGATTTACCTCATCAGTATTTATATTTTATGCCTTTGAATTTTGTTATCACGCATAATGTACAAATTAGTTTTTAAGTATTTTTTTCTACTGCTGTGCCTGTTTTTTATTATAGTTCTAAGTTAATTTTTAAATAATGGAAGACAATGATTTAAAAAATTTATTATTAAGTTTATATTTTTAAGAAATGGAAGACACTAAACATTTAGACAATAACGCATGGAAATTAAATATATATAAAAACTATATTTATTATGAAAAATTAAATTCTTAAATTGTTTTATTTTTATCAATAAGAATAATATCAAAATTTTTTTACAAGTAAAAATGTTACAAACGATCTATGAAATCATGGCTTCTGGGAAATGGAGTTTAAGGTAATCATGCACCAAATCAAAGTCGACCAAATCGCTATGACTTAAATACATGATATTACATGATGATAAAGATCGAAAATAGGATTTTTTTATTTTTATAGAAAACAATAAAACTATAAATACGGATTGCAAGCCGTTAACGCTAAATGCAAGTTTATCAAGAACAAATAAGTTTTCTTGCTTTTTTCAAGACAAACACAAACATGTATATTGTAGTATGCAACGTGTACTCATATACAAACATATTTGTTTCAAAGTTGTTATACCCTATACCACTATGTCGTTTGGGTATAATGACTTTGTGCTGCTGTTTGTAACTACCAAAAATATTTGACCTAGACCCATCTTTTATTGTACCGATCGAATCAGAATCACTATCTGATTCGATTTAACGATGTCCGTCCGTCCGTCCGTCTGTGTGTCCATGTAAAGTTTGTAATCAAACTGCAGGTTGCAAATATGAATGTGTTTTGATAAAATTTGGTACATAAGCTTTTACCGTTTATAGGATGAACGCTATTGAAATTGGTGAGAATCGGTCCATGTTCAGACCTAGCCCCATACAAATGACACCTATGAAATCAACATAAATTGCCATAAAATCCAAATTATCATATGAATCTTAGTCAAATTGGGTTTGTATGTCTCTATTACATCCATTAATCAGTAGTCCAAAAATGATCCCTATCCGACAACTCTTAGTCATAGGCCCCATATAGAGCTGCTTCCCGATCTTCACTTAGATCTATCAAAAAACAAAAATATTGCAATGTTTCTTCTCAAATTTTGTTTGTATATATTTTTGCAAAATACAAGAGACTTTAAAAAACATGGTCAGGATCGGTTAATTTTTGGGCCTAGTCCCCATATAGATATAGCATCCGATATGAAGTTTTTCATATCTGCAGCCAAAAAAATTAATAAAAATGCCAATCAAATTTGGTTTGTGCTTATTTTCTATATCCAATTAGTTGGACCGAAGAGATAGGGTCTCTAAACGCATGGTATAGGCTATCGTAATTTTCTAACTTGTTTTATATTAATGTTTGTTATATTGGAAGAGGCTTAAATAGTATAACTCTTTGTTTGAATTCTCATTTGGTTGTTTACAGCAAATGTATATGAATTTAACTTTTTACCAAACAAATTATCTACTGATGATAGTTCGTGACTCTTCCCGAAACAGCTGTATAACCTGTCATGAAGAATACATATCAATATTTGAAACAAATGTGGCAATTTTTTTTTTTTTTTTTATTTAAAGCAAAAACACTTGATCTTGAGCCTGAATAATTTCAAACTCAATCATTAAAATGATAAAGATCGAAAATAGGATTTTTATAAAAAAAATAATAAAGTTAAAAACTTATATTAATTGTTTTAATATTTACACAAATTTAAAAGCAAGTTTGTAATCTTATAAATGTTGACTTGGAAAAAATTATTATAAGACTCACACTTGTAAAAGACAAGTAACTAATCAAAATATCGACTACGTGCACATGCCCTCCTCCATGTTTGACAGTGCCTTTTTATTATCGCTGTAAATTTAAAGACTCCAGAAAAATTAAAGCTGTATTATGTTTTTTTTAAGTTCTCGAACTATTTGTGCATTACTCCTAGTTGAAATACATTTTGGTCATCCTTCTGAGTGAATTGTGAGAACAATCTTTGGATTTTTGAGTTTATTTATGATATAATTTACCGTAGATTTTGACAGCAAACAATTTTCTGCATATGCCTTTATGACACATTCCGGCTTGGAACTGTTTTATTGCACTATTTTTAACATCAATGTTAGATATGTCTTATTCTAGCCATAGCAAAAATCAGAAACGACTCCTGATATTTGGAACCCAGAACTTTACTAAGCATCAATATTGATTTATTCAATTAATAAATGTAATTGTGTTTGAAGTATTTATGTTTTAAATTTATTTCAAACCAAATCAATTGATATGTTTGTTATATTTCTCTTTTGTTAAAAACCGGTTTGGTTTAGTATGATTTGTCACTTGAATTTTATAATTATACTAGCTGTTTTTACCCGGTCTTGCCCGGGATGAAAAGGCCTTTGACTTGAAAAATGGTTCACTATGCTTACCAGGCACTGAGTACTTAGTCCCCAATTAACAAATTCCCCAATAAAATGAACTTTCTCCCCAAAAATTTGTATGGACAGTAAATTCATTTTTTATTTCAATTAAAAAGTTTTTGGTTTTTTAATTTAGAAGTTTTTTATAAGAAAAAAAATGCTTCAAAAATAAGGTCCGAAACCGCTTTAAGTTTTTTTTCAGTTTATTTATAAACATCAAATATAACGGAATGGGCCGCAAATTAAAAGAACTAAAACTTTTAAAAATTGAATTAATTCATTCAATAGGTGATCATAATTGAGCAGAGACGTCAAATTCAAGTTTCAGAAATGAAAGACTAATGCGACGTTTAATATTGTGTCGCAAGGTTTCTTTAAGCAACTGCTTATAGTATATGTGTGACCTATTTTGATCAACAGGTAATTATTTCACATACGTAGATAAAATTTATCATACGACATTTTACAAAGCTGTGTTCCGCGAGCGAGTCGCGTCCGCTTCCGCGCGTTTGGCAGCCAGACCCGTGCTGCCGCGCAATATATATTTTTCAGATCATTGCGATATTTTTGGTAAGCTATGTTCCGCGAGCGCGTCGCGTCCGCATCCGCCGCGTCCGCGTCCGTGCGCCGCTTCCTCGCAGCTACTACCCGTGCTGCCGCTTAGTTCTCCTTAACTTATTTTAATTCCTAAAACATGTTTTTTAGAGCATTGCGATATTTTAGCTGAGCTGTGTTCCGAGAGCGCGTCGCGTCCGCACCCGTCGCGTCCGAGTCCGCGGTCGCACGCCGCGCGCCGCTTCCGCGCGTCTGCCAACCACACCTGTGCTGCCGCGCAGCTGTTGCCAACTTATTTGGAAAAGAATACTCATTTTAAATGCATTTATTGTTGGACATATATTGAGAGCAGTATGCAAATGTTTACTAAAATAAACAAAATTCATCAAATAAAAGTATGTAAAAATTTAAGAATGAATTTGGGGAGTAAGTTCGTTTTTTATTTTGATTAAAAAAAATTGGGAATTTGTTCATTTCTTTTGGGTACCTTTTTTTAAATTTGGGGAATTTGTTCACCGTGTAGTTATTTCCGTGTAACCCAAATTTCAGAGAAATCCATTGAAAAGTAAAATTTGTATAGGGAAGAAATATACCACACAACAAAATATGAATTTTATAAGAAAATTGGGCGTAAAAATAGGCGTGTACTAAATTTCGAAGTAAGCCATTGAAAAATAAAAGTTTTTATAGCAATCAAATAAAGAAACAAATAAAAGGAAAAAAATAAGTTTTATATACATGGAAGTTGGCGCAAAGTAGGCGTGGCCTGTAAGAACCATATGGTGACCTTCCCTGTAGTATAGAGATCGTGTGACCAAATTTTAGACATCGCTTGAAAAATAAAAATTTCTATAGTGAACAAATATACAAAAAACAGAAAATTAATTTTGTATAAAAAGCGGGCGTAGAAGTAGGCGTGACCGGCAAGAATCATATGGTTACCTCTCTGGAGTACAGAGATCGTGTGTAGCAAATTTCAGAGAAATCCGTAAAAATAAATTGTGTAGCGAACAAATGTACCAAAAAACAGAATATGAATTGTATACAAAAAGTGGGCGTAACAGTAGGCGTGACCGGTACGAAGAATATGTCGACTTTCCCTGAAGGAGAGAGATCGTGTGTACCAAATTTCAGAGAAATCGGTTGAAAAATAAAAATTTGTATAGTGAACAAATATACCAAAAAACAGAATGAATTGTATACAAAAAGTGGGCGTTAAAGTAGGCGTGGCCGGTACGAAGCAAATGGCGACATTAGGTGGAGTACAGATGTCGTGTGTACCAAATTTCAGAGAATTCCGTTGAAAAACAAAAATTTGTATAGCAAACAAATATACCAAAAAACATAAAACGAATTGTACACAAAAAGTGGGCGTAAAAGTAGGTGTGGCCGCTAGAATCACCCGGGGACCTGGCCTGAGGTACAAAGATCGTGTGTACCAAATTTCAGAGAAATGCGTTGAAAAATAAAAATTTGTATACCGAACAAATATACCAAAAAGCAGAAAATGAATTGTATATAAAAAGTGGGCGTAAAAGTAGGCGTGGTCGATAAAAAGTATATGGCGACCTTAGCTGGAGTACAGGGATCGTGTGTACCGAATTTCAGAGAAATCTGTTAACAAATAAAAATTTGTATAGTGAACAAATATGAATAAAACAGAAAATGAATTTTACATAAAAAGTGGGCGTAAAAGTAGGCGTGGCCGGTAAAAAGTATATGGCGACCTTTCCTGGGGTATAGAGATCGTGTGTACAAAATTTCAGGAAAATCCGTTGAAAAATAAAAATTTGTATAGCGGTCAAACAAACAAACAAACAAACAAACAAACAAACAAACAGAAAATGAATTTTATATATATAGATTGTTGGTTTATTTATTTAAATATTTGCAATGGATCAATAAATGAAATTGTTTTAGTCAGAATTAAACCAAATCAAGATCAAATATTTATGTTTTAAATAAAGCACAAAACATTGGCACATTTGTTTCAAAAATTGATGTGTATTCTGCAAGACATGTTATGCAGAGTCACCAAGCCTCAGTAAATAAAAGCAATAAATAGTTTGTTTGGGGAAAAAATCATGTTAGTCCGATCACAGGGGGAGATGTGTAAACATCTAGTAATTAAAGATTTTTTTATGGCACTTTTTTAAAATCAAACAGAAAGCGTCATCTATGTATCACTTATAGCAAACAACTGCAGGGGCTCTGCTAGTAAAAAACAAGTAAGAAAATTATAGTCGGTCTAGACCGACTATACGATACCCTATACCATGCGTTTAGAAACCCTATCTCTTAGGCCCAACTAACTGGACATAGAAAATAAGCAAAAACCAAATTTGAGTGGAATTTTTATTAATTTTTTTGGCTGCAGATATGAAAAAGTTCATATCGGATGCTATATCTATATGGGGACTAGGTCCAAAAACGGACCGATCCTGATCATGTTTGGAAAAGTCTCTTGTATTTTGCAAAAATATATACAAACCAAATCTGAGAAGAATCAGTGCAATATTTTTGTTTTTTAATAGATTTAAGTGAAGATCGGGAAGCAGCCCTATATGGGGCCAAAGGGATCATTTTTGGACTACTCATTAATGGATGTAATGAACGCATATAAACCCAATTTGAGTAAGATCTATATGACAATTTGGATCTTATGGCAATTTATGTCGATTTCATAGGGGTAATTTGTATGGGGGCTAGGTCTGAACATGGACCGATTCTAAGCAATTTCAATAGCGTTCATCCCATGGCCGATAGAAGCTTATATACCAAATTTCATCAAAATATGTTCATATTTGCGACCTGCAGTTTGATTACAAGCTTTACATGGACACACAGACGGACGGACGGACATTGTTAAATCAACTCAAAAAATGATTCTGATTCGATCGGTATAATTAAATATTTTTGGTTGTTACAAACAGCAGCTCAAAGTCATTATACCCAAACCACATAGTGGTATAGGGTATAAATATTTATTTTTATTTATTACTAGCTGACCCGGGCAAACGTTGTTTTGCCTTCAAATTTTATTTTCACTGCAAGTCTGGTTCCGTTGCAAAGTCATGGCAGATTTAAATTTCGAAGAAGAATGAAAGGTGCACTAAATCGACATAGCAATTATTGTTCAAATACCGTTTACTGAAGCAGAAATAACGGATTTATTTATTTTTGATAGCTGGGCCCGGTCCGCGTTGCTGGCCGCTTATCGCGCTAATCTCTATCGGGCAAAACACAAATAAACTAAATATTGCGCCATCTGTCGGACGAACTTCAAACTATACAGAAACAATCCTTACGCCCCATAGAGCATGTTCATAAAGTTTGGTCAAAATCGGTGCAGTAGTTCTTGAGTTTAGCGATCACGAACATACACGTAATTTTTATATATATAGAGATTTCAACTGGTTAATTTTTAACTTTTCGTTTTTCGTTTCCATTATTCATTTTTCTTTCTAATTTTTCGTTTTTAATTTTTTATTCTTTTTTTTTAATTTTTTATTTTCAATTTTTATTTTTTATTTTTCTATTTTTATTTTTAATTTTTCATTTTTTATTTTTCGTTTTTCATTTTGCATTTTGCATTTTTTAATTAAAATTTTTTTTTTCTTTTTCGTTTTTCATTTTTAATTTTTTTCATTTTTCGTTTTTCAATTTTTATTTTTCATTTTTTATTCTTCTTTTCTCATTTTTTATTTTTCAATTTTATTTTTCATTTTTTACTTTTATACCCTATACCACTATGTGGTTTGGGTATAATGACTTTGTGCTGATGTTTGTAACTACCAAAAATATTTGACCTAGACCCATCTTTTATTATACCGACCGAATCAGAATCACTAACTGATTTAATTTAACGATAACCGTCCGTCTGTCCATCTGTGTGTCCATGCAAACCTTGTAATCAAACAGCAGGTCGCAAATATGAATATATTTTACTGAAAATTGAGAATCGGTCCATGTTCAGACCTAGCCCCCATACAAATGACCCCTATGAAATCTACATAAATTGCCATAAGATCCAAATTGTCGTATAGATCTTAATCAAATTGGGTTTGCATGTGTTTACTATAGAGCTGCTTCCCGATCTTCACTTAAATCTATCAAAAAAAAAAAATATTGCACTTCTTCTCAAATTTTGTTTGTATACATTTTTGCAAAATACAAGAGACTTTACCAAACATGGTCAGGATCGGTCCATTTTTGGGCCTAGTCCCCATATAGATATAGCATCCGATATGAACTTTTTCATATCTGCAGCCAAAAAAATTAATAACAATGCAACTCAAATTTGGTTTTTGCATATTTTCTATATCCAGTTAGTTGGACCGAAGAGATAGGGTTTGTAAACCATTATAGGGTATCGTATGGTCGGTCTAGATCGACTATAATTTTCTTACTTGTTTATTTTTCGTTTGTCATTTTTATTTGCCATTGTTTATTTTTAATTTTTTTTTTTCAGTTTTAATTTTTTTTTTCATTTTTCATTTTTAATTTTTGATTTTTAATTTTTCATTTTTGATTTTTAATTGTTTATGTTTAATTTTTTTATTTTTCATTTTTTATTATTCATTTTTTATTTTTCATTTTAAATTTTTTATTTTCCATTTTTCATTTCGTTTTTAATTTTTCATTTTTATTTTTCTTTTTTTATTTTTCAATTTTTTTTCATTTTAATTCTTCGTATTATATTTTTTGTTTTTCATTTTTTTTTTTTCATTTTTTATTTTCATTTTCATTTTTCGTTTTATATTGCTTGTTTTTCAGTTTTCATTTTTCATTTTTATACCCTATACCACTATGTGGTTTGGGTATAATGACTTTGTGCTGCTGTTTGTAACAACCAAAAATATTTGACCTAGACCCATCTTTAATTATACCGGTCGAATCAGAATCACTTTCTGAGTTGATTTAACAATGTCCGTCCGTCCGTCCGTCCGTCCGTCCGTCTGTGTGTCCATGTAAAGCTTGTAATCAAACTGCAGGTCGCAAATATGAATATATTTTGATGAAATTTGGTATATATGCTTTTGTCGGCCATGGGATGAACGCTATTGAAATTGGTGAGAATCGGTCCATGTTCAGACCTAGCCCCCATACAAATTACCCATATGAAATCGACATAAATTGCCATAAGATCCAAATTGTCATATAGATCTTACTCAAATTGGGTTTGTATGCGTTCATTACATCCACAAATGAGTAGTCCAAAAATGATCCCTCTGACCCCATATAGAGCTGCTTCCCGATCTTCACTTAAATCTATTAAAAAACAAAAATATTGTACTGATTCTTCTCAAATTTTGTTTGTACTTATTTTTGCAAAATACAAGAGACTTTACCAAACATGATCAGGATCGGTCCATTTTTGGACCTAGTCCCTTTATAGATATAGCATCCGATATGAACTTTTTCATATATGCAGCTAAAAAAATTAATAAAAATCCCACTCAAATTTGGTTTTTGCTTATTTTCAATGTCCAGTTAGTTGGGCCTAAGAGATAGGGTTTCTAAACGCATGGTATAGGGTATCGTATAGTCGGTCTAGACCGACTATAATTTTCTTACTTGTTTATTTTTCATTTTTTATTTTTCTTTTTTTATGTTTCAGTTTTTATTTTTTTAAAATTTTTCATTTTTTATATTTAATTTTTTATTTTTCATTTTTCATATCAAAAAGGTTATTACATGTCATAATTTTTTCACCAATACAATCATAAGCCACACCGATTTTGTCTTACGTCTGACATGTTACGCTGTTTTTGTGATTGTATTGTGAAATAGAAATTTACACCCCTGCGGTAAAGATGTTTACACATCAAAAGTAAAATTCATATACCTTTGCGTGTGTGTCATTATTTTTGATATATCACAATTTAAGATTATTTTTCATACTGTACGATATATTTTTAGAATTTTCACTATATTTATTTAGTTTAAAAAAAAGTAGTCCGTGAGGTTTGAACTCTCATCTATTCCCCACTTGCAAAATTTTAGAAATTTTACTGTCGTATATGATCAAATTTGATGGCCAAAATTGCACAATTTTTAGCGGTTTATTCGATATAAAAATGAGCAGAAGACTGATATGCGTTAATAATATGTATTCGTTATCCTTGAGCTGAAGAGTGAAATGAGAAATCGTCAATGGTTTTTGAGTTGTGCCAAAAAAAAAAACTAAACAAATGAACATCTAGATAAGAAAAATAATGTTGGCCTGAGAATGCCAAATCCTTCGGATGTTCAACTATACTTGTCTGGTGCTTTCTCCCTTATATGTAATATGTCATTAACTGAAATTTGGAAATTCTTAAAATTTTGGGTAAAGTTCTTTAAAATTTTTACATTTCAGATAATTCGGAAAATGTTTAAGCATTTTAAATATTATTAAATTATTCCAGCTCTCACAGTCAGCCTCAACCAGTAATGCCGGTTTAGGTGCTTTCTCCAAAATTTATTGCTATTTTTCTAATTTTTGGGGGAATCTTGCCTTTTTTTTTAAATTAGTTTCATTTTTTAGAGGTTTATTCTAGGTGTTTTTCAAAAAAAAAATATTTTCTAATTTATTTTACAAAAGTTTAAGAAATTTATAATTTCCAAAAATACAACATATAAAACTGCAATTAACATTTTTCGGTATTCCAAAAGTTAAGCTTACAGATGGTGAAGATTTCGTTGGAATGCTCTCACTGGTGTTGCGTTGCACATTAACCAATTGCTTTTAAATATATGTCAGCTTAAAAATATTGTGCATATTGTCTATATTTTAAAAATATAATAAAGATAAATTGTTACAGTTTAACAATTTTTTGGGGGTTTATTGCTGAAAGATTATGAAACTATTTTTTTAGGATTTCACTAACAGTTGGTTAAAAGACGTGATACGACTAAAGTTTGAGCTGTTGATGTTAAGCTAAAAGTTGTCTTAACAATTCTTCGAAAATATCTTATCTCTTTCCTTCATTGGATTTACAGCAAATATTGTGATCCAAAATGGTAACCACCAATTTTAAACAATATTGTAACGCATAATGCCAATATCGCTTAGAAAAATTATTTGACATTTTGTGTTGGTAAGATATTCCATATAACCTAAGAATTTTTTTTGGCTTGTCATACCTTTTTGCCTTACTTATGTCTTTTACATGATATTCCTTATTTGTTAGCTAAATTTGCGACCAAATAATTATATGACTCAATTAAACCAGCCAATTTGTAGTCTCGTTTGACACAGGATTTTACAAGGCCATCATGTCAAAAGTTGCCCTCAAATCCCTTGATGTTGTAATTGAAACAGTAAATTTTCAACAAACACCACATTTTTGACAGTTAACTTTGGCAGTTATTAAAACAACTGTAAAGGCTTTCTTTCGTGTTTTACAAAAACAAACATCAAAAATATTTTAACAAAAATAATGATTAAAAAAAAAAAATAACCGTAATCACATGTTAAGATCCACATTTAAAATCATTATAGTGAATTTTATACAAATTTTTATTATATATAAAGTTTCGCCGCAAAAAAGTCTGTACGACCATATTAAGGTAATGGATTTTAAACTATTTTATAGTCTAAATAAATAACGAATCACTAACAAGATTGCCAAACTGTTTATTTTGTAGCCATATATTTAACTCAAGGGAAAAAAATTTATATATATTTGTTCCCACAGCACAACTTGGCCGCAACAATAAAAACAACAAATGTGGGTGAAAATTTGTCACATTAATTCTCAAGTTTATGGATTTTAACAGCCAAAGTAAATAAAAAATGCATAATACTGTAAACGCAGAATATAAAATGACATTTCGTTATGCTTTTATCTACCCTCACCAGGAAAAAAATCACTTCAGATGCTGCTAAAAATAATGTAAATTTTAATGTTTAGGAAGCTGCAGTTGTAAAAAACCAACTGGCAAATATTTGCATACAGTAAAAATAACAACACTGAAACAACATTTGATTAAAATCACAGTTATTGTCAGATACTGCTACCGGATGTGGGGGTTTTTCTTCAGGGCCAAATGTTGTGAAGGGCCTTAATATTGTCCGGATCGTAATTGACTTATACACAGAAAAAATTACGACAGATTAATTGAAAAAGCACCAAAAACAGATTTGGTTAATATAATAAATATTTTCTTAGTTAAAATTGTTAACACTCAACAACATGGATGTTCAAAATTTATAATATCGTTTTGCAATTTTTATATCCTCCACACCTCAGTGGCAGAGGGTATATATAGGTTTGTCATTCCGTTTGTAACGCATCGAAATAAATTCCTGAGATCCCAAAAAAATATATTTTCTTGATCCTTATAACAAGGGAAGTTGATTTACCGACGACCGTCTGTCCGTCTGTCTGTGGAAATCACGATCACGCCGTCAATATCTAAGCTAGACCGTTCGTTTTTGTACAAAATCGTTTACTAACATCCCAAAGTAGTTGGTATCTAAAATCGTCGAAATCGGTCAAAGGGTTCACGAGCTATGAATGAAACTTTGAAAAACTCTTTAAAAAATAAAATTTTTCAGTGTGTTTGTTGTTTTTCTTAAGATATGTTGTATATGTTGTAATTCTTCGTATTGTTGAAGTCATTACAGTTGTGTGTATATTAATACTGCACGTGTCACATTGGCCGAAGCAAGTTTTACCACATATTTTTTTATCATTAAAATTAAATAATAAAAATTAAAAATTAATAAAAATAAAAAATGGAAAATGAAAAATGGAAAATGAAAGTGAAAATGAGAAATGGAAAATGGAACATGAAAAAAGAAAAAAGAAAAAAAGAAAAATGAAAAATGAAAATTGAAAAATGGAAAATGAAAAATGAAAAATTAAAATTGAAAAATGAAAAATGGAAAACGGAAAACGAAAAATTATAAATGGAAAATGGAAAATGGAAAATTAAAAACGAAAAATTAAAAATGAAAAATGGAAAATGGAAAGTGAAAAGTGGGAAATGAAAAATGGAACATGAAAAATTAAAATGAAAATGAAAAATGGAAAATGAAAAATGACAAATGAAAAATGAAAAATTAAAAATGGAAAATGAAAAATTAAAAATGGAAAATGAAAAATGGAAAATGAATAATGGAACATGAAAAAAGAAAAATGAAAAATAAAAATCGAAAAATGGAAAAAGAAAAATTAAAAATTAAAATTGAAAAATGGAAAATGAAAAATGGAAAATGAAAAATGAAAAATGGAAAACGGAAAACGAAAAATTAAAAATGGAAAATGGAAAAATAAAAATGAAAATTGGAAAATGAAAAATGATGAATGGAAAATGGAAAATGAAAACTAGAAAATGGAAAGTGAAAAATGGAAAATGAAAAATGAAAAATGGAAAATGAAAAATGGAAAATGAAACACTTAAAATTAAAAATGGCAAATGGAAAATGAAAAATGAAAAGTGGAAAATGGAAAATGAGAAATTAAAAATGAAAAACTAAAAATGAAAAACGAAAGATGAAAATTGAAAAGTGAAAAATGGAAAATGATAAAAAAAATGAATATTGAAAATGAAAAAGGTGAATGGTATCAAAGATTCGGCCCAGCCGAATTTAACACTCTTACTTGTTTATTTTAGCTTTTTTTGATTTTGAAGATTTTGATTGCTAATAAATGTACTTGTCAAGAGTTTTGGAATTGTCGCTTTCATAGTAATAATATCTTATGGGCCGTACACAGTTTCAAGGCTTTCGCTTTTATAGTACTCTAGTTATATGATATTATATATTTACTTTGTATGGATAATGCCACGCAAACTGCTGCAATCATGCCCATTTTTGTTCGGCTAATCACACGAATATCTGGTGGGTTTACGCAAATTCCCAAGGCTCTCAAGCATGTGATGGAAATCGATTGATTTTAAATCGAAAACGAAATTCCAAAAAGAACGATTTAATAATAGGTGTGATAGAAATCAAGCGGTTTCAGTTTTCATTTTTGTTTCACTTCATCATGTTTCTTTCAATGGAGTGTCACTATGTTATTATTTTATTATTAAATACAACGCTGTGTTATTTAATATTAATTTTGTGTTTTCGTTTGCAAAAATTTATTAAAATGGCATTTATTATAGCGGCAAGTGTACTACAAATAGGCGAAAATGCCAGAAAACAAAAGATAATGCAAAAAAATATACGCGATTCATCAAACCCAATGGAGTTACCGAAAAATAGGTAACTGTAACATATGTATTTGTTTTTTATTTAATTAATGTGGTTTTTAATTTAGTTTTATTCAACGCTTCGGCCTAAAAGAAGATGCATTTTTGTTGATTTTGGATGAAATAGGAGACACTTTTGAATCCACATCCATTCCTTTAGTGATTCAATTGGCCGCAACATTAAGCTTTTTCGCTAAAGGTAGCTTTCAGCGCTCTGTTGGAAATGATGCAGGTATTGCCATGCACCGGACTACTTTTTCGAAATCGTTTTCAAAAATATTAGTTATTTTGGAAAACATATTGTGCAAAAATTGGATAAAACTTCATACTGACCCGATTAAAGTTCAGAAATCAAAAAAACATTTCTACGACTTATTCGGAATTCCTGGCGTTATTGGGTGTATAGATGGTACCCATTTTGAAATAGTGAAACCGGGACCACAGGACCATTTATTCTACAATCGAAAAGGTCACTATAGTATAAATGCCATAATCGTAAGTACATGCATATAAAATTATTGAGTTTGTTACAATTAAAAGTTTTAATTTTGATTTTAGATTTGTGATTATAAAATGAAAATTACAGCAATTGACGCAACGAGACCTGGACCAAGTCATGATTCTTTTATTTGGAACTTAAGTCCCCAAGGAGATTATTTTCAGAGCAAACAGGAAAATAGAGAGCGTGGTTCATGGCTTCTTGAGGATTCCGTTAATGCACTGGAGCCAATTTTGTTTACCCCACAATATGTGTTTATTTTTTAATGTTGAAGAGGTTTCAACTAATAACACAATAATAGAAGAATCTATTCCTGGCGAAGTTGAAACTGAAAGTATTATCAATAATGAAGCAGCTAGAAACCGAGACAATATCGCTGAAAGCTTGTCAATTAATGATGTTTAATATATCATTTAATACTTTATTGTTAAATAAAAATAAATTTCTGCCCTCACCAGGAAAAAAATCACTTCAGATGCTGCTAAAAATAATCGAAGTTTTAATGTTTAGGAAGCTGCAGTTGTAAAAAACCAACTGGCAACCGAGACAATATAGCTGAAAGTTTTTCAATTAATGTTGTGTCATATCTATAATATTAATAGGCTAGGCGATTTCTTGTGACCGATGTAAGTTTCACAGTTTAACCACGATTTTGACAAAAAATTTATCATTTGAAAGATATTTCTTTTTAGCTGTTACCCACATTTACAGATTTTCATCGTCTGAAATATTTTTTGGAGTTATGATCGTTTAAAGTTGCTACTAACACATACATACAAAAATTATACAATGCTATGTGTGT
The DNA here is from genome assembly GCA_963682025.1 of Cordilura impudica. Classification (NCBI taxonomy): domain Eukaryota; kingdom Metazoa; phylum Arthropoda; class Insecta; order Diptera; family Scathophagidae; genus Cordilura; species Cordilura impudica. Next base: position 69,229,955 of record OY821520.1, read on the forward strand.
GTTTATTAAATTTGTTAATGTGTTGAGTTTGTTTTCTTCATTCAAAATGAGTTGAATTGTGAAGCATACCTTTAGGGTCTTTATTAAATGAAAAAATAGAATTTCCTAGAATTTGCACTTGAATTTCGAGTGCTGTCATATGCTAGTATCATTTAATACTTTATTGTTAAATAAAAATAAAATTAAATTCAAAGTTTAAATACTTCAATATGATTCTTTTTAATTTCTAATAACTCTTTTTTGGACAGGTTTTTTTTGAAAAGCAGAAATTGAGCAAAGGTGAAGGCATCTGAAATAAGAGAACAAATAAAACGAAGTTTTTTCTAATCAATTCAATCTTGTTATTCATTTTTTTTATAACAAAATAACAAAGAAATTTAAAAACTAAAATAAAAAATAACTCTAAGGCACAAACAAAAAAAGTAAGGAATTTAATAACTAGTTCTAAGGCACAAAAATAAAAATTCATGTTTAAAACATCCAATTTTAGTATCATCAAGCTTCTTCTCGATGATCATCATTTGTATCATTTTAAGTTTTAAATCATTTTCATGGTTTTCTTTTCCTCTTTCACTTCTTTCTTCTAATAATTTAATTTTTTTTATGTCCAGCAATTGTTTTTGGTACGTGTTTCCGTTTCTTAGAGTACGTTTTATTGACGACAATGAATTAGATATGTCCGTCAATAGTTTTGCCTGCTCACTGGTATGCTTTTGGAGCAATTCCTGCCGGTCATTGGAATTATTTAGTTCACTAGACATAAATTTTTTTAAATTGTCCTGCAATGAACTTGGCTCCTTTTTTATTTTTGTTACAACTGACACTAGCTTGGTTAGATGTGGTTGGTCCATCCTCATCAGTTCCAGACGAATCGATATGTTCTTCGTCGTCATCTTTTTCCGTTGCTTGTTCTGCTGTTGCTGGTGTTGGTGGTGGTGCTGATGCTTGAGCTGACACTGCTGAAGAAGGGACACCAACTGAAAGGGCTTCTTCGATTCCATCTGTCACGCAATAAAGATTACATCTTCTAGCTATTGCTTCATCTCTGCTTGAGATGTATGTCTGGTTATATGGGCCTCCTCCTGTAGCACAATATTCTTTTCTATTATTGGCAAGTTTTGTTTTTTTTTGTTTCACACCATACCTAAAACCACGAAAATAAGAACTAATTTTTCAATGAAAATATAAAACGTACCTTTTTCTACTACAATCTTTTTTCGGTGGACCAGTACTATTCAAATCTTCTGTAAGAGTTTGCCAAAGATATTCAATCGCTACTCTATCTCCTTTGGCAAACCCTTTTGCTAATTGTGGATTGTTTTCCATAAAATCAATAATTTTTTTCCTGCCTTGAATTTACGTGTTTTCCCCTGAAAAATTATTTAGGTAAGATATTTTAGTACGTAAATTTATAATACTTACATTTTTTAAGTTATATTTTTATTAAAGCTCTGAAAAAAAAATTATCTGTTTCAAACCGAAAAGCAAAGTCTTCTTGATTTAAAAACGATAAAAAAATAACAATTTCGTTTTCCACAACATCTTTTTTATCCATATTTCCATAGAACAAAATGGAATATGAAACATATTTGTTCTTGAAATAGAAACGAAAGTAGATCGAAAAATTGATTTGTTATTTTCGATTTTGTATCGTTTTGGGGGTTGCCACGCACAGTGGTTCTATCCCTCCCAATTTTTGTCCAACTATTGACGTCTTATTGCTCGAGATATATGATATTGAATAAATACTTTGTATGGGAGGTAATACGCCCACTTATCCTATCCCGCCTATTTTCTTCACGGGTACTAACATTAATAATTAGTTATATCACACAAATTTGTAAAGCTCTTTCTGTAATAGTATTCAATATTTATGATATTAAAAATTCACTTTCTATGAGAGGTGCCATGCCCACTAAAAGTAGCATACACTATAAGACCTTGTAAAAATTCAAGAAAGATCGGTCCAATGGTTTAACCTTCTATAAGCAAAAACAAACAACCAGACGTATTTTCGCTCTTATAGATATATAGATATGGATAAGCTGAAATTTGCGCATATTTTAATCTTTTAACCACTTTAATATCCAACTCCGCCTAGTTATATCTTATATCTATAGCCGGTCCAAAGCCCACATAAATGAGGAGGGGAAGCCGACCAATCCCAAATTGCTACAGCATTCTGAGCGTTTTGGGAAGTAGGAGCTGTACGCAAACCTGACCTCTGAAACATCGGCCTCACCATGTGCCAGACACCATATGTTCAACCTCGGCACAAAATTCTTTCACAAAAATATCAGCAAGCTACTTCTCGTGTATCTCTTAGATGGTAAGACACGTAGCGGTGCTGATAAACTACTTTAAACTACTGCTGTCGCGCAACATCTAAATCCTCCCCAGATAGAGCACTCTTGGTCCGATTTACAAATCGCATGCCACCAAAGCGCTACCCAAATTCTTGGCACTCTGAAACGTAACCACAAACCGTGGGTAACCAATGCAATGTTGCAGGAAATAGCAGTCCGAAAAAAGGCTTAAAAACAAAAGCAACCGGGCTTAAAAAGGACAATACCAAGCGCAATGCTAAGACCGAATACTGTCAGACCACTGCCAAAATCAGGTATATGGCGCGGACCGATATAGAAGCCTACTATAGCAATATTACGGAAAATGGTGGCCAGGCATCAACAGTGAGTAATATGCGTAGTGTGAACAATGCTATCAGACAATTGAGTGGTAAACAACAACGTACTATAGACGTCACTCAGGACGGTAACGGCGGATCTCACCAGCACCAAAGATCAACTACTATGCTGGCGAGATTTCCTCTCTACACCGAGTTCCCTACCCGCCACCACTCGAATGTCCCAATACTCCTGTCATGAGAACAGGGAAGAGAAATTTCCACCATACCACCTACATTTGCTGAAGTACTTCATGCACTATCAAACCTGAAATACTCGAAAGCGCCCGGATCTGATACCATACCTTCAGAACTACTAAAATATGGTCCATTGCCTAAGCTCTGACACCCATTATCACGAAAATTTGGTAACAGGAGTCTATCCCGAACAACTGGAAGGACGGCATATTAACGCAATGCTAAAGAAGAGTGATGTGACGTAATGTAGTCACTGGAGAGGCATCACGTTATTGAATGCAGTCAACGAATTGCTATTGTCCCTGATTCTACAGCGATCGAAACCAGTTGTAGACATTTCCAAGGTGAGTGATCCAAGCTTATTGCATTTGGAGTCGGCATTGGCTTCTCTTGATTTATATTGAGTTTTCCCAGAGTTTCAACTTAATTCAGGGGTATCGCAAGGTTATGTTCTTTCTCCCTCTCTTTTCCGTATCTTTCTTAATGACTTTCTTAGTCTAACCTTTAATCCTGTTACTCTTCGCGGATGACAGCAATATTTGTCATTCATTCTCAATTGTAGGCCAAGCCTTTTTGACTTAAGGGCAAAAGGCTGGTAATGAATGAAAGACTCAATCAATACCTGTTAACAAGTTCCAAGTCGAGTGGAGCTATAGGGTTGATTTTAATTCGCGGAAGACCCAATGTTGGTTATTGAGCCATAGGGCTTTATATTCAACATTGTCATCTGTTTATATGAGTGGTATAGGCATGGAAGAATCTGATACTCTTGTTTTTCTTGACATGAGAATTCAATGCGATGTCCGTTGAAACGATTATGTTATCCAAGTTTCGAAAGAAGTATGTAAGAATCTTAATTTTTCCAAACGGTGTAAAAATTCCTTCACTCCTTCTAATATCCTTAAAGTCGATACCATTTACATGCAACGGAAGTGCAATACAATTCTCATATATGGCCAGGAGTTGCAAAGTCTATTTTGGAGCTGCTAGACCATGTACAAAGGAGGGCGTTGATGTTCCTTAATGATAGTAGAATATCCAACTTTATTAACTCATTGGAGCAAACATAGTCGAAATGTAGGTTGTGTAACTTTGTTAAAAAGATATTACGATTGGAAATGTTCTGCTTTTCTAATAGATCACATACGTTTTTAGTCTATTGTCCAGTTGACCGCCCAACATATTACGTAGAAAATTCATCGAGTTCAGTCGAATTAGCAGTATGTGGAATAATGAATAATTAATGAAATTTGATCAGTGGAAATTCAGGTAAACAGGTTCATAAGATCGAAGTTGTCTGTTAGATACATTTATACATATTTTTTCAAGAAGTCATGCAGAAACAATTTTACCATGAACCAGGTTGAGGAAGAATGTTATACTAAAAACGATCCTTCTACTTTTCAAAATTGCAAGCTTTATTAGATACGGTGGGAAACTCAATTCCGCATTCTGCTCACAAAAATAATACTCGAGTGTAGGATTGCGCGCATAAAATGTGCAATTTGAGATTGGAATAGTTGCTCAAACTAGCATATTCTCCAGATTTGACTCCCAGAGACTTTTCCGGAAAAAGAATAGAATCGGGTGAGAAGGTCAATTATGCAACAGAAGCCTACCTTGACGACCTTTAGAAATCTTAGAATCTGAAGAATCGCTGTATGATGTATATCGAGTTACAAGGAGACTTTGAAAAATTATAAAGGAATCAACCCAAAAAATTTATGGTTCCATGTTTTTGTAAAACTTGCAAAACACGTTGTAGTACTTTTAAGACTTTGCTACCAATAGTCTAATAATTTTCTTCAAACACCGAAATAGGTGTTATTTTTCAAGGCCTTAATCCTGAAAACCACATTTAGATTTAAGCCCGGCTGCAACAAAAGCAACATGAACTATTCAAGGCCCCCTTAGTGACCCGCTCAGCTAGAATTTTAACTTAATTTTTTATTTTGTTTGAAAGCCTACAGGAAGCCAAACATCAACATTATTTTAAAAGTTAATAAGCTCAAAAGCATAAAAGTATTTACGCGGCTAAAACGGATGCTTATATTTTGCAAGCAGACATATCGACTTGAAATCGACAGAAGATTTTAATAAAGTGAGTGTCCATTGAAATGTGAAAAACAAAAAATATAAAACCAAAACAACCACCAACAACTTTAACATAAAGCCATCGCATGAAATCTGTACAATTCGGCGTCTGTGAATGATTTTACAACAGTTTTTCGATGTCTTGTAATACACTCTGCCGTATGTTGACAATATTTGTTGGTCGATGGTTTTTACATGTTTCTTTAAGGGTCAAGCAAAAAAAAAGAAGAAAAAAATCACAAAAAAGTCACAAAAACTGACAAAATACACTGAATTTACTTAAACAATTTCATGGTATCCATACATTACCACTTGGAAAAAAAAATAAGTAAGATCTTCATCAGTTTGTTCTTCATATTATAATCGTGTTTATTCCTAACTTGGAATTATTTTGTAGTTTCTGTTGTTGTATCTGGTAATATCGATTTCAAAGCTTCCGTCGTAAAACAAATGATCACTTTTAAATAATATCATGAACTTATTTTGCATATGCCAAACACACAAACAAACGCGCACACAACATTTACCATTGCTGATGATGATGTTGGTGGTTAGTAGTGGCTGGTTGGATGGTTGGTTGGTCTGTTTGACCAGTAAGTTGATTATATATAGTTGCAAATAAATATATTAAATTGGTTCACAATAATCTTGTAAACGATTTATGTTTTTGTTCATGTTTGTTTGTTAATCTGCATACGGAACAGATGAACAATAAAACAAAAAAAACAAACAGAAACAACTGAACAAAGTGATTTGTTTACATGCATTGTACTTAATGTTGGCTGAGCTTAAAAGTGTTAATTCTTTATTAAATTATGTCTACGAAATGATTTGGTCACAAACAACACGTTTTTATTTATTGAATCGAGATAGAAAAATAAACCATATATCTAATATTCAACCACGATCTTGTTCTCATTTTGACATTTCAATATTGTTTAGGTGAAGAATAGTAATATTATATTTGTACTATAATTATGACCTTATGTGTACTGATCTAATGTGTAAATGAATCTCTATACAAAAGCTCTCTCTCATTGGAAAGAGTTCTAAGCTATTCTTATAATTATTTTACTTCTTTGTATATAATATTTGTTAACTAGGTCAGTGTCAAATCACCCACGACAGTAAAAAGGTAATAACCCCGCATCATAATTTACATGAGATACCTCCATAACTCAATATATAATTATTTGAATTATAACTAAATCAATTGTGTTTTTCTTTTTCTTCCCCGCGAATTTATTTTTCTTGGTATAAAATATTACTTTTAAATTCCCCCGTGAACAAATATTCTTAATAAGACTTAAATTAGGAACGGAGTTCTTGGATTGGTGAGTTATGGATAACAATACCAAAAGCACCACAATGGAGGTAGATTAGGACTAAATTGTGCTGCTATTAACATAAAACCAAAAAAAAAAACTTCAAAAAAAAAAATATTGAAGGAAAATTTTCAAAGACCGAAATTAAAAAAAACAAATAATTTCAAGTCTAGAATTATCAAGTTAACGAACGTTGTAATGTCTGGCCCAAATCAAAAAATTCGCTAGAAGACGTCCAATTTTAAACGATTTTTTGTACTCTATGTGGACAGGGTCTAATTGACCTAGACTCTTTTAATATACCGATCGACTCAGAAGGAAATGGGCAATGTAAAAGGCTGGAGAGCTGGAACATCCATGTTTTGTTACGACAAGGAACTAACTTTATTATCTTACAAGCCCAAACCAACCAAACTTGTACATCTCTTGTCACCAAAAACCAACAGGTAAGCCAATGTGTCTTTTTTTCGGAATTCTAAATATTACTTTTGTAAACAGCTACGTCATATATACCCATAATATGTTCCTTAAAGGTCAAAAACCCAAAAACCGACGACAGTACCTGAAAGATCTACACGAATCACTCGTGGCTCTTTATTTGAAAGGCAGACTCGAGACACCTACCTTGCGGACCTCAATTAAAGAAAATATTAAAAATATAATACAAAGTACGCAAGAGTGTGAAAATGTTAATAAAGACCCAAGTAAGCGTAAAATTTGTCACCTCTGCCCATATAGCAAACGCAGAATGATAAAAACTACATGCAAAATATGAAAGAAAAGCATCTGTGGTGAACGCAAAGTTGAACTTTGTGCCTCATGCATAAAACAAAGTTAAAAACTGAAAATGTTTTTACTTTTATATTTTTTGACTGATTATTTTTAAAGGTTGTGTATGAAGTAAGTCATTTTTATTTTTTCGCTTAAGTTTTTGTTATTTTAAAAAATTAATTGATTTAAGAAAACCAAGAAAAGAGACCAAATTCGTATCGAATTTTAAGACTGAAAAAGAATTTTTATTTTTATATTTTATTTTTTTCTTTATTTTTTAATAAAACCTTTACCTAAAAAAAATTTTGTTTATTTTTTACTTTAAAAATCGTTCAGCTAGACCGACTCACTGTGTTGCGGCTAGTGGAAAAGTAACTTTTTTCCGATTATTTTTTTCAGTGTTTTTAATGATGCAATTTTGTCACAGACATTCCAAGTAAACAAAAAACACATAACGCTTATTTTTATGTTGGCCCGTTGATTTTTAATTGATTTTAGACGTCAAATATACAAAATTTTCACGAAAAGAGGGGATTTCAGGGCTGTATTCAAAATGATCTCATTTGATTTTGGTGACCGGTATTTTGATTCGGAAAAAAAATCTGCCTTCGGACAAGTATCTTCTGTAAAAAAAAGGAATGCTGTTTGAGACATTTTCATATGCACCTTTTTTAGAGCGAAACCCCGACTAAAGGTCCATTTTTCCTTTAAATTTGGGTTAGGTAAGCAATATCTAAAAAGTCCCAGAGAGTCCCAGTTCCAAACCAACACAGAAATGTTACATAATTTGTTTTCAACGAACTGTGAAAAATCAGCAGCCGATACCAGCCCTCCTGGGAGTTATAGCGATTTTAGTATATCACTCTCAGTATTTATTCCATAGAAATAGAACGGAAATTCTCGGAATCACTTATTGAATAATTTAATCATATTGGTTTTTGGGTGACTTTCCGTCATCGCCATCTTCAGTGTTTTCTTTTTTGTCACTAATTAGTCCGCATGTGTGTCCGTCTTTATATAGTGTTTTCTTTTACCTTGTGGTGGTGCCTATCTCTCTCTCTGTTGTTTTACTATTTTATTCTCTCTCTTTCGCTCTCTCTCTCTCCCCCTTTGTTTTTACGTCTAGGTAGGTATTGTATTGGTATTTGTATTGTTTTTATTTTGTGGTTTCCCTTCATTTACTACATTTAATTGCTTTCTGATGCGTTTTTCATATAAGTGTTTTAATGGTTTGAATATTACATCAGAATATATAATTATAATTTTGACAGTCAACAATTATGGAATACATTAAAATTTCCTATCAGGAACTGCATGAGTTGATGCAACAGAGTAAAACTAGAAACTTGGAGGATGTTTTGGAATTGCTTGATCATGAGCATGGAGTGAAAAGTAGTTTAATATTTCCAAACATAAAAGATAAATTGAAAAAGTTTGTCAATAAGTACAATACACGTCTTCAAAAGTTTAACAGGATGTATGAACGGCTTGGAGCTACGGACTGGATTCAAGAGGGCTATATTGAAGTTGGAAATCATCCAAGTACTTCAAAACGAAAACCCGAACCTAAGGAATTTACATTATGCTGTGAGAAAACAAAGAAGAAAAGAAGTATGGAACTAATGGAAACAGAAGAGGTTTCTGCAGATTTAATTAAATACACAGCTGAAGAATTGAGAAAAGAGGAAGAAGGGGATATAAAGGCAGCTTTGGCTTTCTTCATGGACATGAAACTCAGCGTTTATCAGTGGCAAAAGTTAAAAGAATATCATGAAAAATACAATTACGATAAGTTCTCTAAGTACGGAATAGAAACTGCTGCTCTCTATGTAAAGAAATATTCGTGGCATTATATGCCACCAACTGTCCACAAGGTTCTTATTCATGGAGCTGAAATAATTCGTTCATTTTTGGTCCCCATTGGCCAACTATCAGAAGAAGCATTGGAAGCAGGAAACAAGGACTTCAGAAACACAAGGCTTTACCATGCGAGGAAAACATCAAGAAAAGACAATTGTGAAGACATATTACATTATCTGCTCGCCAATTCTGATCCCGCAATCACAAGTAGGAGAATACTGAAGGAGAAGAAACACCTGGAATTATCAGAGGAAGCAATGAACTTATTGGTAGATGACTGATAATTTGTAATTTTTCTGTAGAATGCAATAAAATATGCCTGTGTTATAAAATAGTATCTTCAAATTTTTTTTTTTTATTCTACATCTATTCTAGCACTCCACAAAAATGAGCATAACTCTCTTAAAACCGAAGCCATTGACTTCAAACCAGTATCAAATTAAAGCTTTTATTGCCACCTTTCAAATAAGAAATGAAATAGATTTTGGTTTTATATAAAATTTCAGAGTTTTTCAACAAATATCGAAAAATCATGAAAATTTGACGTTTATAATTCTTGTTCGGACCACCCTATAGTTAGTTTATTTAAAAAACTAATCATAGGGTATTTATCAGAAATAAAAGAACAATTAAAAAAAATTTTTTTTTGTAAATTTTTCGAACAATTTTTTTTTTTTTGACTTTTGTTGAAAATTTGACCCAACAATTTTTTTCGGTGTACATTTTTTTTTCACTCATTCTGTTTGGGATTTCATTCTGACCAATCTGTAGAAGTTTCTCATCGATACAATTAAAATTACAGTTTAGGCAATATGATTTCCAAAAAATTCCGGTTTTGCAACACTGTGCGACTGTAATTTACCAACTTGTTTCTATTACTTGATTTCTGATTCCACAAGACTTGGAAAACCAGCCCCACGTCCTCGTGAAATATTTATAGTCCATTTAACTTTGCAAAGACATACATCGTTATTGCATGCAGAAATCACCAGGTTACAACAAAGTTGTGCAGTTATTCCTCATATCGAGTAATAAATTGCGATTTCAATGTACAAAATTTTATTGGAAATACGTATTAAATTTTATACTTGACATTCCATTTTCATAACCAATAAAAGCTACAATATGTCCCAAATTAAGTGAAAAAAAAAAGTTTTCAAGTATTATATATTAAAATTCTACAAATCTGTGTTTTGAAATATATTAAGTCATATTTAAGGTGATCACAAGATATTTCCATTAAATATTATTATTTTGGAATAAACATACAGAAAATCGTTTAGTTTAATTCCGAATTTACTATTGTACCAAGTTTAATTAATTCAAAGACCTTGGGAAACCAACTCGCTGGTTATACATGTTTTAATTTTTGCGAATTCATTTACTATGAGAAACACACTCCTTTGTATCTCTGTTTTTTTATTTGTTGAGTTGAACTTTTATCATGGTCTTGTTATAGTTTTATTTCTGAATTATTTCGGCTTATGTTGTTTAACAAAAGTTATAGGTATTCGATTGATTAAGTGCTGTGAAAATGTTGTTACACCATGTTCGGCACATACATTTTCCGTTACTTATTGTGCTTTTAGTCTTGTGTTTTAAGAAGATAAATTTATTTTGTTAAATATTTTGAATAATTGTTGGGTTGGAGTAATATGTAAAAAAAAACTGAAACACAATAATTGTATATCTTAAAATGCGATGTTAATAAATCGATAATAAATTAAAGAGCAATTTCTTTAAAATAGTATTCAATGATGGCCGAAGTGATTTTACGACTTCGATATTTTTTATTATATTTTTTTCTCAAAAGGCTGAGGAGTACAGGCTCGTTTTAATTTTAAAAATGTATGTTAGGAATAATGATTGAAACATTCTTATTTAAAAGAAAAAAATCATCGAAAACGAAAGAAATTTCAATTAGTTTTGCTTCACTTGTTGAACCATGTACACTTGCTAAATGACATTTTTACATAATAATAAAATTTTTTATATATTTTGAATTACGAACTTTTTACCAAAGACTCATTGGGAATTTTCCTTGTTTAAAAAAAAAAATTACGGAACTTTTCTACTTAATTTTTTTTTTGTTTACAACGCTAAACACGCAGTATAGCAACTATAACCGCAAGATATATTGTTCCTACGAATAATGAAACGACATATGTATGTGACCCTGCATATGAAAACACAAAACTCTATAAAAGTTTTTTTATTTGTATGAAACTAAGTGTGGGAAACGTACTACTCCAACCTGTTCTTCTGAATCTAGCATTATGAAGCCGCAAGCCCACTGTACTCCGAAGAACACAATTAGGAAATTAAAAAATATTGAGTTTTAATTTTTTTTTATAGGTACATAAGTACCAAGTTCTTGCGATAATTAAAAAAAAGAAAATAGTAAATTGTTTCTCACATATCGTAAATTCATTTGCGATCGAAATAGTCATTTAATACATTAATATAAACACCGAAAATTCGATAGGAAAAAAAATTTGACACACGCATTTTTATATTACTTAAGGTACGGTCACATTAGGCAAATATTTGACGCAAACTTGTTTTCTCGTATTTGCCAAAAATTTTGTGAAACAAATACAGAGTTGATTTTGTGGTCACACTAGGCACATTTATTTGCCTCTTTTTGTTTGATCAAACAGCTGCCAAATAGTGGCAAATAAAAACAAGGAAAACATATTTGCCGTGCGGTCACACTTAAACAAATATTTGACTAAAAAAATTGTTTGATCAAACTGTCAAAAATTAAAAATATATTTGATCAGAAATTTCCAAAAGTTGCACGAGGAGGAAAGTTTTCTTATTTTATGCTGTGGAGCGCATTGGTGTTAGTTTTGGAAGTTTACTGTTATATTATATTTAAATATCATTTTTAACTATAATTATTTTTTTCTTTGTTTAGAAAATAAACAACTGTTTGTTTTAAGTAATGTAACAGTGTGGCAAATTCTGTGTTTTTAAAATGATAAATACGCTAAAGTTAAAAATAAATTTGGCTTAAGTGGAGTTTAGAGGCAATGCCCCGATCGGTTTCAAATTTTCACCACTTATAAAGCATTTTATTGCGGTTCTAGGAAAATATTTTTTTTTCGGCGATCGAGCCTACTTTCCAAGTTATGGACTTCCAAACTTTTGCCATTGACTTGTATATAATTTTGTTATTTAGTATCGGATTTCAGCACAATATATATTTTAAAAACTTACTTGAGTGTCTTTTACTCGATATTTTTAAATTTGAAATCCATTAACCCATTATGAACCTATTTAAAATTTTGTATTTTTGTAATAGAGCTTTTTCTTTAATATGGAATTATCTCGTAAGTAGACATATATCATGAATATACTGAATAAAAACTAGGTCCACTAGCTTTATTTCTCTGTATACTTTGACCTCTTAACCCTTTCAGGACAGGATGTATATAGTCATTTGTAAGTTAGTACAATAGAAAATCAAGTATCTTTTTTTTTTAGGGAAATTAACCCATTAATAACCATATTTGAAATTAACCCATTATTTATTATGCTATAGAATTAGAAATAACAACATATTTAAAAAAAACCTTAAAATTGAAGGTAAAATTTCTAATATATCCGATCCTTAAGTGGTTAAGAGGTCAATATATACATTGAAATGAAGCTAGTGGATCCAGCATACATTCAGTTGTAAATACAAACATTATATGTAGGTCATTTTATGAGATAATGGCATAATCCCAAAATAACTTTAAAAAATCCAAATAGGTTCATAACGGGTCAATTGATTTTTTTGTGATAACAGTTTCCTTTAAAGTCAATTTTTAATGAATATTAAACAAGTTGCACAACAAATGCGTTTGAAAACAAAAAGCTTTTTTTTTAAGAAATAACTGAATTAAATTTTAAAAGTTGACATCACTGCTGAAACAACTGTTGTTTGCCACTGTTTGCTCTTACAAATGTTTTGTAAGGTCAAATAATTATTTGCCCAAAATAGAGGAAAATATTTGGTCGTGAGTGGTCACATTAGGCAAATATTTGTTTGCAGGCAAATAATTTTGTTTGTCTAAAATCAGCTGTTTTGTTGTCTGACGGCAAATAATATTTTGTGGTCAGACTGGGGCAAACAAATATTTGGCGTTTTTTATCAAATATTTGCCTAATGTGACCGTACCTTTACCGATGTTTTTGAGACTTGCGAGCGGTTTCACATAAAAATTTAAGGTTTTTACATACAAATCCAAAAAAAGTGAATTCATGAAATTTGACACACTATGTGGGGTTTCTTAAGCAGGGTCACATATAGGTCTGTTACAAGTTAAAGTGGATTTGAATTAATTATATTTCTTTTGGAAACCATATTTTGAGATGAGTCCCAAAATCAAAAAATCGGTACTAATGAGAGAAAAATTATCATAGAGCATAAATTGAGGGCAAAATTTTGCGAGGAATAGACCGAATCATAGGCAGAAGCCACTTCTCAGTGCAGTATGTTGTCCTAAATTACAAGTCCACCAATTCGATTTTGTCAACGACCTCGTTCTGCTCGTCTCTCCAAACTAGCTGAGTGCGTAATGCTACTGCTAAAATCAAAATATTAAAAAAAATGTGACAATTATGGTCGGGTAGCACGTCGAAAGTCATTCGTTTAATATTTACTAATGAGTATAAACAAGACTGGGCCTTTTTTGCTTGACCTACAATGCTAAAGATCAATTAAAATCATCACTTTAATCACGCAATCTAAATTCCTTGGAGCTTTTGTGAGATTTACTGGAGCTCAAAATCCGTCAGCGCAAAAGAACCTAAAAAAGAAATGTTAAAAACATCATTTTGAGTGAGTGGGCTAAAATAAGTGAAAAAGAAACTTTAAAGTTGGTTACGTCGATGCAAAATCGCAAAGAATATCTTAAACGTCACTAAATAGCAATAAAAAAATTTTGTGTGACAAACAAAGCAGAACACAGTGAAAATTAATAACTTTTATTTTTACATTGCAATGCTTTGTGACACACGATCATGCGAGGGACATGGATTTTTACGATTAATGCCATAAGCACTCAATGACTGTCCATGTCATTGTTTTCTGTCATTGCGAATGCAAGCAGCACTGGGAACGGCAGGCCCTTAAAATCGAATGGCATGTCGGTCCGATGCGTGGTATCAAAACGTCTCCTTCTTTGTTCTTTCCTTTAAGAATTGTTGCTTTGATTACGTTGTTTATCAGCTTCCTCACCGCAAGCTGGATGCCTCTACAAAGATGTGACTAATTGATATTTCGCACCATTATGATTTCCGATCCTACTTTAAGTTAGAGATTCTCAGGCCATAATACTGACAAATTCTGCGAGTCTAAAAACTCGGTTGGAATTCACCAATTTGTGCGTCATCAACTCGCGAGCAGCAATTTCAATTTTAATCTGATAATTAAATTTGACGACTTTAGAGTTTTTCGCTGCCAAACATGATTTATTTTAATGTTGTGAAATATTTGAGAACACCTTTCGAATGAGTTCGGTTCTTGATTCGGTAAACTGGCAAAAATTAACAGGGCATTTAATGCAGACATTCGAAATATCAACGGGCATTTTACCATAGCCAATGTCTAATAATTGTTTTGAAAATACTTTTACACATTGATCGTTCTGCAACTCGACACGCATATTCGTACTCAACTTAAATTTCTTGACGCGATTCCTCAAAACGAAGGACTTCAAACATGAATTAAGTTCATCGGCTGGCGTTGACCGTGGAATTACAGGTAATGTTTGGAGAAAATTACCTGCCAACCGAATCATCAGACCAACCAACCGGGTTTGATTGTTTCGTAGATATTGCATCTTATTTTGCATTGCATCCGAAGACTTTTTAAGCAGCATCGTACATTCATACCAAAATATCAATTTGCTTTGCTGCAAAATTTGCCTTCGAATCGCTCATCGAAAGGTTTCACATTGGAATTCTATTGATTTGCATATTCAATGGCAACTTGAGCGCTAAACGCTTAAATTCGTTTCGCTTTTTGGGTTGCTCTGCAATTCCATTATGTTGCAAATACGTTTGGTTTGAAGCATTGTTTCTAAATTTATCTGTCTTATTGACGGCATTGAAGTGCGCTTAATATAATTTAGTTTGTCCTTACCTGATAACCGTTGCTTACTTTGAAGCTAAATCTGTAAATTGGTTTGAAATTAAAGCAATAAAACGTTTGTGATGAATTTACAATGGAATCACAATTCACAAAAACTAACCACAATTACAAAAATTCTCTCTTTCAGAAATACTTTGATTAATTAACTGAGTAAATTTTTACGTCACCATGTTACGAATCGTGAGTCATGGCCTTGAGTTCATACAAAAATACTGTAGGAAAAACACTTTCAGTTTTTCCGTAATTTTCAAATTTTCCGGGAAGCTTTTCTAATTTGTCTTTCCTTAAAAATCCTATTCAAACTATTTCTAAAATTTGAAATGATCTAACCCATAAAAACAAAGTTTTTATTTAAACTCTTTATTTCCTTATGCATATCAGGTTTGAATACCTCCGCCGATGTGCGTGACTTTGCGTGACAATTTTAAAATTACTCTTTGGTCACAGCAAGTGTATGGACCAAGTTTCAGATTGATTGGATGAGGGGAAATGGGTTTTAAATTACTCCGTGACTGAGCGTGAGTACCCCAAAATTAATCTGTATTCACAACAAGACTATGGGAATGGGGTTGCCCCACGAAAGACAGACAGAGAGTATTGGTTAAAAGAGTTTAAAAACAAAAAGAAAAATTAGTCAAATCTGTCATGCCGTTAGAAGTCCATTTGTACCTACATATATCCAGTTTAAGTGAAACTTAAAAACAAATAAGCGCAAAAGAAGGCGTGTCTCGTCGAAAGTTAATTTACGACATTTTTTTTAAATTTTCTTTATAGAGTGAAAAATGTGGCGGTGAAAGTGGGCATGGATAATTATTCTTTCCCCAAAAACCTTACTTGGTTCATCCGTTAGCAAGCAATGGTCAGTATTTGCTTTGTATTTACAAAATCAATTTGTAGACCATAAATTTACAATTTGAACGAAGTACAAAAGTTTTAAGCACGTTATTTTGCTTCAGATCAAAAACCATCGCATTTGTTTAGTATAATTATAATAAAAAAACAAGTGAGAAAATTATAGTCGGTCTAGACCGACTATACGATACCCTATACCATGCGTTTAGAGACCCTATCTCTTAGACCCAACTAACTGGATACAGAAAATAAACATAAACCAAATTTGAGTGGGATTTTTATGAAAAAGATCATATCGGATGATATATCTATATGGGGACTAGGCCCAAAAATGGACCGATCCTGGCCATGTTTGGTAAAGTCTCTTGAATTTTGCAAAAATATATACAAGCAAAATTTGAGAAGAATCAGTGCAATATTTTTGTTTTTTGATAGATTTAAGTGAAGATCGGGAAGCAGCTCTATATGGGGCCTATGCCTAAGAGTTGTCCTATAGGGATTATTTTTGAACTAGGCATTAATGAATGTAATAAACGCATATAAACCCAATTTGACTGAGATCTATATGACAATTTGGATCTTATGGCAATTTATGTCGATTTCATAGGGGTCATTTGTATGGGGGCTAGGTGTGAACATGGACCGATTCTCACGAATTTCAACAGCGTTCGTTCCATGGCAGATAGCAGCTCACATACCAAATTTCATGAAAATATGTTCATATTTGCGACCTGCATTTTGATTACAAGGTTTACATGGACACAATACGGACGGACGGACGGACATGGTTAAATCGAATCAGATAGTGATTTTGATTCGATCGGTATAATAAAAGATGGGTCTAGGTCAAATATTTTTGGTAGTTACAAACAAAGCAAAACAGACTTAAAATTAATAACCTTAATACATTGCAATACTTTAAAGTCGAACGACATGTCGGTGGGAATCATTGGGATGCGTGGTATAAAAAGGTCTTCTCCTATGTTCTTTCCTCTAAGACTTGTTGCTTCGATTACGTTGTTCATCAGCTTTCTCACCACAAGCTGGGTGCCTTCACAGAGACGTGATTAATTGATATTTCGTATCATTTTATTTCTGATCCTACTTTAAGTTGGAGATTCTCAGGCGGTAATCCTGGCAAATCCAGTAAGTCTGCGTCACCAACTCGCGAGCAGCAATTTCACTGTTAATTAAAATCGATGACATTAAAGTTTTTGCTGCCAGTATATCAAGTTCGCTCAATCGAATATGATTTTTTTAATTTTGTGGAATGTGTTCGGTTTTTGATTCAGTAAACAGGCAAAAATCAGCAAAGAATTGAATGCAGCTAGTCGAAATGTCAACGGGCATTTTGCCACTACCAAGGTCTAACAATTATTTTGAAAATACAACAACAGATAGATCGTTCTGCAACACTACACGCATATTCGTACTCAACTTTCTTGAGTACGAAAACGGACGACTTCAAATATGAATAAAGTTCGTCGGCTAGCATTGACCGTTAATGTTTGGCGAAAATAATATTTTTTATTTATTTATTTATTTACATCAGCTACAGTACAAATGACATGAACTGGATAGAAATTTATAGGATACAATTATGATAACAATTAGAAGATAAAATAGAAATATAAAACTAATAATAACAATAATGAAATATAAATAATAATAAGTATAAAAATATGGAGATATAAAAATATAAACAAATTGTTCTTAAAACATAAAATTTTATGAAATTATGAAAGTGGAATAATTACGGTAACAAAAAAGCTGGAACAAGAGGAATAGTACAGGAAACAGGAGCAATACAGGAAACATAAAATGTGAGCAGGAACTAGGATTGTTTTTCAAAATAGAACAAAAGGGTGGTAAAAACAAAAACAAAATTATGAAAGAGGAACAATTACGTTGAAAACTGCTGGATAAACAGGAGCAATACAGGAAACAGGAACAATACAGCAAGTCGGATATAACATAGGCATTATAAAATGGGAGCAGCAACGGCAACCGATTTCCAAACGAAAGAAAATGGCTGACAGGAGCGGGAACGAATTGTTGTTGAAACAATAAATTTTTATTATAATATGAAACAGGAACAATTATTAAGAAAACATCTGGATAAACAGGAACAATACAGGCAACCCGATCAATACAGGAAACATAAAACAGGAGCAAGAACTGGAATGGTTTCTCCAAGCAAGAACAAATGGATGGCAAAAACGGGAACAAATTTGTTATTTGATACATATATAAACTGGAACTATACAGGAAATCGGGAACAAAACACTAATCATAAAATAGCAGGAACTGAGGCAGTTTTTCCAGACGAGCAAAAAATGGATGGCAGTAGCGGGAATAAATTGTTGTTGAAACAATACATATTTTGAAATAATGAAACAGGAACTGTTATAGTGAAAACAGTCGGTCGATCAGGAACAACACAGGAAACCAGAATAAAAACAGGAAACATAAAAACAGGATCAAGAAACTGAAACGGTTTTCCAAAGCTGGTAAAAGTGTGGCAGAGACAGGAACAAAGTGTTATTTGAAACATAAAATTTTATGAAATCATAAAACAGAACACAATTTTGACGATCACAGCTGGATAAACTGGAACAAATACAGGAAACAGGAAACAATACCGCAAACCGAGAACAATACAGGAATCCTAAAACAGCTGGAACGAGAAAAAAAATTGATGACAGGAAACGGGAACAAATTGTTGTTGAAGCATAAAATTTATTTTATGATAATATGATAATATTATGAAACAGGAAACAATTATGGTGAAAAACAGCTGGACAGTAAACCGGGAACAATGCATGAATCATAAAACAGCAGGTACTGGTTCAGGTTTTTGCAATCTTGAAAAAATGGATGCCAGGGAACTGGAACATATTGTTGGAGCATAAAATTTTATGGTATTATGAAACAGGAACAAATAGAAATGGATGGCAGGAACGGTAGCAATATGTTGAAAATTAAATTTTATGATATTATGGAACAGGAACAAATAACAGGAAACATAAACAGGAGCAGGAACAGAAACGGCTTTTCCTAACCGATTCCCTAACACATATAGTAAAACTTTATGGTGAACATTTTTGTTGAACATTTCATCCCCGCCCTTCCCCCTTTTCAGGGTGTTTTTTACGATTTGTTAGAATAAAAAAAATGACGTTATGGGGGGAGTTAGAGGGTTAATATGTTATACAAAAATCTTTGCCATAATATTTTCTACAAAGTTGCTGAACATACCCTATACTTCAGATGTAAAGAAAACATAGTTTTATATACCGATATGCTGCAAGAACAGGCCAGAGCTGGGAAATTTTAACCGCTTCTAAAATAAAATTCCGATGTGATCTTTCAAAATCAGAATCAATCGTCGGAACCCCGTAATTTTGGTAAAAGTTTGAAATTGTTGTACACAAGACCATGGGCCAAGTTTCAGACTAATTGGATAAGGGGGAATAGGGTTGCCCCGCGACAGACAGACAGACAGAGATTATGGTTTATAAGAAAGAGTTTAAAAACAAAAACAAAAATTTGCCAAAATCAACTCAATTACCCATTTATTATTCAAGTGATCACCTAACGAAATCACAACGTCAGTGCTTGCTTGCTGATCCGATCCCATGGCATCTCCCAACTTTTTCATAACACTGTAATAATGAAAGCAACAGAAATCAGTAGGTTGTCTTGAACTCTCTCAAATCATAAACCCAGCTAGTACTTACAGCCCGGAAACTACTAAATCTGTGTCAGCACCGATAAAAGGCTAGACATATCGTTAGTACATCTTATGGAAGGTGTTGTAACCGATTGATATATAATTATAGAATTATTTCCAAAAACTTTGTAGATTTTCTACTGACGACAGATATAAGTTGTTTATTTCCTTTTTATAATTTTCATAATATTTCATTTCGTTATACATACACTCTTCTCTGGTCAGAAGGAAACGCATTAAAAGACCCATTGAAAAATTATTTAAAACAAATTCATCAATAATTTTTCATTGTCACGTTGTTTGATGTATTATGCTCTGATTTTGTGTACATGTTTAACAAATCATCTTTTTATGCATTACATCAAATTGAAAAACTTGCAGAGAAATCCCTCGTCACATGTATGTTTTTGTTCATACAAGTTTTTTTTTTTTTTTTTTTTGTAATATAAAAAAATAAAATCACATATTTAACAAAATACAAACGATCTTGTAATCAGAGCATCCTTAATAAATCATAAATTGTATTCTTTAAGATAAGGTAAAAACAAAAAGATATTTTAAATTTATTTAAAACATTCACTGAAAAGTACCCCATAATAAATAATACATAATACATACAACATATAATATAATATTATTTTTCAAAAAAAAAAAAGAAAAAAAACATCCAACATTTATGTTCGGTCTGTTTAGTATATTGTCCGATCAAGCGTTCGTAGGTTTGTTTTTATGTGTACTTTTTCATAAATGCTTTAACTTCTTCACTGTCTGTCTGTCTGTCCATCCATATTTCTGCATATATTTTCCAGTTTTCTCTGTGTGAAGGAAGAACATGACAAACGTATTATTAAATTCACACAAAAAGCGTTCGTTTTTGCACCGTTTGCTGTCGCATTGAATGTCGCCTCCTCAGACACGTACGTACGTACGTACTTTGAATGAGTGTTTGTTTGCTGGTAATGAAAACTGTATGATATCTGTCCATCCATGCCATCGATGAGTTCCTTCACTTTTTGTCATTGCCTGTTTATTTTAACTGTAACAGAAATTTTTGAACTTTGTTTTTAAAACATTTTGCCATTAAAACATGCGAATAGATATTAAGTTGGTCTTAAAGTTTGCTACCGCCAAATTGCAGAGCTAAGTTTGGAATATCACAAAAAGAGTGCATACATTTATTCATATATATAGGAGAATCTTATATTAAGAGTTTGATCAGGCTTAATGATTATATAACATCTATGTGTAATTAAAAAAAAAGATTATGATTTTTATTGACATTATTGATCTTTCTGGGGCGATCAAAGAACAAGTCGACTTATAAAACGAAATAGTTTTGAAAAAAAATCATTTAGCTAGAGACGCCTTGACATGCAATTTTACTGCGTCAAGTGAAAACGGCTTCACCCCATTTTGTGTCCAAGGAATCGAGTTATCACGATTGTTACGGAACTAACTGATTGGTGCACCGTCTTTTATGTCAGTATGTCAACACTTAAAAACTATGTTATTTTTCATCAGATTGACTTAAAAAAAAATGGTATTTAAACGTCAATTCACTACAATTTTTACCATGTATCGCTTTGAACCAAAAGCACGTAACAAAATAGTGACTCTGTACATTTACTGTGTAAATATTGTCGAAAATGTCGTGGTATATTCGTCATTTAGTGTCGAATCTTGTTTTGAATTGGACAGTGGGAGATCGTCCACATGCCGCACATCACCGCCAAAGGCGTTCAAATGAACTAGTTGATGCGATAAGGGAGAAAATTGCCGAGAACGCAACTGAGTCGCATTGCTACTGCCCTTAGAATTTTGTCGTAAGCATTTTTGGACGAGGTCCATTTCGCACTCTGTCGTGGAGTTAAAAAGCAACATTGGCGCATATGGGGAGAGCTGAATCCATTAGGATTCACCGGTGGGTGAGCAGGTACCATGCTCGCCTATCATGCGGGGGTCGTGGGTTCGATTCCCACCAGATGATTTGGTGTGTCACTGCAAAAAAAAAAAAAAAACTAGCCAAAATTAGAATCTGCAGACAAGCCACTCGGCTTCGCGGAACTAGGCTTAAAAAAAAGGAAATAACATTGCATGATCGAAAAGTGACTCTTTGAGCCGACCTTAGCAGAGTGGACCATTTAACAAGAAGGCGGTCAAAAATCCATAACTTTTGATTGGATTGGTATGCGGTAGTTGGGAATTTAGCCTTTAATTTCCCCTATAAAACGTAAATATCGACCGATAATAAAAAAGTTATGGAGGGTTTAAAATACATTTTAGTTTTTAGTTAAATTTTATTAGAAAAGTGAAGTGCTGAAAGGTTAAAAAAGTTTTTTTTATAAAATGTTTTATTTTTTCAGTTAATTTTGTAAGTTAAATTTTGGTAGAAAATGACAAACTTTGGCCGCCGAAAAATTTTTTGTTCTAATGATCACAAGGGCCAAAGGTTGGCTTTTGTTTTTTGAAGGACACCGAGTTAAAGTATATTTGATTAAGCAGCGAACGTAAAAGTTCAAGATAGAGAAAGTCGTATGTTTTTACTTTAGTTAAAAATTTTTTTATCGTCTTTTTAAATATTTCTATACAAATTTTTATTGCAAATTTATAAAATAAATATATATTTAAATACAAACAAATTGTAAACTATATAAAGCGTATAACTTATTGTTAGTGTACTGAAAACCTACTTTAAATCAAACAATTTTAGTAAATCTTTTTCCAAATAGCCTTGATGTTCACCTTCTAGAAGTTGTTTAGCTTTTTCGTCTAATTCAATATAGGTAGTTTTCCAGTGTTGTCGAATGTTGGACATAGATGGATCTGAAGTGCACAACAAAATAGTGATAAGGTCTTTATTAGTGCAACATCTGGTTATTTTTCTTTGTCGTGTTCCTTTTTTCTTGCGATTTTTCAGATAGACTTCCCATTGGTAGCATATTGTTTTGAATTATTTGTTCCCCATGGTACAAAATTTTATGCACTGAACCAAGAGTATTTTTCGTTATAAAGTATAGCTGTTAGGCATACTCTAGCATACCTGCTCATATCTTAAAGGGGTGTGTCACAATAGTTGTTTTTACCATTTACCTGATATTTAAATTTTTTTCCAATTTTGTCAGGTATTTAAACTATATAACTTAAGTTCCGACTATTAAATACCTATGTAAATGTACCTGTGAAAATAAAAAGGATTTTACTCATTAATATAAATTAACAATTAAGCGCATTGTATATCAAGCCTTTTTTATGAGTGTATAACAACTCGTGTCACCTCTACCGTTTCCTTTTTCTGCCAGTATACAACAAATAAACTCACGCAAAAAAAATTTACCGGTACGATCAACTTTTGTATTCATAACACACAGACGGACGGACGGATGTCGTTAAATCGACTCAGAAAGTGATTCTGAGTCGATCCGTATAATAATAGATGGGTATGGGTCCAATATTTTTGGCAGTTACAAACATCAGGGCAAACTCATTAAACTTTTGTATTCATGAGTTTTGCACAAAATATCTGATCTTGGCTCAGAAAAAGTGTTCTGGTGCGAACGGGCGGAAACTGGTGGGTATACAATGGGTACAGGAGTGTAGGGGAGGGTTCGGACTAAAGAAAAGTGCAAGATTTTTTTATGGCTTGTGATGGGCAGAAGTTATGCTCTATTAAGTAGGAGATTTTCGAGAAATTTGGCCCTTTTTAAAAAATTTGTTTTTTTTATTTCTAAACGATTCAGTGACTTTATATTTCCAACATTAATAGCTTAGAAGCTACAAAATTATACAAAATTAATTTTACTTTAA
The DNA here is from genome assembly GCA_963682025.1 of Cordilura impudica. Taxonomy (NCBI): domain Eukaryota; kingdom Metazoa; phylum Arthropoda; class Insecta; order Diptera; family Scathophagidae; genus Cordilura; species Cordilura impudica. Next base: position 69,253,420 of record OY821520.1, read on the forward strand.
AAGCTTTTAAATCAAAAAAGTTGCAGCCATTTAAAAATTTAAATTTACAAAGAAATTTTTAATTTTAGCAATGATGCGGTTAAAATAGAGTCGCAACTTTTTGGCTCCCTAGGTTCACTGGTATTTACTTTCAAATGAATAGAAAACCTTTAAAATTGGTAACCATAAAAAAATGATTTTCTCAAAATATGATCCACAATGCGTCGCGCCAAATCGATGATTCAGCCTTTTCTCTTCAGAGAAGGCGAAAAGTCGACGGGAATCGATATTGGTGGATTTTGCTCATTATATTTGCCCTAATATGCGTGTTAAAGGTGAGGATGATTACAGGTTTTAACAAGATGGCGTACCATGCCACACTGCAAATCAAGTAATGCAGGTGTTGCAATAAAAATTCTTTATTCGTGTGATGTAAAAAAATGCGATATTGAATGACCACCCAGATCTCCAATTCTGACCCCTCCGAACTGTTTTGTGTGCTGCTATTTGATAAGCAAAGTGTATGCCAAAGAGTTTCAGACGATTGACGAGCTTAAGGCAAACATTCGTCCTGAAATTATCGCTATAACGACAGACATACTGAAAAAAATTATGGAAAATGCACAAAAAGGACACATTTTACCGTGGCCAATAAAATAGAATCGATCATTTTATCGATGTTGTTTTCAAAATGTAGTCCAAATAACTTAAAAAGGAGCAAGTTAAACAAAAATATCACACATTTGTATCAGTTTTTTTTTAAGTTACTCAATATTGACATACCGGTGTAAAAGATGACGCACCCTGTATTAAGCGATGTAATTTTGAGTATATTAAATAAAAAAAATCATAACACATATATTAAGAGTACGTACGTGTACTAAATGCATATTTTTAATAGATTTAATTATTTTTTGGGAAAAATAATAATAATAATAAATTTTTCTCTAAAATGTAAATTTTTATTATCATGATTGTCTTTCTAAAAACTACTTGGCGAAATACGAGCTACATTCTCGTATAGGTGTAGGATATGAAAATCTGCTTGCTAGAGAAATATGGGCAAAATATTAATCGATAAAATACCAATTTTTTTGATAATTCTGCTTAAAAGACACACAGATCCTTAATATTGGAGTACAAAGCTTTCTTCCCTGAACATTGCGAAAAACTTTAGCATAGAAAGTTTATGAAAAACACTGATGCCTGGTATCTATTCATTACGTATTCATTACATCTTATAAACGAACAAAAAATCCGGCTGTCAAACACAAACAAATTGCCAACATGCTGGCAATTTCATTTCAGATGTCAAATGTTGCCAGGGGTTGTAAATGACAAGACATTAAAACCCGTTTTCATACAGCTGACAATAATTGACAACAATTGCCATTGAAAATGAAATAATGAAAACCAGGCATAACAGCGTCCAAAATAGGTATTTTCAAACCAGTTCCGTTAAAATCACCAAATATTTAAGTGGTAAAAATATATTTTAAAAAATGTATGAAACCATTTTAAAACTACACACAGGAAAGAGCTTCATTGTGGCTACCGAATTTACTGCCAACAGAATTGCGATAAACAAAGTAACCGAATATTGAGTTTAGTGAGAGTAAAAATATGTTGTTGTAACAGTAAGTGTTTTATTACAACTAGCAGATTCCAGCACTCGAAATTCGAGTGCAAATTTAGAAAATTTTATTTTTTCAATAAAAAAAGACCCTAAAGATATGCTTTACAATTCAATTCATTTTAAATGAAGAAAACAAACTCAACACATTAACACAAACACATTAATAAATTTAACAAACACACATATAGCATTGTATAATTTTATGTATGTCTTAGTAGTAACTTAAAACGATCATAACTCCAAAAAATATTCCAGGCGATGAAAATCTGTAAATCTGGGTAACAGCTAAAAAGAAATACATTTCAAATGATAAATTTTTTGTCAAAATCGGGGTAAAACTGTGAAACTTACATCGGTCACAAGAAATCGCCTTGCCTATTAATATTATTGATAGATAACATAGTAACAACACATGATTTTGGGACTCAATCCTGATAATTGCACCTGAAAGTAGCCCCGAATATAAGAACTTCTGTATCATTCGTTTTGTTTTATACTTTAATGGCCATACGAATTTTTTTACTCAAGGTGGATGTTTATCACTTTTAACACGGTTATAACTCGGTAACCATACGGAATATCTCATTTGTGTCTGAAATAAAATTGTAGATATTGAATAGGAGAAAAAAAAGCGTAACAAACCTACCCGAAAAAAGTGCATCCAGTGCCTTAAAAATCGCAAAAATTCCCATTTTCCCCCAATGTTTCCCCCATTTGCACCTTTTTTGCTAATAACTGGAATATCTCTTTTGTGTCTGAAACAAAGTTGTATGCATTGAATAGGAGAAATAAAAAGCGGAACAAACGTATCCGAAAAAAGTGCATCCAGTGCCTTAAATATCGCAAAAATGCCCATTTTCCCCCTATTTTCATCTTATTTGCTAAATTACTGGATTACAAATCCACAAATATGCTGTTTTTTTTTCTTTTTAAACTTTATTTTGCATGAAAATAAAAATTCCGATTCGTATTACAGCTATTCTTACACAGAAAATATGAGCTTTTTATTTGTTACCTATGCATGGAAACAAAATTTAGAACATTTTCAATTATTGTCAATATCCATCCTAGTTGAAGTTGACGCTTGTGGTTCTGATGATCTTGTTTTCTTCGTAGGTTGTTCATATTCATGGTCTCAGTCTGCATCATCATCCGAGTTAGACATAATATTCAAGGGCATGTTTTCTTCAGTATGTCCACCAATTTCAGTGTCATCTTCATCTTCGGTACTTTCATCTTCAAACTGCATAAATTTAGAACTCCACCAACAAACCTCCGCAAGAAATGCATCTAATTTTTTGCTTTTGAATCGCATTTCTGTTGGTATGGTCAGCTGGTGGGACGTCTCTCTCCTTGTTCGTCCAATTCCTAACGTAATTGTGCCAAAAAGGTATCAAGGTGGAAATGCATGAATTGTAATTTTATCGTCATGGATGCATTGATTTTTTTCAGTATAATACAGCAACTCCTTCGAAATTAGATGCATTGCTTGCAGAAGTTATTTTTCGGGCTACTCTCAGATGCAATTCTCAGAATTGAGTCCCAAATCAATGAGCGGAAAAATGTTGTACTGTGTAATATGTAGCTCCTCTAAAAATTCAGTTGATCCAATCGGAAACATAATTATTAAATATTTGAACAATTCGGTTGGTGAATATAATTTCTGTGTGTAGAAAACTGTATGATGCAGTTCTATTCCTAGAACCAAAAATAGGGAGTATTATTTATAGCTGCGGTACCATGTTTATAATGAGAACCGTACTCCCTGCGTATGCATTATTTATAACTCTGTTTTTTTTAAGTCTGCGGGTATGTACACTCAGAAAAAAATCGCCAACCGAATTGTTCTAAAGTTTAACAATTGTATTTTCGATTGTATCAACAGAAATATTATAGCAGTTAACCATTTTCTATTGCGATAAAATATTTACTTTGACGACAACAAAATTGTGTTCATAATCACGGTTGGCAATAAATTCGGTACGCACAATGAATCTCTTTTCTGCGTGTACTATATTGATAAAATCATACTTTATAATTCACCTGAAGTGGAATTGTTTTTAATTTATCATTTAAATGTTGAAATAATTTAGCACAATGTTTTTGACATCGCCTTCTTTGGTCCAGATTCATTTCATTATTTTAAATATTCCTCTGTTTCATTCAAGGTTTGAAATTCTGCAAAACATCGTCATCATCATTCAATATCTTCATACATTTTTTCGCTTCTGAGCAAAGGCCTCGCCCATCTACGCACAATTTTCGCATGTACATCACTTCCTAAAATGCTTACTACGAGTTTGTATATTAAATGGCTCATTTTTAGTAGACTCTCATCATGTATCCATTTGTGGACTTGACCACTTCTTCAAAAAATTTTTGTAACCAATATTTTCTATATTTACAAATGCACTGACAACGTTCACTATAGACTAAACTTAACAACGTTTTTGCAAACAACTGCAGCCAAATATACGTCACATCGGGTAGATCTGGGGAACTCCCTCGTAACGTAACATTTTATGATGTCTACAGAAGTCAAAATCTGTGACAACATATTCTATGAGCAGCTGTCATCTATATTTTGCAGAAAAAAACAGTTAATAACACTGGAACATTTAGGGGTCATTGTCTGGCGGTGAGAAATTCTTATACATGATAAAAGTACTAAGCCAGTGTATTAAAACCACAAAAGACTCGACGTTCTCGGGCCAAACATTTTTGCATGATCTTTTATATCACCATAACTCAAGAGTCATTGATGGTTTCTCATGTTAATCTTCAGAAATAATATAGCTATGTTTTAAATAAATAATTTATAATATTAATTGGCTAGGCGATTTCTTGTGACCGATGCTTTGTTCTACCGTTTTATCCCGATTCGACCAAGCGTATATTAGTTGAAAAGTATTTCTTTTTAGCCGTTTTGCAGATTTACAGATTTTTTAATTTTTTCCTTTATTTTTAGAAAATTGCATTTAAATTTGCTACTAACACACACATAAAATTAAACAATGATATGTGTGTGTTTATTAAATTTGTTAATGTGTTCGTAATAAAAACGAGTTTGTTTTTTTATGTTGATTTGTGAATTGGCTATAATTGATTAGCATACCTTTAGGGTCTTTATTTAATGAAAAAATAAAATTTCCCAGAATTTGCACTCGAATTTCGAGGGCTGACATCTGCTAGTTTTTGTTAATTATAAAAAAAAAATAGAATAAAAAATACTGATGTATATTTGATTTAATATTAAAAATCATAAAAAGTGTGTTTTTGTTGTTGTGACCAATTGTTAATATTTAAATTAGATTTAAAAGGAGGGGTTACCTTACGGGCTGTTTTGGTCAATAATCTGTTTTTATGTGTAAATAAAAATCAATTTAATATCATGTTTCTGCTCGACGTTTCGTTTGCTTTATTCAAACTTCCTCAGGAGCGTAAATTTATTACAAAATGATTCTTTGTTACATCGTCAGGGAATATAATTTGTTAAATTTATTTATTTATTTATTTGGAATATAATTTGTAAAATTATTATAAAATGATTCTTTGTTACATCGTCAGGGAATATAATTTGTAAAATTTATTTGTAAATAAAAAACTGGACATACTACACAGAATTTTAAAAAATATAAATAAATATTTTTAATAAATATTGACAACACAGTACACGCAAAATCACAGGTCTAACTTAATGTAGTATCACAGAACTTTAACTTCATCACTCATATAATAATACGCCAGACTACGTTATGTTATGCAAAAAATTGGTTTAGAAAAAGTGGAAAATTTAAATTTGAAGATTTCATTCGATAAAGTTAGTCCACCTTGATTTGTTGAGGCCATTTGCTGAAGAATGAAATGTGATATCATTGCTGGTTCTTCAGTTAGAAATCTAAGCAAACAAACATGAAAGTAAGGAATAAAATACAAAAGATTAAAAAACAAAGTTTGGCCTGAGAACACCAATCTTTTTAGAATATTTGCTAAACTGGCCTTGTACTTTAACCCTGACTTGGAACTTCGCAGCCGCCAGAATGGCAATTTTTCTGTCTAATTAACTCAATCTTTACGAAAATGAGTAGGAATTGTAGATTTTATTTTCAGATTGTGTGTTCGACATATAATGCAAAATTGAACAAGTAACTGGGAGAAGAGAGTTGTATGGGGAATAGGTTTGATCATAGACTGAAATTCTCCATTTAGATTGTCCAATAAAGATTATGTATCAAATTTCGTACAAACTATATTTTAATTGCCACTCAAAGTTGTCAAAGATAGACTGATAGACATATTTTTTAATCGAAATCCCAAACAGTTAAGTGATTTGCTGCAGATACTAATCAGAGAGCTGTTGGGTTTAGAAAATATATGCGAAATTGCCTACCTCTTCTTTTTCGCATTTGTTGGTCTCATTTTATCACTACGAGAAATAAACATAGTTTAGGCAAAACTCAAAAATGATATTAGTGTACATCAAATTCGACTTATTCTCATATAAGACTTTGTCTGGCGTTTCAATCTTTTCAAGTGCCTTAAAAATTTCATTGATTTCATGGCATCATCTTGCTAAAAACTGAACAGATTTTATTTGATATGGTGCTAAAGTACTCACCATGTAAGCTGTCATGTTAAATTTTCCCATTCGTAGTAGTGATTTTTTCAGGACTGATTTCATTTCCTTAGTTTGCGTTTTATTACCCAAAAAAAAAAAGTTTTTTTGTTTTTTTTTTTTTAACTTTAAGTGCATTTTATGTACGACGACATGTGTCCTGTTTAAAAGTACTTTGTGTGTGCTTTTGGTTCACAAAAAACAAAAAAGGAAAAAACATTATTTTTGTTTTTATTGACGATTTAAGCGATTGGTTTTGTAAATCCGCGAACGTTATAAATACAGATATTATATCGTAAGAACATGTTGTTAAAGTACTTGTTGTAATTTACATAAGAAGGAAATCATAATTTGCTAAATCACGGTGATATAAAAACTTTTTTTGTTCAATTCAGAGGAAACGTCTTTTGTAGATGTCTTGTCAATGTGGACACACTTAGTTCTGTTGATTGACATGTCCTCTGGGCGTTTATTTTGAATACGAGTATTTGTTTTTACGAAATAGTTGCTGTGTGTTAATGCTAATATAGATAGAGCACTAGGATCAGGAGAAGAGTAAGTAAGGGCCTGGCAAAAGGCTTTCGAAATCATCATTATATAAGGAATAATAACGCATAATTTCCAAGTAATGTGAAATAGCGTCAACGAAAAACTCATTGAAGCTTTCAGTAAACTGGGAGTTCCGTGACCTCACAATGATTATATTTTAACGATTTAAAACCAAGGAACATATATAATAGAGATGTGCAAACTGAAAATTTGTGACTTGAACAAAGGGACAATAAGCGTATATACAAAATTTGATTGGTCCAGCAACATATAAAATGTTGATAAACCGTATTCCATGCACACTGTTGTTGGCGAATTTTGTGAGACAAGAATTTAAAAATAATATAAGAAAAATTTTAAATTAAAAATTTCTCATAAATTTGAAAAAACTGAAATAAAATTAATAAAAAAAAATAACAGAAATAAATAATAATCTAACCTATAAAAACAAAGTTTTTATTATAGCTCTTTTTTCCTTATGCATATGAGTTTTGAATCTCTCCGTGACTGTGCCTGACTTCACGTGACTTTTTAAGATAAATCTTTGGTCACAACAGGTCTATGGAACAAGTTTCAGATTGACTGGATGAGGGGAAATCCATTTTAAGTCTCTCCGTGACTGTGCGTGACCATGCGTGACTAAGTCAAAGTTAATCTTTTTTCACAGCAAGTGTATGGACCAAGTTTCAGATCGATCGGATGAGGGGAAATGACATCTAGATCACTCCGTGACTGTGCGTGACTAAGCGTGACTGTGCGTGACTATCCCAAAATTAATTTTTAATCACAACAAGACTGTTGGCCTAGCTTCAGATCAATTGGATAAGGAGGAATGGGGTTGACCCACGACAGACAGACAGACAGACAGAGAGTATGAGTTAAAAGTATATTTTATTATACCCTATACCACTATGTGGTTTGGGTTTAATGACTTTGTGCTGATGTTTGTAACAACTAAAAATATTTGACCTAGACCCATTTTTTATTATACCGATCGACTCCGAATCACTTTCTGAGTCGATTTAGCGATGTCCGTCCGTCCTTCCGTGTGTGTATCCATGTAAACCTTGTAATCAAACTACAGATCACAAATATGAATATATTTTGATGAAATTTGGTATATAAGCTTTTATCGGCCATATGATGAACGCTATTGAAATTGGTGAAATTCGGTGCATGTTCAGACCTAGTCCCCATACAGAAGAACCGTATGAAATCGACATAAATTGCCATAAGATCCAAATTATCATATAGATCTCAGTCAAATTGAGTTTGTATGTGGTTATTATATACATTAATCAGTAGTCCAAATAAAATCCCTATAGGACAATTCTTAGTCATAGGCCCCTATAGAGCAGCTTCCCGATCTTCACTTAAATCAATCAAAAAACAAAAATATTGCACCGCTGTTTTTCAAAATTGGTTTGTATATATTTTTTCAAAATATAAGTGACTACCATTTTTCAAAATGTAAGTGACATTACCAAATATGGTCAGGATTGGTCTAGTCTCCATATAGATATTGCACCCAATATGAACTTTTTCATATCTGCAGCCAAAAAAAAAATAATAACAATGCCACTTAAATTTGGCTTATGCTTATTTTCTATATCCAATTAGTTGGACCGAAGAAATAGGGTCTCTAAACCATGGTTAAGGGTAGCGTATAGTCGGTCTATGCGGAAAGTATGTGAAAAAATATTGTAAAAATTTGAAAATATTGCGAAAAATTAAGGTGAATTGGAAGAAAAATGAGTTAAACATTTTTTTTACAAATTAGCTTCCATTTCAATAAGAGCAAAATATTAGGTAAAGTATAGTTAAATGCGTATAGAATTGTGCCGTTTCTGGAAACACAATTTTAATTTCTTTTCCAGCCAAGGATGCAGCAATGTTGGCTGTATGGAAGAGAAATTTAAAGTTGGACGATACTTTCAATCCCAACACCCAAGACCCTGTGTGTAATCTGCATTTAGCTCCGGAATGTTTGGAATTGAAATGTCTAAAGAAATGAGCAAAACCCATTGCAGATACATCCGATATTATGGAGGTAACGCAACAGTCGAATAGAATAAAGGGAAAATGTGTTTATTTGGAATGCGATGAGAAACAGGAGAACATGCGCTTGTTTGCCTTTCTTAAAAATGAGGATTTATACAAATTATAGAAAAGAAGTTGCCATTTGGAGAATGTGGATTGTTCGAATCATCTTGACAATACTGATGTTGGAACGAAACGGCTGAAGAAAAATGCTGTCCCAATAAATAATTCATCGGGAATAGAAACGTTAGCAGAATATCATACCGAATCGGTACAGCGTGTGTACAACAAAAGGAAAATGGATGAGAATGATATAACTCTAGAGGAATTTGAGTTGTACTGACGCCAAGCTTAAATAGCTAAGGAGGAGTGAAGACGATGAAAGGAGAAGAAACATCGGTTGGGAGGAAAAGTTTGCTAGAGAGCGAAAAATGCACCAAAAGCAAATGTTTGCTGCACAACGGAACATAACAGCTCTATAGCTACAAGTAATGAAGCTTAGGGCAAAGAGTCTAAATGATATTGTACTAAGTCAAAGTGAAAGCAAGGAAGAAATTCTATTTGCAAAAATGATTGCACAAAAAATGCAAATATACAGTGATGAGGATGAAGTGATTGCTCAAAATATAGAGTATACCTCTGACGAAACTTAAGGATCCGCATCTAAATCTAACTAGATTCGAAAGGATGAAAGTTTCGAGATCAGCTCAACTGCTGAGTTAGAGTATGGCTGCAGCAATTAAAACTATTCTTCGACGAAGAATTGTTTAGAAAAGTGCCGGGTATGCTTTTTTTCATAGAACAGTTCAATAGAATGTTCGATGTGCTAAATGCGAAGAATATTGGGGACAGAAATCCATACAGGAGGCTATATTATAGGAATGAAGGCGAAATAACAGACTTCATTTTGATGTTTATCGAATACATTTAAATTTGCAGGTCTTTGGAGTAATGAATGTATCAATGGCTTCATCCTTACACTACGGAGTTTCCTTGACTTAAGCCAAAATTTTTTTAAGAATTATAAAGAAATAAATTTCATTTTGTACGGTAAATTTAATCAGAACACGCTAGAAAATTTTTTTTTCAAGATACTATCGAAGGATGGTTCAAACGATCACCCTTCGATAAATGAATTACAATATATTCCAGCGCAACTGATACCGATAAAGATAATACCTTTCAAACATAATTCAGCGCATAAAAATGGATGAAAAGGACGATGACATCATGCTTTGATGGGCAGCAGCAAATGAAGAGTCTAAGCATTTGCCTGACCAAAAGTCCATATTAAGAAACAATCTTAATATTGCAATATCAACGGAAGAAGCGAACATGGACAATGATACCGTTGATATTAATCAGGAAATTGAGATGAGGGACAATGAATTTTTTAAAAATTGCTAATAAAATCATATGTGGAAGATGTTTGGAAATAGCAAAGGGACCAGCAACACCATTCCTATAGAACAAGTTTTTCAATTTGGATAAAATTGTAGGGCCAACTAAATATAATACGGAGCTCTCTTCTGAATTTATACAAAGTTCTTCGTTAAAAGTTACCACGTAATAAACTTGAGGCAGTCGATAATGAATAAACTGGATTATGATATGACTACATCGCAATTCTCTGCATGGTTAGATGTAGGTTTTCCCTGCAGATTACATCGGAGAGCACTTTAAGATTTTTATATAACTGATTTGTTATATAAAAACTCTAAAACATTAGTTGATACTCTTATTTTAAGAAGTTGATAATTTTTTTTAATCAATTTTGGAGAACTATTTGATGCAATAAATGATTAAAATGATTCACACAACTTTGATTTTTAGTCCATATTTAATAAGTATTAAAAATTATTTCTTTGAATACTTCTACCAATTTAGCGTTGGAGTATGGAAAGATATGGAATATGTCTTGATAACCTAAAAACGGATATTAATTGACTTACTTGTACTTGCTTAAATACCAAATTAATCAGTTGTGTCTTGTTTTTCCATTTCTTAAAATGGGTAATAGCATTTTAGTAGTGAAAATGAGAGATTTTACTCAATTAACTACTGTTTGATAATTTGTTTGTTTCTTTCATCATAATAATAATAGCCCAGAAAAATTTTACCTGACGTATAGATGGCGGTAGTAGTTTGAAAAAAATTACTTTGGTGAAAACTGGCAACCTTGTAAAATACATATATGATTTAAGTTTCAAAGCGCCGCATGGTTTATTGCTTTGTTTGGGACAAAAAGAAATAAACGACCTCAGTGAATTAGTAAACATGGAAAAAAATTGGTCTTGGTTATGTAGTTCAATACTTTTATTTAAAAAGTCCCACTCCAACCAATTCTTCCTACTTTGGCGGAGTCTGTTCCTTCATTTAAGGCTATAAAATAATGGGTGGCAAAGTTTAAAAGAGGCCGTACATGCTGCCAAGACGAAACCGTAGTGGTCGACCAATTGAGGTGACCACGACAAAAACTGAAATGATAGGCATTTCAAAAAGTGTTATACATCGCATAAATATTCGAAAATCTCGAGATAGGAAATCGCTCCGGAATATGAGAAAAGAGTAATTCCGTACAAACGTCAACCATAGGTCCAATTTTAAAATTTTAATTTAAAGAATTTTTATTGATACCACTTCAAAGAAAACGAATATAATAATAGTTTGTTAGATATATTTTTGAGTATTTTTATAGCCCTATTCTTCCAATAAGAACGGAAAAGTGTAATTATATATTTTTGAAAATAAAGGCAGTCTATCTCATTACAAAATACTTATTTTTACTATAATTTATTTTGGAATTCATGCTTTTTATATGCTTTATTAATAAACTAACTCTTATAGTAACTATTTACAAATGTTTCCTATTTGTCATACAAATAACTTCATGTAAATAAAATGATGTCTGCTAGTTGTCATGTCTGTCACGACTGATTTTTGCCCCAAATCATTAATAACAATTATACTTTCTCATACTTTCTAATGGGTCCTTCAGGTCCGTCTGCATAATTTTTTATATTTTTATGAACAATGAAAAAGTTTTATTGTATAATATTAGATTAGAAAGATCACTGAATATCATATCTTTCACTATGGAATTAGCCTAAAGTGTTTGCTTACAATTTAACAAAAAAAGCAGCGTCGTTAAGATGTTTCAATAGAGTGTTAGGTGAAGTTTCACCGCAATGAAGCCGAGTTTATGTATCGATTAGTAACCATGGATGTGACATTGGCTCACTACTACACACCTGACACAATCAAAAGAGTGGACTAAAGTTGGAGAATCGTGTCCAAAGAAGGCGAAAACAGTGCATCTACATCTGTTTTAGGGATGCGCTTGAACAATGTTATTGATTATATTCAATGACGGAACACACCCAATGGGAAGAATTATGCTAACCGATTGCAGTGTTTACGTGATGGAAAAAAAGTGTTGTTTCATCAAGATAATGCACCAGTTCACACACTGAATGTTCACACACACATCCAATATTGCGATGTCCAAAATCTACTTAAAACTATAATTATCTTTTACAAACTTAAAAAAATGACTCCATGGCAAAAGATATACCAACAATGGTGAGGTACAGTGTGGTAAATGTTTTTTTAAGGAGCCAACCCCTTCTTACTATAAACACAGTAAGAACGCGCAGTGGCGCCTTCCCCAAATAGTGTGGCGAAAATCAAAAATTTGATAGAAGCATTCAGTAAAATCAATAAATGTATAGGATAGAGGATTTCTCACAGATTAAGAATCAATATACGGTTTCAAAATCGGTTAAAAATTATGGATGATAGAGCTCCGCAAAGTCAGAATTTTTTTAGCTTTTAGAAAAAGGCGCAAAATTTTTTGGAAAAATTCCTCTTTCAAATTAAATTGTAGGTGAACTAGTTAACACATTAAAATGTATTTTTATATTCTATAAAACAAAGTAAAAATTATGTTATTTGATCGTTTACTCTTTCTACAGTCTCAGTTTTCAAATATACTATATTTTAGTTTTTTTTTTTTTTTTTGATAGAATCTATAATATTAATAGGCTAGGCGATTTCTTGTGTTTTGTTCTACCGTTTTAGCCTGATTTAGAGCAAACTTCTATTATTTGAAAGGTATTTCTTTTTAGCGGTTTTGCAGTCTTACAGATTTTTAAATTTTTTCCTTTATTTTGAGTAAATTGCATTTAAAGTTGCTACTATCACATACATACATAAAATTATACAATGCTATGTGGGTGTTTGTTAAATTTGTTAATGTGTTTGTAATAAAAATGAGTTTTTTTTGTTGATTTCTGAATTGGTTATAATTGATTAGCATACCTTTAGGGCCTTTATTTAATGAAAAAATAAAACTTCCTATAATTTTCACTCGAATTTCGAGGGCTGGAATATGCTAGTATTAATAAAAATTTAATATTAGTTTAACATGTTATATTAGAGTGGTATTTTATTCAAGACTTTTGGACTTAAACAACATGTATTTTGAAATTATAAGTCCTTTGAGTGGTTAATTAATAAAGTTTTATTGCGAAATTTGGAATTTTGAGAACTTTGGGTGTTTTTTTTTTATAACAAAAAAATCGGCAAATAGGTCCGAAAGTGGTCCGATTTCATTAAATTTTTACAGTGTTTTTAGGCATTATTTTTGTAATTTTTTTTAAATATAATACAGAAATTAACAAACTTTGCATCTTTTGTGGCATTTTGACCCAATTTTGAAGAAAATTTATACGGGGACTAAGTCCAAACGTGGACCGATTTCAAAGATTTTTTACAGATCTCGTCACTGGCCTAATAAACCCTTATGATTCAAATTTCATTGCAATAGAATAACATTTGCTAGATTCAGTGGCATTAAAACCAATCTTTAAGGAAGATTTCTATGAGGACTAGGTCTAAACATAGCTCAATTATAATAAATTTTAGTAAGGTTCGTCTTTGGGTCTAAAACACTTTAAGTTCCAAATTTCAGCACATTATCTTTACATTTGCTACAAGTAATATTAGCACCAATATAATATTAAATTTTAATAGGATATATTGAAGCCCCCTGTGGCCCTAACACCCTCCTCCAACAATCATTTTAAAGGTAACGAAATCGTCTTTAAAAATCATTTCTAATTTTTAAAATATCTTAATTGGTTTAAAAGTTATGATATTTGCAACGTAAAAAGTCAAAAGGCCCCACTGTGCGACGCTACTGAATATGGCTTGGAAAATGGTGTATCGAACTAAAAGGAGCTTTTGTGAAGAAATAAGGAAAATATTCCCAATTTTATTACGTTTTCTTTGTTCTGTCAGATTATTCTGGAATCAACCTCTTAAATAGCAAAGATCTCATCCGTTGTATGCAATTATCCTGCTTATTAAGCTTTCATCAAAAAGCGCTAAATCCATCTCCAAAGGCGCTAAGTAAGCCATGCCATGTTAAGATGCTAGGCCTAAACCATCAGAAATTTGCACTAATTTCTAAAGCGTCCAGATAGCTTATGCAGCAAATCTGTAAATATCATATATCTTCGAATACATTAGATATATTTTTTATTTAGTTAGAGAAATATTTCTTTTATAAAAAAAGAAAAAACCTACACCAGACTAGAAAAAATCAACATTAATTGTTATCTTTTAAGTAAACCGCAAATACCAATATTCTCAGTGACAATTTTGATACATAAAAAAAAAAAAAAAAAATACAAAAAAAGACAAAACAAAAAAAAAAGTTGACAACAAATGTAACCGCATTCTTTTTATTGAATTTCGTAAAAACCATAAAATTGTCTCGAGAAATGTCGTGTGAAATCTATGATAAGGAGTGAGAAATGGCATATAATTTTTAAGACAGCAACAAAACCAAACAATTATGTTTTGAGGCGTTTTTATTCTAAACAAAAGTAAATCAGTCAAATGTACGGAGCTAGTAGAATGAAAGTGTAGACTAAAAAAGGTTGTTTGGCGTAAACGCCCACATGATTTGTATATGTATTTCTACAGAGGAAAGACAACAAAACGTGTACATGACGACAAGTGTAATTAACACAAAAGAGTAAAATTCAACAAGTAGTGTTGAGCATTTAATTATTTTGTTCAATTGTTAATTGTGTTCTTTAGTTGTAGTCCTTTCTTGAAACAATTAACTCACAGGATATTATAGCAGTATGTATGTTATTGCTAAATTTTTTGTTTGTATTTAGTTTTTCTGTCTTTTTAGTTCAGCTTTTTCCCCAGTCCGTCAAAAAAAACCATTTTAAAGTCCTTTTTCTTAATGTTGCAGGTGTAATCTTTTTAAATTTTACTTCTTAGCACTGGACTCACCCATACTTCCAAATGTGTTGGCCGAGTTTAAGCATGTATTTAAGGATTTTTGCGTAATTTTTTTTTTTTTGGTTGCCTGTATTTCACTTGTTCGTATGAACGTATTTAGTTCGCGCGCAATGCTTGAGTTCTGGCCTCACGCACAGCAGGTGTATTCAATCGAACGTCAAATAACGCGTAAATACTCTACTATTAGTTAGTGTTGTTACTGTTGAGTTTTTGTTCTTATTGCTGTTGTTGTTGTTTTTTTTTTAGCTTATGCTCAAATGATGTGTCTCTTTCATTATTTTCGTATTGATTATCCTCTTCTTAAGAATATGCCAGCTTGGTGTTGTTGTTGTTGTTGCTGTTTGCATTTGGCTTCAAATGTCAATATTTGATTTCTTAAGCTTTTGTTAGTCTTTCTTATTATATGTTTTGATAGTGGATCGTGATTGCAACTTTGTTATTAATTTAATATCAATGAGAAAAAAACGGAAGAGGGTCCTTTTGTGCATTTATATTTAGTCTTTAAATTAAACAAAAAGTTTTCATATACTACATTGTATGAAAAATGGATTTTACAAAATGTTGTTCTGATATATTCTTGGCCCTCTAATTTTCAATGTTTTTAATTATTTGGAATCCCACAAACTCAATTGTACCACATTATTACAAGATTTGTTCAAGCTAAATTATATTAGACACCATTCATGTTTAACTAATTCGAGAAGAGTTAACGCAAAAGGAAATATGTGTTCATTAAAAAAATGGTAAAAAAAAAAAAAACGTAGCACCTGAAGAAGTAAAACATATCTTTGACTTGTGAATATAGAGTTCTGCTTCACATAGTCTTGTTAGAGAACGCAGGTGGTCCAGGTATAATACGTTTGTGCTAATGTTTGTAACTAACAAAAATATTTGACCCAGACTCTCCTTTTATTATAGTCGATTTAGCGATGTCCATCCGTCTGTGTGTCCATGAAAAAACTTGTAATCAAACTAAAGGCCGCAAATATGAATATATTTTAATGAAATTTAGTATATGTATATAGTAACCCCGGTCTGTGGAGTTGTCAAAAACGTTACAGCTCCGACTTCATCCGCTGAATTTGTTAAGGTCACTCCGATTCCGACTCCGACTCCTACTCCAAATCTGACTCCGATGATAAATATATATAGACATATTTATAAAAACAATAATATCAATATAACATTTATTTTTTGAAATATTTTCTATACTTCTATTAATTCCTTTAATAACACAGTGCAGCACTAAAATCTTGAACCAATTGAGACCCCCAAAATCTGAAAGCTTATGATGGTTGAAGAAAAACCCTAGCTGGATTTTGAATTATTAGCTAAGGTTTTTTTTAATTCATTTTTGAAGTTTTCGACTTGGGGTTGATTTTAGTACAGTTTTCAAAAAACATGTACTGATTCTTAAGTCTATATCTCGTGAAGTGTTCGATATATTGCTTGTCTCTCTTTTCGCAAATTTTTAGCTCTTAATCAGATCTAAAATTTTTACCTTGAGATAAAATCAAAACAACAACAACATCTTACTCAAAACAGCAAAACTGTCAAAAAATCGTAAAATTTCGTCATAGATTTTTATTGTTGATGATAGAAAATATAAGGACAATTTAAATATTTTAAAATAGATATTTAGAAAAATTGATGATTTTGAACATAAGGAATGAAAAATAAGGACACTTCAAATCTTTTTAAATATATATTGAAGTTTAGTCGTCGCATTCGGAGCTAGTCTCATCATCTGAACACATGTTTCCGACCGTTTCTCTAGCTTTATTTTCGTATGAAAATACATTATGGCTAGACCAGCATACTTCCCCAGCATCGCATCTACTTTTTTTTCTCTTTGAACCGCTTTTCCATCGGGATGGTTTCTTGGTGGAAGCGCTCACTTTGCTCATCAGTTTCTGTTGGCAATTGTTTTTCGAACTCTGCTAAATGATTATTTTAAAAGTGAAGTTTTAATGTCATTATCACACCGATTGCTTGGAATGGCTTAAGCATATTTTTTACTAAAACTTTCCATTCGTCGTCTCGATTTTTTCCTAAGACTCTTTCTATAACTGCCTTAAGTGCGCCCCAAGCAATTAAGTCGTTTCCGTGTAAAACCATATTGAAATCTTCACTTTTTGCCAACTTTCGAATGTCTGGGCCATTCAGTACACCTGTTTGAAGCAAAAAAAAAGGACATTACCAGCTTTTATTTTTTGACCACTGAGACTTGAAAAATTTTTCTTAAGTCAGTGAAATACGTTGTCCTTATTTTTTGTTACCGTCTCTACTAAACTTCTTCGTGATTCCTAAGTTAATATGCAGCGGTGGTAACAACATGTCACTTATATTTTTTACTAGTGGCTCTACTGTCATGTCTAAAGTGGCAACTTTTACTCCCGACTTTCGTTTTTTCCAAGTGTAGTGATCGACTTTTGCGCGTTTGTCACAACGGCACCACCCTTTATGCCTTGCAAAATATTGACAACTTTAAGGTCGTAGCAGGTTTTCCATAAATTATCTGCGTATTTAAGGTCTCTTAGCAAAATTTCCATTGTTGCATAGCACTTCTTTAAGTCTCTGGTAAATGCTAAAGGCATTGAGAGCTTCAGGTTCATTTTAAGCAGTAACACTGCTTTTAAACTAGTGACTGAGCTATCGATGAGCAGTCGCCAGTCTTCAGCGATATATTCTAATCCCATTTCATTGGCTAATCCTTTTATGTTGTTGCAGTAGGTGTAAGAGTTTTCGTCGTTAACGCTGTAAAACTTTTGACGGTGTCTACTTGGTGCATATGTCGCTGCGACATGTCTTCAATAAAAAACTCAAAGGGCCCCAAATATTTTCATTATTTATTTCATAGCATTTTTAATTTCGATAAACATAAAGTGATTTCTTGGTCCTTTATTGAATTTTTGATGACTTTGTGGAGCTATAGCTATGTGAAGGAGTCATCAAATCAAATCAGCTATCTTTTTGTCATATATTGTCTGGTCGAGTTCGTAGAAATTTCTGAAATAAGTGTGAAAAAACCTTTGAAAAATTTGACGAAATTTTACGTTTTTTGACACTTTTGCTGTTTTGAGTAAGATGTTGTTGTTTTTTTTTTGATTTTATCTCAAGGTAAAATTTTTAGATCAAACTAAGACGTAAAAATTTGGTGGAGAGAGAAAAGCAATATTTCCAATAGTTCACGAGATATAGACTTAAGAATCAGTACATGTTTTTTTTAAAATGTACTAAAATCCTACTCCCAGTCGAAAACTTCAAAAATAAATTTAAAAAAACGTTAGCTAGTAATTCAAAACCCAGCAAGGGTTTTTATTCTACTATCATAAGCTTTCATATTTTGGGGGTCTCAATTGGTTGAAAAATGTGCTACTGTGTAATAAACAAAATACTGTAAGACCGGAAACTTAAAATAACAAAACTTTAAATAAAATAACAAAACTTCAAAAAATAACTTTGCCTTTAGAAATAGGATAGCCTCAATAACACATGGCTTCATTGATGCTCCCAAATGGGATCTGATGATTCCGAGTGCCGAAGATAGTACTATTGCGGACAAAGTTGTCAAAGCAGCACCCTGGATAATCTCAAGGTACTTTGCATCTTTGCAACTTACTCTCATGAAATAAATTAAAAGCTGCTGATCCGAAAAATATTGCGCCGAAAATTTCGATGAATTTTTTTTATTTGAAAAATTATGTGAATTTTTCATGCACTTGCAATAACGACTCCAGTACAAACAGCACGACTCCGACTCCACAACTTTGATTCCGCCTCCGACTTCACTGCCCTGATATACATATACTTTTAAATTGATCGTAAGATCCAGCTTAGGATATATATTTATTGATAAAACTTGTTGTTTAAATATTGCATAAATTTTTTTAAATTTAGTTTTTATATTGTTGTTAAGTTGAGCGTCAAGTATAAGTATGTTTAGTTGGCCGTGTAAACGGGCTCTTAGCTGTGCACATATTTTTCTGTGAATGAAGAAAAACTAAGAAGAAGAATATAATTGCGAGTTGAAATTAGAATTGATTTTAATTTCTTGGCAATGAGTCTGGCTGGTTACCTAACAACCACATGTATTTTATTGATATAATAAATTTTAATTAAATAAGAAAATAAAATAACACTCTCGGTATCACAGCCTTTATTTATTTTTAAAAGTCACAACAATATATTTTTGAGAAAAGTAAGTGAATTTACTAAATATGGTCATGATCGGTCCACTTTTGACCTAGTCTCCATATAAAAATAACATCAGACATGATATTTTTCATATCTACACGCTACAATTAACCAGTTATTGCCTTGGCAAAGTTGGATCCAAGACCTTCTCTCGAAGCGCATGATGCAGGGTATCGTATAGTCAGTTTATAATTTTGTTATGTGCTTAGAATGCGAATGGTTATGGAGGCGAAGGTTGGATATATTCAACTCTCAAGAAAAGTAATAGTACCCAGCCAAAGTGAATTCAGAGCATCCGTTATTATATTAGGAATTACATATCTACATATATCGAGAATTTAAATAGAATAAATAAAAAAACCGAAATACTAAATTTAAAGATTTTATGTTACGAAAGGTTTATATTAAAGTAAGAGAAACTAACTTTGGGTTAATAAAAGGTAATAAAAAATATATGTATAGTGAAGACTAAAAGTTTATTTTAAAAAAGTACCATGAAATACACATACAAATTGTTTTAGAAAATATCTTTCCCAAGCACTAGAAATGTACAGTTCACAGAATCCACACAAGACATATTGCAGCCTATGACAAGCACATGTTAAATTGTCCTGATGCCAATTTTCCCAATATCATAATCCAAGAATAGTAGCAATTTATCTTTTTTGTAAATAAATATTAAAAATGGCAAGTGGCTCTAGGAAATATCACCCAAAAAATAAAAAATTAATAAGTAAGATAATTATAGTGGCATTGTTATTAATGTCGATATGAAAAAGTTCATATCGGATGCTATATTTATATGGGAACTAGTTCGAAAAATCCACTGATCCTGACCATATTTGTTAACTTCAGTTATACAAACCTGAGAAAAATCTGTGCAATATATATATATATATATTTTTTTTTGATAGATTTAAGTGAAGATCTGAAAGCAGCTTTATATGGGGGCTATGACTAAGAATTGTGATATGGGCTTATTTTTGGACTACTGATAAATGGATGTAATAAAGATACACAAACCCAATTTGACCGAGATCTGTAAGATAATTTGGATGTTATGACAATTTAAGTGGATTTCATGGGGGTCATTTGTATGGAGACTAGGTCTGAGCATGCACCGATATTCACCAATTTCAACAGCGTACAGAACGTGATTCTGCATCGATGGGTATAATAAGAGATGGGTCTCGGTCAAATCTTTTTGGTACAAAAAGTTATTATACCCTGACCACATAGTGGTAAATGGTATCAATGAAAAATTAACCGAAAAAATTAAAAATCGCAAAAAAACTGCAATTTGCTCATAAATATGAAAAATGGCCCACAAATATGAAAAAATCAAAGAACGCTCAGATGTTAATCAATATTTTCCATATGAAAATTCACTCTATTAAACTTATGCATAATTAAATATATATATATTTATATAAATTAGGGAAATCAAGGATTTTCAATTTTTATACACCGATGGATCCAAAACTGATTGATTGTTCAGTAACATTTAGCATTACAACAGAAAATACTATTATTAAAATTTCAAACTTACCAATATATGAAGCTGTAACATATGTGAAGAATAAACAAGGAAAATTTGATATATACTCCGACTCTCTATCATCGACGCAAGCAACACAGAATGTTTCAAATAATGGGTATTACATTTGCAACATTAGGAGCATTTTATCTCAGCCGAATAAAGGGAAACGAATTTGCGGATCTTGCCGCCAAGAATGCTGCGAAACATATTTTAAATTCAACTCAAAACTTCAGTCGAAAAGACTTGCTAATATTAGTTGACAGAAACTAAATAAAAAAATGGAGAAGACCTAATTTTTGACGCAGCATATAACTGGCATATGAATATTAATCGAAATATGAAAACCATTTACAGCTACATGAACGACAATCTTCTTATATATATTTACGCTGATCCCTGACTCACTGACTGACTGACTGATTCTGTAACGCTTAAATAATACACACACATAGCACTGCATACAAAGCTATGGGAAATACACAAACAAAATTTAATCTTTCTCATTTTGTACAAACCCACACACAATTTTATCTCTTCTTTGTTACCGACCAGTGCTGCTAATAAAATCTTCTGAAAAACAACAATTTTGGAAACTAAATCGCCAAAATTGTCATTTTTAAAACAAGAAATTGACAAGAAAATTTTACCGCTTATAAAACTCGAGAAAATATTACAAAAGGAAGCAATAAAATTTATTTATATCATTCATATTACGAATATTATTACAGCATTGGTTATTTCTATATATAAAAATGTGTTAGTGGTGAAATTTCAACGAAAAACATTTAACACAGCAATCAACTAAATAATTTTATTGACATGTATCTATAGCTGAAACATATAATATAGGTTTAAAGTATAGCCGTAATTAAAACTTAAATCTTAAATGGAGATGCTATTCAAGGTGTCTCCGTTTTGAAACGACTTGACCCAGAATTAAATCTATACATATTTTGTAATTTACATTTACACTGAACTAAAACTATCAATTTTCGATTTACAACCCATTAATTTTTAAATCTTGAAATTTTTTACTACTGAAAATTTAAAGTCTTCAATCATCATTTTAAGAAATTTAACAAATCATTTTAACAAATTGTAAAATCGTCAAAATTAAAATAAGTTGTCAAAATTAGCAGCACTGCTAACGACAATAGCACTACATATGCAGATTTCGTGTTACATATGGAATAAGATGAACGCAAAAAATGCATCAAAAAACTAATATCTATTCAAATTCTTCCTTAAATTCCCTTTGTTGGTCAATGAAAAAATTCTGCAAAAAAAGTAATGAAGGAAATTTTAAACATTTTTATTTTTCTCATTTAACGTCATACATACTTTTTTTTATCAAACTAAACTTTACCGTTTGTCTGTTTTGTTTTTCATCTCAAAATTGTTTTGAATTGTTAGGAGTGCTTTCGCTCAGGTTCTCTGATGGCCAGCACTTACCAAAGAGTATGCTTTTTTTGATAAATATTTGAGAAAAAAGAGATCTTCTATGTGGATTTTGTTGTTGTCCAACGTATGATTTCGTTTAAAGCTCTGTATTGAAAAGCACTTGAAAAAATAGTGCAATATTAAGTTTAAAATTTAAATTATTCTGACTTTGCTTAATTAAATTATATTGCAATTTCAGAAGAGAGGTGGGAAAATAATTTTTTTTCACTCATAATATTAATTTTTGCATAATTTGCTTTCAAAAAATTTAGACAATCATAAATTACATAAATATGTAGGTATATTTAGATTTTAATTTCAATAATTTATTGAAATTATCATAGAAGAATTAAAGGTGATTTGGAATAATAATTTTGTTTTTTAAGTTAAACTAATACACCCTTATTTTTTTTTTTTTATTTTTTTTGGATTTATAGATAACTGGAAAAAATGTTCGCTTTTTACAATTCACATTTATGATGACATATGAAATATTGTTTTCTCTTTTTTGTAGGTGTATTGGTGTTTGCACTTCCTTAAGGGGTGGCAGGTTTTAAAACCTTTTTTGCGTTTCTCTTTCTGAATGCACAACATGTCGAGAGTGTTGTGTCAAAATTTTAAGTAAATCAGAGCAAAACTTAAGAAGATACAGTGTTTCCAGCGACCGGCCTTATACGGTATATAGATATAAATCGTAGTATATAAATTCGAAGTCCGCCAACATCATAACTCAAAATCTACTTGACCGATTCTTTTGCAATTTTAGACACTATATCGACACATAAATCATCAGGTAACCACGAAAAGTTTTTTTAATTCCATTTTCTTTCCCATTTTTTAAAAACAAATTCCCGAAATTGTATAGCAAAAATCGTTTTTCATTTCAAAATGCTGCCAAAAAAAAAAAAAAAAATAAATAAATTTAAAAAACTCTTCGTCACTACCACAAGAAACATGTCACCTTTGACACGCGTTTCGATTTTTTTTATTCCACATGATCCGGCAACGAGTTGTGATGTTCACCGCAAAACAATAACGCCTCCGGAGATTCGCTGTCACAGACTTATTTATTAAAATTTTTAATTGAAATTTTTTTCAAAAATTCTTCAAATTTAGTGCTATAACGTAGGATATATGAAACAAATAATCCAACATTATTCATGTCTTCAAAAAAGAATTATGAAAATACGACTTTTTTTAACTTTTAAAACCTTACCCCCCTTAAGAAACCTTTAGGAACCTTGCTCTAAAACTTTTTTTTTGCTATGCTGTTCAATTTTTCTACAATAAAATGGAGTTAGGTTATAGCGAACTCGGCGGGACCGGCCAAATTAGTTCCTTATAGACTAAGTTCGTTATAACCGTAGTATTTTTTTGATTTGTCCGAAGGGTTTAAAAAGTTTTTTTAGTTGAATAAGTTTATTTATTTTGGGGCATTTTATAAAGTTATAAAACATAAATTAAATTACTAAAAAGATACATATTAATTGTTTGTCTTAATAAGACTAAAATTACCGAGTTTCTATCAAAATAAAATATTTCTTTAAAATCATATAATATGAAAAACTCCTTATGTATAGAAGCAGAAAGTACAAATCAAAGGTTGGCTACTTGCAAAATTTTGCGAAAATATACATAAAAGGTCCTTTTACAAAACTTCATTTGAAAATCGAAGTTTTTCTTTTGTATCAAAATTAAATGAAAATAAAATTAAATTACATTGAAATTAATTTTTTTTAAATATATAAAATATACGAAAATTCTGAAATGGAAAAAAAATTTGTTTGTTAAAGTCAAAAATTTGATATAACCACTGTTCGCTATAAGAGAAGCAATTTGTATGAAAAATGTGATTGAAACTCTTGGGACCGAAGAAATTTTTCGCTATAAACAAAAATTTATTACAACCAGGATTCGTTATAAGCGAACTCCATTGTATTAAATTTTAATAATTTTGGGAATCTCCAATCTCCTCACTTTACCCGGCCTTCCCACGTTCAAGTCAAATTGATCACACATACAATAGTCAAAAAATTGTTAAGCAACTGTCCCACTGAAAAATTGAAAGAGAGAATTGAAACGTATGATTATTTAGTAAAAAAGTGTGAGTGCATTAAAACCTGAAAGCCAAAAATTTATCGTGTGAATGCCGGGTAATATCTTAAATATATTTACGCTGATCCCTGACTCACTGACTGACTGAGAGACTGACTGATTCTGTAACGCTGACCAAAATGATACGGTTCTAATTCCTAGGATTGATCTCGCCCCAACCGACACCACATTACCTTTCATATTAAAAGTTTCCAGTAATTCCTGCATACGCAATTACCATAAACAAGGCTCACGGCCAGTCATTTGATTACGTTGGCATTAATTTGGATTTCGCGGTATTTTCACACGGCTAACTGTATGTGGCTTTGTCACGATCAAAAGTTGCAAGCCAAGTTAAGATACGTATTCAATCGAACCCACAGCAAGGAAAACTATTAAATGGCCAACGATATTTCACACGAAATATAGTTTTTCAAGAGATTCTAAATTGAAAAACTTTTTTGCCAAATATTCTTATCTGTTTTGATACTTATGTATACAATTTCTACAAACACAATCTTTTTTCATATGTACATACATATGTAACAATATAATTTTCAATTTACTACTATATTAAAAGAAATTTAATTTATTATAAATTTTTCGTGTATTTAAATTTAAACTGTTTTATTCATAATTTTTAAACGGGCGCCTAGGCGCCACACAATCAACTAGTGTGTAAAATGTTAGTAGAGTAGATTGTACTAAATTCGAGCGATTACACATGGACATTTATTTAATAATAATACCACATCTTTCAGTAACTGTTACACCACATATCCCACAAATCCATCACATTTCCCTTGTGGCTGCCCGAAAACTAATAACTCCCGTAAAGCAATATTTCCAATTTCCGACACTTTGTAACCACTGTTCCATACTTCTATAGATAATATTGCTCTGTTGACTAAATTTTTCTTAATCTCAAATCTTTTTAATGAAATATAAACCATTTTGCATACGTATATACATATTAACTTTAAATTATTAAATAGATTTTTTTAATGTAAAGAGCTGAAGGCCTACGATGCTATTGCTCTCAATTACGTTTTCTTATAATTTGTAATTATAAATTAAACGAACAATAAATAAATAAATAAAAATTTATCTTTTTCGTTATGGAAAAATAGCCCATAAAATTTTATGATGAATCGGTTTTGCTTATGTAATGTATTGATATAAATACTTAGTATATAGTTATGAGTTGATTTGCAAATTAAAAGCTTCAGAAAAATCCAAAATCGTATTTATTTATGTATATTTCGTTGTAGCATGTAACGTTCAAATAAGAGCTAGAGAGATGTTATTTCGAGTTCGTGTAGCGATAGCATGCATTTCATTCCGGCTTCCGTCTCGTCGGCAATTGGGGGAGTTCGGTGCTACGACTTCTCGAGGGGAAAACTAGCATACCTACAGGCGAATTATTTTGTTTTTGCATGCAAAAAAAAAATTATATATATGTAGAAAGGGACTGAAAAGGGAAACCAAAGAGCGAAATAAAAAAAATAAAAAGTAAAACAAAAATGGAAACGGAAGTGAAGAAAAAAAAAAGTGAATTTTTGGAAAGCGAAAGTTTAGTTTGTTAACCGTGAGCGTGCGTAGACATTTACACGCAAATTTTCCCCTCCCAACCATGATCATGCTGAAAACGCAGGAATTATTATGCATGATCCCAAAAAAAATTTAAACTATCGGAACAACTAGTTCGAAATCAAATGAAAAAAACTTAGAAATTCATTTTTAAATTCATTAGTTTTCTTTATTTAATAAAAAGTGAAGTGGTTGGACCCATACTAAGTATAACGTAATAAGGTATTTTTAAATAATAATCAAAATCAAAGTACAAATTAAATTTAAATTATTCATTTTTAAATTAAATTTTAAAACTAAATTTAAACAATATCTAAATGAACTTTAAACGCGATCAGGTGCAAAAATCAATAATATGCTGAAAAAGAATAAACATCCAATTCGGATATTAGGTATAAGTAATATAAATGCATCCAGTTCGGATATTATATGTACATAAGAATATAATAAAAAATATGTTCTCAAATAAATGTGCATATGTATACAAGTGTTTTTCCAAATTTTATACGAAATTTTTACATGACCAAAAAAAAAGAGAATATTAAAACAAAATCGGCATTAAAACAAAAATTTAATTAAACCGACAAAAAAAAAAAAATTTACTTTGCCGACAGTAGGAGTCGAACCCATGATCAAGAAAAAAAAATTTAAAAATAGTCACAAAAAAAATTTCAGATCGCCTCCACTGGGGCTTGAACCGCCAACCCTCGGGTTGTAAGCCGAACACACATACGTTCTGCTACAGAACGGCTTAACTTTTTAACAAATAAATGTAAAGATGATATCATGAGCACTTTAACCAACAAATTGTGTAAAATGTAACGAGGGCTTCGATATGAGTACTGTTATAATATATACAAGAATTGATTTGATTTTGGGATTTGAATTACTCTCTCAATTTTAACCATTAATATATGATCATGGTACTCATTTTTCAGGAAATTTTATTGGCAATTCGAATATTTAGTTTAAATCGCGGTACTATTTTTAGAATTTAAAAATATATATTCATCATCTGAGGTCAGCCGAAAAATCTGTAATGCGCTCTTGACAGAGATCTGTTATTAACAGTATTTGAGTTTAATGATGTGATGATGATTATATGTTTTTTTTTTTTTTTTTTTTTTTCCCAACAGAAATACAAATAACAGTATAATAAAAAAAACTTACAGTACTTGGATCCCACGTCGAAAGATCTTTCGCTGGACTCTTCACTGATGATTACAGATGATATTGTTAATGTTGATGTTAATTTGTTTGTATTTTGGATTCTGTTGTTTGTTTTATAAAAATTATGATTTATTGTTATTATTAAAATTGGTATCACGGTTGGAAACAACGCTGGGTTTTGGGACACAATTTGTAAAGTTATTTATGGCAATAATAATTTTTTTTTCTTTATTTTGTTTTGGTGACACTTTACGTCTTTGCACATTTAGTTTAATATTGACATTTCATTAACATGTATTGATAAAGCTTTATTAGCTTAGTTTATTTTATTTTTGTTTGAATTATTGATTTTTGCATCAAGATCGATATTTATGGCTTTCCCTTTTGATTTATTATTTTATAAATTTGAAGAGAAATTTTACTCTAACATAAAAAAAATTCTAATTACAAATAAACTATTACTTGGTTTGTTAATTTTTTTTTTTTTGTTTTCAAGTGTGTTTGTTTTTATATATATTTCACTTATTTTGGGCAAAAGGGCATTAGGCAATATTTGACTTTTGAGAAGTCTTTGATAAAATTTGGAGCAATTTAGATATGTTTCTGTGCCATTAAGGTTTTATATATATATATTTTTTTCTTTTGTTTGTTTTTGTTTGCAAATTTTAAAATTTTAAGGTTTTTGCCATTAAAGATCACTACACTTTCTATGTTTTAACAAAGTGATATTGTCACAAAAAAAAACTTTCACTTTCTTTTGGAGGTAAGTAAAGATGTTAATTAAACAGTATTTCCGAGGAAGGGTTTTCTTTGTTGAGGGTTCCCGTTCCCATTGACGCGTTTTCCACTGAGGGTGATTCTGTCCATCAAGATTCAACCGAACTCTGTGTTGTTCGTGCCTTATTTTCGAGACAAAAGTTTAAAGAATGATTATAGAGCTGTTGATAAAGACGTAGTAATTAGTTTGGTGTCAACGTAATGCTTGCAAATGCGTACCTTTCGTATAAGAATATTGTTGTAAAAATAAAAAAAAAATCTTTTGCTGATATCGTTGATGGTGATATGGAGTAGAAGCGCTTTGGTTACCTTCACTAGCAACTTTTGCCACCTTTATTGTTTTTTTTTTTCGATTCTTACTAAAATGTTTATACAAAACATTAACATTACCAAAATAAAACTATTTGTGTAAAGTTAAAGAAATTAAAACTTACATTTGTTCTTTACTGTCAAATTATATTTTGTATGGAGTAGTCAAAAGGTTAGACAGCTATCAGCAAAAGAATATTTTTGTGGTTAAATCTGATATTTATACCCAGATTAACGTTTATAATATTCTTGGAATATTAACGCTAATTCAGCAAAAAAAAAAATTCTTTTACACACATTATACGCACATTTACAAAAATCACATTAACATACCAAAAATACAACACATCAGCATCATGCTACACCTATTGCACTGCTATCCCACAGTAGTATTTTGTACTAAAAAAACTTAGGTTTAATATTTTAATGGTTTACCATTAATTTTTGTTGGTCGCAAAAAAAAATACAAATCAAATTGAAATATTTTTGATAGGCTACAAGCGCCCTTACATCGTATATTTGAGTATTTTCATTTGAACTCTTTAAATTAAAAACAGTTTCTTTTGCCGACGGGGACATCACAAAGCTGTCTTTTAGCCGCATGACTTCGACCTCTTGACAAACATACATACTTATGAAGCAAATGCTACAAAAACAACGACAAAAATTTCAGCTATCACACACAAGAAATACAATTTAGAATAATAACAATTACAAGAACATCAAAGAAATATCAAAATTTTCTCAAGAGTTTTTTTTTTAATTCTCATTGAAATCTCGGGACTTATTGAAGCGATTGTGATGATATTAAATAACGTCCTGCTGAAAATGTCAATTAATGAATTTACACTAAAAGAGAGCAACTCAGCTGAAGTGAAGAGACGTGATCGTGATTTCACCAGGCGGACAGATGGAGATCGCTATATCAACTAAGGGTCAAGAATATAACAAGCAGAATGACAAACTTATTATACCCTCTGTACAGTGGAGTGCAGCAAAATTTTATTTTCCAACCCGTAGTAGGGGTTTCATCTAGCTTACTAGAACAATTAATTTTTTTAAATATGCCAAAATCCAAAGCTGGTTAACGTTCTCGTATTTATCCCAAATTTCAGGAATGGTTATTATGTTTTAAGCGTCGCATCTAAAATTCAACAGCACTTACAAAATATTTGAATTTTTTGAATAAATTTTCTTTTTTTTTAGCTTGGGGTCATATGTGACCCCAAGTCCGAAAGCGATGACGGGTCATATAATTTTTTTCCGAAACGCTAGGCTGTTAAGATACAATATAAGATTTAAAAGTAGAAAACTGATAAATTTTTGCTAAAAATATTTAGAGAGAGTACATTTACTGAATATATCACAAAAAAGCATTTTTCTGGAAATCCGCAAAAAAAAAATTCCATAAAAAACATTCGGTCGGAAGAATTTACTTAAAAATGCGCACAGTTAAACTTTAATATATATGTAACAAAACCTTAAAGTACCAGATTAATTTTTTAAAATTTTGTTTAAGAAAATTTTGTAAAACCTAAAAAAGGAGTTTTTAAAATTTTATCAAAAAAAATTTTCCATCTTTGGTCTCATTGCGCAATAGGTTAAAAACGTGGTAATAAACAATAGAGACCAAAAAAAAAATTATGGCTTTAATTAATTTCTTATAGTTGAAAAAATTTCCTTCAAATTTCAAGAACTAGTTTTTTGTTTGGCACAAAAGTGGTCTGGGGCATTTGCTATTTTTTGGCGAGTTTTTATTCTATTTTGAAGTCATATAGCTCTTTAAAGAGATAATTTGGTACTGAAATCGATTCATATAACTTGTCGAAAAAAATTAATTATAGAACGATATTTTCGTAAAATCTGAAAAAAAAGTCATATTTGCCACCACACAAACACACTTGAAATTTTCAGTCGCGTTGAGGCACCTCTAATTGTTTTATGATTGACCCAAAACTTTGTACTTCTCAGTTTTTTTTGCTATTCGCATATTTCTGGGGGGTACGACTTTCAATTCCAACACTGTTTTTGCCAACCTTATAATGAATGGTCATAGAAAGTTCAGCAAAAGAGTGCATATTTACAAGCAAAGCCGTGGAGGCATACATAGCCCTATCCAGTGTACTTTATGATTCAGTAAGAAATAACAATGTTAATAAAGAAAAGCCACAGTTTTCTGCCAATTCAAATCTTGCGTTAATTTTGGGGACACCCTTTAGTTACATTTAAAACAATTAAGTTCTTTTTACAAGGGTGGTGGGTCTCTGCTGGTATTCTATATTCCAAGGAAAGTATAATACATGTTTAATGTAAACTTTATTTAAGCTCATTATATGTTAACTGCAAATGAACAAGTTTCTGCAAATAAGTGCTAAGCGCACAACTTAAATATTGCAATAGTTTTTAATTTACCAAAGCCTTTATTGAGATTCGATAAATATTTTTCTTGCAAACAAAAAACTACACTCAAAAAAATTTTATAGTAAAAATTTGATTGAAATGTTCTAGTGAAATCTGAATTTATTTGTTTGTGTTACAAAAAGTATTTCAGAATAATTTTGCACTCTTTCTTGAAACAAAATTTTTTTTAATATGAGTTAAAAATAATTTGACCAAATATATATTTTCAGAGGTGAAAAAATATTTACTGAGTTGTAAATATATATTTTAAAATTTTTTTGAAGTGATAAAAATTTAGAGGAAAAAATTAAAAGACTAAAGGAGAAAATTTTTTTTTCGAGAAAAAAAAAATATTGAGGTGATTTTTTTTTTCTTTAAAGTGGATAACATTATTTGCAGTCAGTTTGGAAACTATTAAACTTTATGTTCTATAAGAATTTATCGCTTTGCTTAGAAATTTCAGTGTTTCTTTATATATTTTATTTTATCTGTTTTGGCGCTTACCCAATTCTGTTCCTTTTTAATAACAAAGTGCTTAGGAAACCAGTAAACATTCTAGCAAATCACTAACAGCCTCCCCTTCGTATATTGTATTTTGGTGACATATTTTTTTTTAAATGGAAATTAAATTTTTCAGTGGAGATTGTTTTACCATTTTGAAATCAAAAACATATATTTTTATACCCTATACCACTATGTGGTTTGGGTATAATGACTTTGTGCTGCTGTTTGTAACTACCAAAAATATTTGATCTAGACTCATCTTTTATTACACCGATCGAATCAGAATCACTAGCTGATTCGATTTAACGATGTCCGTCCGTCCGTCCGTCCGTCTGTGTGTCCATGTAAAGCTTGTAATCAAACTGCAGGTCGCAAATATGAATATATTTTGACGAAATTTGGTATTTGATCTTTTATCGGCCATGGGATGAACGCTTTTGAAATTGGTGAGAATCGGTCCATGTTCAGACCTAGCCCCCATACAAATGACCCCTATGAAATCAACATATATTGCATTAAGATCCAAATTATCATACAAATCTTAGTCGAATTGGGTTTGTATGTATATATTACATCCATTAATCAGTAGTCCAGAAATGAGCCCTATTGGAGAACTCTTAGTCATAGGCCCCATATAGAGCTGCTTCCCGATCTTCACTTAAATCTATCAAAAAACAAAAATATTGCACTGATTCTTCTCAAAATTTGTTTATATATATTTTTGCAAAATATAAGTGACTTCACTAAATATGGTGAAGATCGGTCCATTTTTCGACCTAGTCCCCATATAAATATAGCACCCGGTATGAACTTTTTCATATTTGCGGCAAAAAAATTAATATCAATGCCACTCAAATTTGAGTTATGTTCATTTTCTATATTGAATTAGCTGGACCGAAAGATAGGGCCTCTAAACCATTGTATAGGGTATCATATGGTCAGTCTAGACCCACTATAATTTTCTTACTTGTTATTTTTGTGCTACCAAACATGAATAAAAAATTCAAAATTTAAAGGTCTCTACACATTTTTGCTTATGACTTATGACTGTGAAAACAGTTTATCAATTATACTCAGCTTTAATACCAAACTGCTCAGGCCAATTATTAGCTAGCAAACAGCAACCATGTTTACTAATTGTGGGCTAAAATATGACTTAACATACATACGGTTTTCATGAATAATATGGAGATATGGATTCAGAATAATATGGATATATAAAATAATTTAATACTGATGCAGAAATCAGTGTTATATAAAAAAAATCATGTGAGTCCGATCACAGGGGAGATATAGTAATTAAATATTTTTTTAAAATAAAACAGAAAGTGTCATCTATGTATCACTTATAGCAATCAACTGCAGGGGCTCTGCTAATATAAAAATATTTATTATTTTTTTAATAAAAGGTACTTCTTAATAAAAGGTGCTTTTTTGAAAAAAAAAGTGCTTTTTTAATAAAATATACTTTTTTAATAAAATATACTTTTTAATAAAAGGTATTTTTTAGTGAACCTGTTAATTTTTAATTTTTCGTTTTCAATTTTTTCTTCTTTTATTTTTCATTTTTAATTTTACCTTCTTAATTTTTAGTTTTTCGTTTTTCGTTTTTTATTTTTCATTTTTCTTTCTTCATTTTTCATTTTTTATTTTTCATTTTTGAATTTTTCATTTTTCATTTTTCATTTTTCTTTTTTAATTATTTTTTTCATTTTTATTTTTAATTTTTTTATTTTTCATTTTTTATTTTTCATTTTCATTTTTCGTTTTTCATCTTTTATTTTTCTTTTTCAATTTTTTATTTTTTATTTTCCATTTTTCGTTTTTTATTTTTTATTTTTGTTTATTCATGTTTTGTTTATTAATTTTTCATTATTTTTTTATTTTTCATTTTTCGTTTTTCGTTTTTTATTTTGCATTTTTCGTATTTCATCTTTTATTATTCATTTTTCCTTTTTCATTTTTCGTTTTTCGTTTTTAAATTTTTCATTTTTCATTCTTCTTTTTTCATTTTTTATTTTTAATTTTTTATTTATTAATTTTCATTTTTATTTTATCTTTCATTTTTCGGTTTTTATTTTTCATTTTTCGTTTTTCGTTTTTAAATTTTTCATTTTTCGTTATTCTTTTTTCATTTTTTATTTTTCATTTTTTATTTATTAATTTTTATTTTTATCTTTCATTTTTCGGTTTTTATTTTTCATTTTTATTTTTTCTTTTTTATTTTTCCTTCTTCATTTTTCGTTTTTCGTTTTTCATTTTAAAATTTTTCATTTTTAGTTTTTCATATTTCTTTTTCCATTTTTTATTTTCCATTTTTCAATTTTTCATTTTTCATTTTTCTTTTTTCATTTTTAATTTTTTTTCATTTTAAATTTTTCATTCTTTATTTGTCATATTTTATTTATTCATTTTTCATTTTTCGTTTTTCATCTTTTATTTTTCATTTTTCACTCTTTATTTTCCATTTTTCATTTTTTATTATTCACTTTTTTTTATTAATTTTTCATTTTTTTTTTTTATTTTTCGTTTTTGTTTTATTTTTCATCTTTTGTTTTTCATTTTTTTATTTTTTATTTTTAATTTTTAATTTTGCATTTTTTATTTTTCAATTTTCTTTTTTCATTTTTTATTTTTATTTTTTTTTTTTTATATTTTAAATTTTTAATTTTTTATTTTAAATTTATTATTTTTCATTTTTTATTTTTCATTTTTTCTTTTTAATTTTTCATTATTCATTTTTTTATTTTTTATTTTTCATTTTTTATTTGTCATTTTTTATTTATACATTTTCCATTTTTCGTTTTTCATCTTTTATTTTTTATTTTCCATTTTTTTTTTCATTTTTAATTTCCATCTTTCATTTTTTATTTAATAATTTTGGATTTTTTTATGTTGTTTTCCTCTTTTATTTTTCATTTTCCATTTTTCATTTTTTGTTATTCATTTTCTATTTACTAATTTTTCAACCTTTTATTTTTCGTTTTTCATTTTTTTTTAATTTTTTTATTTTTCGTTTTTTTTTTATTTTTCATTTTTAATTTTCCATTTTTCGTTTTTTATTTTTCATTTTTAATTTACTAATTTTTCATTTTTTTATTTTTCGTTTTTCTTCTTTTATTTTTAATTTTTTTTCGTTTTTATTTTTCATTTTTAATTTTTCATTTTTTATTTTCCATTTTTTATTCTCCATTTTACATTTTATATTTAATTTTTATATTTAATTTCATTTTCAGTTTTTATTTTTAATTTTTTTTTTTTTTCATTTTAATTCTTCATATTATATTTTTTGTTTTTTTTTTTCATTTTTTATTTTCATTTTTATTTTTCGTTTTATATTGCTTGTTTTTCAGTTTTCATTTTTTATTTTTTATTTTTCATTTTTTATTTTTCTTTTTTTTTTGTTTCAGTTTTTATTTATTTAAAATTTTTCATTTTTCGTTTTTCATTTTTCATTTCAAAAAGGTTATTACATATCATAATTTTTTCACCAATACAATCATAAGTTACACCGATTTTATTTTACATCTCACATGTTACGCTGTTTTTGTGATTGTATTGTGAAATAGAAATTCACCATTATGTGGTGAGTATGTAGATTGCAAAAATATTTGAACTAACTCACCTTTTATTGTACCGATTTACTTAGCTATATCGGTCTGTCCGTCCGTTTGGCTGTCTGTCCGTCCATCTGTGTATCCGTTTAAACTTTGTAATAAAAAGGTTGCACATATGAATATATTTTGAAATTCGGTACATGTGGAGACCTAGCCGTTATTCAAATAACCCCTATTAAACTGACAAAATGGTGGTCACACAAAATTGTAACTCTTGTGTGATGAATGACTTTTATCATATGATGTTTATTAATTTAATGTCACTGATTCTAAATATTGATTTGTAACACCTCCCGTTTACGAGTTATAGCTAAATTATTTTTAGTCATTGTCACAATATAATGCTGATTCCCGACCAACACTTAATTTTATCAGAAAAAATATTGGATAGACTTTATATTTTATGTTTTTGTCCTAGTCCCCATATAAGAATAGCTTCCGATAAGAACTTTTTCTATGTCTGCGGAAAAAAAATTCATGACAATGCCGCTCAAATTTGTTGTATGTTTATTTTCTATAGCCAATTAATTGGACCTAAGACCGATCTCTAAACTCACTGTGTGGCGTATGAGATACTCCGGCTCTAGACCGATTATAATTTTCTTACTTGTTTTAATTTGTCATCAGCTAGAAAATTCTTCAAGTGCAGCTACTTTTCAGCAGGATTAACTTATTTTCTATAAACTGAATTGAAAATAAAATTTTAATCTAAATTTATTGATGAAAAAAGATTTGAAAGTGCCACCCAGTATGACTAGAAAATTCAGCTCCTAAATGACTTTTAGTACAAGAGAAGTCATTATAACAAAAAATTTTAATTAAATACAAGTGTTCCATATACGGACAAATGGATGAATGTACGAGTCGTTATATTTGTCTATGGAACTGCTGCGCTACTAAGAAATTTTCATATAATCGGATTAGTTGAATTTAATTCAATACAAAATTAATAAACTCATACTTGAATGAATGAAATTCTTCCGCAGACAAGTTTACTACTTACGACAACTTAAATGAATGACAATTGAAAGAAGAAGGTTTTCTACAGTAGTTTTTTTTCTTCTTGCAGTTATTGAATCTTATATTATAACCTGCCATAATCTCTAAACTAAAAGTAGTAATTTTTATATTACACAAACTATTTATTATTATAAATTATAGATTTGAGAGAATAAAGATTTAAATTAAGAAAAAAGAGAAAAGACAAAGCGAGGACATCTTAGAAAAAAGGTAGGCACTTGTTAGTAAGCGCAATCCTTACTACTAGCAACGCCTAGGATATGTTTTTTTTTCAGTTGCCATTGTTCTTAAAGCATTTATCCATTTAGGCCATAAAGATCGTGAGTGTTTTTTTTTTTTTTTTGTATTGAAACTCTACTTTATATCGAGAATAAAGGACGTGCCAGGACAATAGAATAAATACACCATATCATATTGATCAATACACTATAATGACTATAAGCTGATTATAGTTTGAAGAACGAAATAAAAAAACACTATTTTTTATGGACCAAACTAATGACTTTAATTTCAGTTTTCTGAATTTTTTTAAGGCGGCATTTTTCTTGCACTACAAAGACACTTTGTTTACTAGCACGTTTTTTACAAAAATTTTTAAATTTTTGATTCTTAGAAAAACGCATTATTTTAAGCGTTCTCTCAGTTTCAAGATAGGGATCTAATCTAGAGGGCGGGATGTGACCTATATTTTTAGCAAGACTCTTAAACAAACAAAACACCTTAATTGTGTATGTTAAGAAAATTTTAAGTGAAATTGCTTTATATGGCAACAATTTGTTTGTTTGTTTTTGATTGCTTCTTTTTTGATGGCCTTTAGTCATAAATGATTATGATGGCAATTTAAAGGAACTTTCTCACATTAACTTCAACTTTCATTGACGAAAGAAATTTAATGTTTATTTTAACAGTTGTTTATAATTCAAGGTTGATTTTTAAAGTCTCTTATAGGCTTCATGAATTTCTGTAAGGCACATGGAGAGTAAACAAATTAAGATTTGCAACAGAAATGACCATAAACTTGGTCATCATTTGTTTTTTGGCTTACATAGTATTTGGTTCAAAATTGTTAACTCAATAAAAATATTATGTACAGTGGAAAATATTAAAGAAAAAATAACCAAAAATATTGCAGTGCTTCTGGGTTAAAGACCTCTGCAGTACATTTGTATTCGTCTTAGAAAATTACTAGGTTATTCTTTTTATGCGGAGTCTTCACCGTTTTTATACTGTTTTCAGATTGAGAGCACTTTTGAGCATCAAAAATTTTATACAGATATGAAACCAATGCCCAAATGGTCATTTGTTGACTCTAAGCTGTACCGTCGCACTGTGGAGAAGATGGCCAAAAATCATTGTTTTTATGGTTACCGATTTTAACGTTATGTTATTCATTTAAAAGTAAATACCAGTGGACATCGGGAACCAAAAAGTTGCGACTCTGTTTCCACTATATCACTGCGAACAGGGTCTTCGAGAATGGACTCTCTCAGTATTTTGCCCTATTTTTGGATTTGTAGTTGCCCAAAAATCAATATAAGAAATTGCGGCAGCGAACCAATGTAACAAATTGTGGGATTTTTCCAGAGTATCGAGATTTAGTTTCTGCCAAAAAAAAAGAATGCTTACTTACTTACCTTCACAATCTGCTATTAGTGTCACTTCAAGTTCAGCAGAAATAAAATCGCAAGATCTCCTTCAATATTCTGCAGAACGATTGCTAAATACGCTTGATGATGATCGTTTAAAAAAAAATGGAAATGGCAACAATACTTTTATTTCTAAATGGAAATGTGATGGATCCTCTAGTCAGAAACAATACAAGCAATTTAATACCAAAAATTCATCAGATGCTAATTTATTTATGGTATCTTCCATTCCATTGCGCTTAACAAAAACTTATTGCAGCTTAGTGCCGTCAATTAGCAGAGCAACAGAAATTGATGAATGGAAAAATGAAATTCCTTCTTCAACAAAGTATTGCAGACCAATAAAATTTGCATTCAAAAAGGAAAGCAAAGATGTCATAACTGAAGAAGTTCAAAAAACAAAAGATCATATTAAAGAATTTCAACCAGTGATATTTTAATTTGATGACCAAGACATTGAAGTAAATTTTAAAATGTGTCTCACAATGATTGATGAAAAAGCTGCATTATATGCCAAACGGCATCAAATCAACTAATCGCACCCCCACCACAAGACGACAGTTTTAAGGAAGCCTACGAATTGGGAATATCCCCTCTCCATGCTAGAGTACGTTTTATGGAGTATATTCTTAAATTGGCTATTGATTTGGAATTTGGTCCGTTAGGAGAAATTGTGAGAAAAAACAAAGAAAATGAAGAAAGAAGAAAGCAAAAAAAACAAATTCAAGAAAAATATCTACAGATAGGCAACCAAAACAAGGGAAAGAAAACACAAATGATAGAAATACTGCAAGGAGATTTTTTTCCGATCCAGAAACTGCAGCATATATCAAAGGCGTATATCATGATGCAGCAGAAAGATATATGCAAAAAATTTGGAGAGTACGTCAATAAAACAGCTATACTTTATAACAAGGTTCATGTGTGCACACACAATGTTCTGTTCTAAAGCAGCCAACACATATTTTTATTTTCATATCAATTATGAGTGTTTCTAAATTTTGTAAGGTGCCGAACAGAAATTATGACTGTGTTTCGTTTTAATATTTCGTTATCTACACGAACATTTTTCTATCAAGTATTTTTTGTTTCGAACGCACATGAACCAAACAGATTCGAGTGTAGCTTTATTTGAGGTTCGTGTTCTGGTACGTGTACCGCGAAAAAACAGAACATGAACAAAGAACAGGTTCGAGTTCAGTTATATTTTAATTTCGTGTTCAGGCTCGTGTACTGCGAAAAAACACAACGTGAACAATAAACAGGTTCGAGTTCAGTTATATTTTAAGTTCGTGTTTGTGCATTGACACTAATGGGTTCGCAAATTAAGGGCGGGTGATTGTTTTAATGGATGCAAAGCATGCTAACAATCAGCAAGTATTTTTTATGATGCAAAATTGTGTTTGTGTCTAAAGTTATTTGTTACAAAAAAAAAAAAAAAAATAATTGCAAAAGATCATAGCAACCAACAAGTGTGTCTTTTATGCAGCAAAATTGGGTTTTTCGTTTACGAAATGAAATAAATATTACGAGAAAAAAGCAATTGTAAACAATTGCAACGAAAATCATAAAAAAAGGATCAATGAAATCATAAACTCTGCTTTATAGCGAAAAATACTCTTGGAGATATATCCCATCCACAGTTCATAAAATTTTGTACCATGGGAACAAATAAATCAAAACAATAAGCTACCAATGGAGATCTATTTGAAAAAGCGCAAGAGAAAAAGAACAAGGAATACAGATTCTTTCGCGAGCACAACACAAGAATAATGTCCAGATGTTGTACTAATGAAGACGTTATCATTATTTTGTTGTGCAGTTCAGATCCATGTATATCCAACATTCGACAAAAATGGAAAACCAGCTCTATTGAATTAGACGAAGAAGCTAAACAACTTCTAGAAGATGAAAATAAAGGCTATTTAGAAGAAATATTTACTAAAATTGTTTGATTTAAAGTAGTTTTTCAGAACGCTAACAATAAGTTATACTCTTTTTTATATAGCTAAAAATTTTTGCTGATTTAAGAGTTTATGTATTTTATAAATTTAAAATAAAAATTGATATAGAAATAATTAAATAGACAATAAAAAAATTTTTAACTAAAGTAAAAACATACGAATTTTTCATTGAACCTTCTCTATCTTGAACCAGTATCAGGTAATTTTTACTGCTTAATAAATTATATTTTAACTCGGGCTCTTTAAAAAAAAGCCAAACTTTGGCCCTTGTGAATATTAGGGCTAAAAGGATTACGAGGGCTAAAGTTTTGCATTTTCTGACAATATTTAATTTACCAAATTTTTTAAGGAGTATTAGTTGTAAAATTAAAATTAAAATTAATTAATTAAGAATAAGACATTATAAAAAAAAAATCTTTTTCAACCTTTTAACACTTCACTTTTGTACTAAAATTCAACCAAAAATTAAAATGTATTTTAAACCCTCCATAACTTTTTTATTATCGGTCGGTATTTACGTTTTATAGCAAAACAAACCAAACAAAAAAACCGCATATCAAAATTCCAATCCAATCAAAAGTTATGGATTTTTGACCGCCTTCTCGTGAAATGGTCCAATGTGCGACGCCACAATTTTGTTTAAACGGTTTAAAATATTTTATGAGCATTCAGTGAATATAGTCGAAACCAGATTGTACAAAAATTTTGATCTTTTTGAGTAGTTGTTTCCACATGCCAACATTTTTTCTGAATGCTTTGAAATTTTCACAGTATATTCTCTACAGATATTCAAATTGAAATACTAATACTTTCTCTTGAAGTGTTTTTAAAAGTTTTTATACCCTATACCATTATGTGGTTTGGATACAATGACTTTGTGCTGCTGTTTGTAACTACGAAAAATATTTGACCTAGACCCATCTCTTATTATACCGATCGAATCAGAATCACTATCTGATTCGATTTAACGATGTCCATCCGTCCGTCCGTCTGTGTGTCCATGTAAAGCTTGTAATCAAACTGCAGGTCGCAAATATGAATATATTTTGATGAAATTTGGTATATAAGCTTTTATCGGCCATAGGATGAAAGCTATTGAAATTGGTGAGAATCGGTCCATGTTCAGACCTAGCCCCCATACAAGTGACCCTATGAAATCAACATAAATTGCCATAAGATCCAAATTATCATATAAATCTTAGTCAACTTGGGTTTGTATGTGTTTATTACATCCATTAATCAGTAGTCCAAAAATGATCCCTACGCGACAACTCTTAGTCATAGAGCTGTTTCCCGATCTTCACTTAAATCTATCAAAAACAAAAATATTGCACTGATTCTTCTCAAATTTTGTTTGTATATATTTCCGCAAAATATAAGAGACTTTACCAACCATGGTCAGGATCGGTCCATTTTTGGGCCTAGTCCCCATATATATATATCATCCAATATGAACTTTTTCATATCTGCAGCCAAAAAAATTAATAAAAATCCCACTCAAATTTGGTTTATGCTTATTTTCTATATCCAGTTAGTTGGGCCTGAGAGATAGGGTCTCTAAACGCATGGTATAGGGTATCGCATAGTCGGTCTAGACCGATTATAATTTTCTTACTTGTTTTATTTAGAAGAAGCTAGCCCACTCTGCAGATGTGATCAGAATACATCAAAATTTCAAGACGGTAAGCTAGATATGCCATATATGTAATGTATGGAAAATTTTTAGCAAAATGGTGTCAAACATCTGTGGAGTGCATATTTTCATATATTTGTATGTAAATTGGTCCATTCTTTCCGAATAGTGAAAGTGAAAATTTAGGATAATATTCCTATACTATATACTATATAGTTATATTTATCTTTCTACATGCTTACTTGGATGCAGGCTCAACAATAACCGAAGAATTAAGTTCGTCACATATTCGTTAGAATTAAGGTAGGAAATTTTATTATATTTAACTCCTTCCGGCGAATTATGTGAAATTGGTTAAAATTAAAAAAGATTCTTATTTGCTTTTATTTATAGAAATAATGTATTGGAAAAAATGTAAAATCAAAATTGTAGTCTTATAGGATTCCGCGCAAGGATGTGGTATGATAATTATACCACCGCGCTTATGTGATAGCTTTAAGCAGGATTTCGTTTCCCTCAAGCAAAGTGGAATACCGCAAGTAGATCACGTCCACTGAGCTCCTCTCACGTCTTGCTACAGTGCGCACATCTTCGTAGTGTGGTTCTTGGTGGTTGTTATAATTTCATTAAAAATATCAAAAATGTCATGGGATGCCTTGTTTTCAATAACATCTGTAGGTCCCTGTTTTCTTACCAGTAAATGCAATTCGTGTCTTTTGAATTTCGCTTACTTCAATGCGGTGGGAATATCGTTGTTGCTATCAAACTCTTATCAAATATTAATGTATTAATTTTCATTGTCGACTGCAACGATGACATAAAAAAAGCTCCTGGATTTGGTTTTGAGCATCGAGGTCCTCAACGTCATCGACAATTGTATCTCTTCAAAAACAACTTCATCCTCGATAGTTTCCAATATACAGGAAATATCACTGTCCTTAACTCTTTCAAGTAGTTGTGCGTCCATAGCTCAATTTTAGTCGGACTATTTTGACGCCACAATTTTGGGCGGAACGGTGTAAAATTTTATATGAGTAACCTGTGAATATGTTCGACTACAGAAAGTGCAAAAATTTCCAAAAAAAATTTTTTTTACTTTTGTAAAAATTCTAATCTCTTTGAGTAGTTGGGAATATCGTTGTTGCTAATTATTCCAACGCGCTTATGTGATAGCTTTAAGCAGGATTTCGTTTTCCTCAAGCAAAGTGGAATACCACAAGTAGATCACATCCACTGAGCTCCTCTCACGTCTTGCTACACCAACATTTGTGTCTCAATGCTTTGAAATTTTGCAAAAAATGTGTATTCTCTACAGACATTCAAATTAAAATACTAATAGTTTTCTTTAAGTATTTTTAACATATCAAACATATACGAAGCATATACTTACTTTTTTTGATTAGACGCTAGCCCACTCTACAGATTTAATCAGAATGCTTCAATATTTCAAGAGGGTAATCTAGCTATGCCACTTACATGAAAATGTATAAAATCTTACCATGGAAAATGGTTTATAAAATGATGTCAAACATCTATGGAATGCATATGTTCAAACATTTCTATTTAAAATCATTAAACTTTTTTGAGTAAAAGTTTGCCCACACCTGTTTGACAGTCGGAATCAAGAGCAATTTATGGATGATATCCCCGGTACTCAGACAATTCCAATAGGTATATATATCTTATACTAGATAGTAATATTTATCTTTCTACATGCTTACTCAGACGTAAGCTCAACAATACCCAAAGAATTAAATTCGCCTCGTATTCATTAGAATCAAATAAGTTAGAAAATTTTATTTCAAATTAGAATTCATTTCAGATCGTGGTGATATTTAAAGAAAATACCAGTATAGTCTTAAAACATTTAGTACGTTTTAAAAATATTTTAGTTTTTTGAAGATTGAGTTAAAAATTATTCAGGCTTAAGATCAAATGTTCTTAAAGCAAAACACAGTGGCACATTTGTTTTAAAAATTTATCTATATTCTGTATTACAGGTTATACAGCTGTTTCGAGAAGAGTCACCAACCATCAGTAACCAAAAGCAGTGGCAGTTTGTTTGGTAAAAATTTAAATGCATATCGCACCTGTACCTCTAAAGTGAGTCAACTCAAAATTTTTCATTTTTCACTTTTCGCAAGAAAACGATACACAGTGCTCATATAAAGGGTGATTTTTTAGCTATTATCAGTTTGGTCTATAATTTAACCATGGATCGTCTTACAAACGGACAACGCTTGCAAGTTATTGAATTTTATTATCAAAATGCGTGCTCTGTTATGAAAGTTCATCGCGCGCTTCTTCCATTTTATGGTCAGTTTAATCGACCCACTGAAGCGGCTATTCGGTCTATTGTGACTAAATTTGGAGTGAATATCAGCCAGTTTGGTGCGGTTTATGGGCTGGTGGCATCATTGGACCGTGCTTCTTCAAAGATGATGCGAATCGTAACGTAACTGTGAATGGTGAGCGCTACCGAGAGATGATATCCAACTTTTTTTGCCCAAAATGCAAGAGCTTGACTTGCATGACATGTGGATTCAACAAGACGGTGCCACATGCCACACAGCACGCGCAACAATGGACTTATTGAGAGGCGAGTTCGGTGAACATTTTATTTCACGTTCGGGACCGGTCAATTAGCCGCCTAGATCGTGCGATTTAACGCCTTTAGACTATTTTTTGTGGGGCTATGTTAAAGCTCATGTCTATACAGACAATCCCGCTTCAATTGACGCATTGGAAGACAACATTGAAGCATTTATTCGTGAGATACCGGCCGAAATGTTGGAAAGAGTATGCCAAAATTGGACTAAGCGGATGGACCATTTGAGGCGTAGTCACGGTCAACATTTGCATGAAATAATCTTCAAACATTAAATTATATGGACCGTACTATCGATTCAAATAAAGATTTCATGCATTTTTCTGAATTTTATGTGTTTTTTTTTTGGAAAACTTTCCTATAGCTCTTAAAAAATCACCCTTTATATCCACTGTAAAAATCTTACATCG
Organism: Cordilura impudica; assembly: GCA_963682025.1. Classification (NCBI taxonomy): domain Eukaryota; kingdom Metazoa; phylum Arthropoda; class Insecta; order Diptera; family Scathophagidae; genus Cordilura; species Cordilura impudica. The sequence continues at coordinate 69,297,479 of OY821520.1, forward strand.
ATTTTTCTTGTCTTTCGCAAAAAAAAAATACTCTTCTTTAGAATCCACTAAAAAGACATAGAATTGCAATTTTTGCTGATCACTGAAAAAATCGCAAAACAACTACTGTTGTATACTTTTTATTCGCAATTCTTTACAATGAAACAGCTGTTTTTAAATTTTACAGTAAATATTAAAAAAAAAACGTTTTTTGCCTCTGCTGAAAATTTGCAAATTTTGAGTTGACTCACTTTAGGGGTACAAGTGCGATATACATACATTTGCTGAAAACAACCAAGTGAGAATTCAAGCAAAGAGTTATACTCTTCCAATATATAACAAACTGAAATATAAAACAACTTTGAAACAAATATGTTTGTAAAGGGTCCGCCATCTAACGTTTTTTTTTCATCTAGTGCTTGTTTCGTGAATGGTAACACTTAGCTCATGTCTGATTTAACAGATAATTAGTTTTATCCTTCCGCTGAACGAATATGGTTGTGTATACGCTTGAACAATGCTGGGAAATATTGCGACATTACTTTGAAAATCATGGTAATGTTGGAGAATGTGTGCGAAAATTGCGGACGGATTTTGGAAGAAGAGAAGCACCGTCAGCTTCGTATGTTCGTTATCTTGAGAAAAAAGTGAAAGAAACTGGTATCCTCATCGATAAACCAAAGCGTGAAAAGCCAAAAACAGTGCGTACACCCGAGAATATTGCTGCTGTGGCAGAAAGTGTGCGTGAAGCGCCATCAACATCAATTCGTTCAACCGTCGTTCTCAAGAATTGAACATTTCGGAGGCATCATTGAGACAAATTTTGCATAAAGGCCTTGGTACGACGCCATACAAAGTCGAATTGGTTCAGGAGTTGAAGCCAACTGACCACCCAATGCGTTTTCGCTTCGCTAAGTGGGCCTGCGATCGACTTACAGAAGATGTCGATTTTGCCAAAAAAAAAACATCTTTTCAGATGAAGCTCATTTTGATCTTGGCGGGTATGTAAACAAACAAAATTGTCGCATTTGGAACACAGAAAACCCGCACGCATACTTTGCAAAGCCGATACACCCAAAACGAGTCACTGTTTGGTGCGTATTTTGGTCCAGAGGCATACTTGGGCCATTTTTCTTCGAAAATGAGCAAGGAGTGGCCGTTACAGTCAATGGCGATCGGGCCATGTTGAACGAATTTTTGTTCACAAAAATTGAAGAGGAGGATATTGGCAACATTTGGTTTCAACAGGGCGGCGCTACGTGCCACACAGCCGAAGCTACACTCGATGTTTTGCGCCCTGTTTCTGAAGATCGCATTATCAGCCGCAGAGCTGATGTCATTTGGCCACCTCGTAGCTGCGATTTGACACCGTTGGACTATTATTTGGGGAGTGCACTCAAAGATAAGTGTTACGCCAACAAGCCAGAGACCATTAACGCTTTAAAGGAAAATATTCGTGAAGACATTGGTGAAATACAGCTGCACACAATCGATAATGTGCTTAAAAATTGGACCAATCGTGTAGGCTACTGCATGGCCAGCCGAGGCAGCCATTTGAATGAAGTTATTTTCCGTTATTAACCGGAAGGATTGTACTTTCAAATAAAAAAAGAAATTTGAGATAATATTCAGTAGTTCTTTTTTATAGCATTTTCAAAAAAAAAAAAAAGTTGTTTGGCGGACCCTTTAGTTTCGCAGTTAGAGTCGATGGTGATATAAATTTTTCAAAACAAAAAATAATTTTGAACGAGTTTTCATCAAAAAATTGATTTCTTTCGATTCTTCATAAGGCAAACTCAATTACAGCATTTATTTGGCAAATAAAAAGCATTTTCAATATTGCTTCTTAGCCAAGTCGTCATCATGATAAGAGTCACTCAAAATTATTTCCATCATTTAACAGTTAGCGTAAATTTTATGTAAAAATACCATTAATACTCAATTAAAGTTTTTGTTTGAATCTTTATTTGAATTATTTTTGATGAAATTGAATCATTTTTTAATGAATCTAGCTGGTTTGCTGAACCGAATAGTAGCACATTATGTAAAGGCATGAGTTCTGAAGCCTGTGCTGGTGGTTTGCCCTCTTCTTCCATATTGTGTTCTAAATTTTCTGATGATGGTGATAATAATGATGTATTCACCTTGTGTTTTTTCTTTATGCCTCCTATCAGAATGAACTTAAATTAAAAATTAAAAATATAGTAAACACTTTAAATTGATTATGACGAAAAAATTTAGCATGAAGAAACTTTACATTATTTAAGTTGACGATCCCTGCAGGAAGCCTGGGGTCAAGTGTCCCCAAGTCACCACTTTTGTCTACTGTTTTTTTGACATTGCCAACTAAGCGTCTACACTACTTACTCTGGTTTATCTGTCAAAAAAAGTTTTCATAGAGAAATTGGGAGTTCTGCTTCTTCTTGATTTCTATAGTTTTGTTTGAAAAACACGTGGTTGGATTCAAAACAAGGTATAAAAAAATTGTATATAAAAGGTAAATAAAAATATATTTTATAATAAATTAAAGTAAAAACATTATAAGTAATCGAAGCTATAAAAGAAAAGTGAAAGAACAATCACATTTGTACAAGAATTTCTGGTTCCAATGTCTACATATGGTCCGATGAGAACTACCTAGTCACCAGTAAATCTCTGGTTCCAATGTCCACATATGGTCCCATGAGAACTACCTAGTCAGTACCTAATCAATAGTACCAATGTCACTAGTGATTTGCAATGACACCTACATGTTAAATGTCTATAGCAAATTACATTGTCTGGGGTATAGTTGGTCAGTAGTACTGGTGACAAAGTCAATAGTGAGTCAGTACTGTATCACTATTGACATTTCCACCACTTATACGTACATTGCCACATACCACACAATACAACATATGAGCGCATGAGAATAGAAGTACTACTGAGAGTACTCTTTGCTTGATGCGGCCCTATATGTACGATTCTCTCAGTCGTATTTCTTTTCTCACGCGCTCATATTTAATATTGTATTGTGTGTGGCAATATATATTTGTATGTATTTTATGTCACCTTGGAAAGGTAATATTTGAAAAAAATTAAATTACCCGATTTTTTTTTATTACCTACTAAAAAAACCTTAAAAATAAAAGTTGAGAAAAAGTCCAAAAATCGAAATTTGGGTGCCTCGAAAATGATTTTTTTAATATGTCGTAGTGGAACTTTTTTTTCGAAAAGTCGATGGCACAATATTGACAAATTTTTGTCCTTACAAATCGACCCACCCTAATGAATACACATTGCATACAATATAAATGTTTGTTTTTGTCTTGAAAAACCAAGAAAAACAATTTGTTTTTGCTAAGCTTACATTTAGCGTTAACGGCGTGCCCTCCGTATTTTTAATTTTATTTTCTATAAAAACAAAAAATTTTATCTTCGATCTTTATCATTTTAATGGTTGAGTTAGAAATTATTCAATGTTTTTTAAAGTAAAAACATTTGATCTTGAGCCTGAATAATTTCTAACTCAATCATTAAAATGATAAAGATCGAAATTAAGATTTATTATTTTTATAGAAAATAATAGAATTTATTTTTTTTTTAAGTCTGATGATAAACATATAGCCCACTGTACAGAATGTTACGCAGACCAAAGCTTACAATAAAAAAAAGCATTCAAAATTATTAAACAAAAAAAAAAGGAATTTGCCTTACGGTATGTGATTAAAAATCTTGCCACTGTACGTAGTCTTTTAGTGGCTAAATGACTTTTACGGCTAAAAGTGGTGCAGACTCTTGAAAGGCGCATACGCTAATGAATGTAAATACACCAAATTAATCTACATATTGAACGAATGCTGAAATTCTTTTACAATGAAAAATGCACTAGTAGATTAAACAACAACAAAAATCATGACGTGATCATTACAATTATCCTCAAGTATTAACTTTATTGTTTTGGGTAACAGCAAAAAATAAAATGCCAAAATAAAATGCTAAAAACAGTGACTAAAATCAACCGCCACCGCAACATTAATACACTTTTGATTTCAATTCCATGAAATCAAAAGCATAATCTTTATTATTATTATAGTTTTAAAAACTAAAATAGCTAGAATACACGCAAAAAAATTTTTTTATCACTTAGCTTAATGAAATGGAGTTAAAATGCAAGACCTTGATGTAATTTTTGTGTGCAAAAACGGATAAAATTGTAGTTTATGTTTGCCTTCGGATATGTACCAAAACTCAACACTATTCATAAAATTTATTTCATTTAATTAATAATTTTTTTTTTCATTATAATTTTATACACTTGTAATGTTACACGTCCCTTTTTAATTATACACCCCTGTTTCTGTGTCTTTTTCTGTTTCTGATGCTGTTTGTTTGATTGCTACATATGAAATTGCTAATTGAAATAAAAATGCAAAATAACAGCAATTTTTTTTTTTAATTTTTTTATGCAAACGGCACAAAGTTCCAGCCCTGTAATCATTTACAATCATTTTTATTGTTATTTATCATGTTCATTCAGCAGCACCACCACCACCAGAAGTTGTTGTTTTAAGGGCCTCATTTGTATGCAAAAATCCTAAACCGTTGACTGTTAGTTAAAAGCCTGCATGGATTAAAAGTTGTTCTTAGTTTGTATTCCATCAGGAGTGATTAATAAAATGTTGCTTGCATCCGAAAAAAAAGTTTCATTATGCCTGTGGGTTATTTGCATAAGCAAAGTTTATAGTAAATGAAATGTTATGACTTCAGTGACAGTTGAATAATGTTCACCCAGTTTTTAGATGACGTTGCTTCTAGGCTTTTACGTAGTCATAAGTAGGTGCATACGTACCGTATATGAAAGCCCATAGAGAAGAAATCCCAGCCAGAGAGCGAGAGTACACTAAAACTGTACCAAATAAGCTGATGACTACGACTACGACGACAACGACAACGACAACGACAACGACAAGGTTGTATTTAATTGCAGGATTTCTCTTTATTGCTGTATGTTTGTTGGTCATACAATTTTAATTGTGCCAGCAATTACAACAATTATAATCAATCATTTTTTATTTACATTTAAAAGGTTTTTGTATGTTAACGAACATCAAAATAAAAGACTTGAATAACAAACTTTCAAAATTTATTTTTCTCAATAATTAGCACAGCAAATGAAAATGAAAAAATAATTGCTGGCATTTGATTGGAACACATAACTTAAATGTCTAGTTCCATTTAATACTTGGACGTTATAAAGAAAAGTTGTTTAATTTTTCTTTTTTTTTGAAAAACTCTTTAATCACATAAGAAGGAAACAATTCTAGCTGCCATTATAAGATATTATCACAAGATTTATGTCCCACGTTGATCTTTTTGCATAATTATCTGCACTTGTAATCAGATTATCTTTTCTTGGAAGAGGATTACATGAAATGATGCTCAGTTACACTAGACGACAACTATTTTGCACTTTAAGCATGATAACTTTTTATGTATTATTACGCAAAAAATAAATTTTCTTCGAAAAGTTTACAGTTAAAAACCATCAAATGAATTTTCTCAAATTTGGTTTTCGAATACATAAATAATAAACCCAAATACAGGGTAGTCCTTCTAGTGCTTGCATTTTGAACTACTGGCTATTCTGAGTATGATAACGTCAATATCAACTGCATTACGAAATGATTCGATTTATTCTTGAGCAACATTGGGTAGAATGCCTGTAAACAAATCTTCTCAGACGAAGCTCAATCCACACATGACTGCTGAAAAGCCAATGCAACGTTGATAACACATCAGCCGCAATGCAGAAATACGGACACACAATGCATAAAACGAGATTACGGATCGATCGGAATTGATTCTCAAATGTTGCTGTCATATTTTCGATGTAATGGATGCATTTCTAAAGGGTTTGTAGTTTAGTTATTGAACTACCTTAATTAAGTTTAATTTTTAATCAACTTTTTAACTAAATAATAATTTATTTATAAAATTAGTAACCATTTCTTACGAAACTGTCCGTTTTGTTTACTTTGCCAATGATTTTGAAATTCCTTATCCTACAAGCATCTTAGAAATGCATCCATTACATCAAAAATACAATACGTATCTGGGTAGCGATAACCTACAAATAAAATTACTTTCAACAATGGTTAAAGGTAACCAACAAATTTTTTTCGTTATTATAATAGTTACTCATAACTAAAAAAAATGTTTCTTATTTATATTGGTTACGATGACAAAAATGCTATAAACCTTACGATAATGGTTAAAAATTACCTAAAACAGGTAAGCGCAACCTTTTCTTCCAAAAGAAAAAACAATAAATTTCCGTCCACAGTTTTTATATTTTATACCATATGCAATAATAAAAGTTGAAACAATTAAGCATATAATATACATCTGCAATATTAAAAGGTAAGGTGATTCCTTGTGACCGGTGATTTGTTCCACAGTTTTCTCCCGATTTTTACAAAACGTATCTTATATGAAAGATATTTCTTTTTAGCTGTCCACCAGATTTACGGATCTTTAAATTTTTAAATTTTTTTGGAGTTAAATGCATTTAAAGTTCCTACTAACACATACATAAAATTCTACAATGCTATGAGTCGGTTTATTATATTTGTTAGTGTGTTTGTGAGTTTGCTTCCTTCATTCACAATAACAATTGTGTTGAATTGAAAAATATTTTTGGACATAAACCAATAACTCGATATTTAAAAAGTTTTGAATTGTGAATTGGCTTAAATTGATTACCATATCTTTGGGGTCTTCACTAAATGAAAAAATAAAATTTTCTAGAATTTGCACTCGAATTGCGAGGGCTGGGATCTGATAGTAACTAAAATTATGCAAATTTGATGTCATATAGATAAGTTAAGTTCAAAACTTCATATGGTTGCTAGAAATATAAAAAACCCTATTTGCATATCCCTGTAAAAAAATTTGCGTTTTTTTACAAGGGAAGAAAAAAATTTATTAAATTTAAAAACTATAGATATACCAACTACTCATTATACCCTGGCCACTCACAGCTGATGTTTGTAGCTACAAAAAAATGTTTGACCTAGACCCATCTTTTATTATACCGATCGGCTCAGAATCACTTTCTGAGTAGTTTTAGTGATTTCCGTCCGTCCGTCTGTGTATCCCTGTAAACTTTGTAATCAAACTACAGGTCGCAAATATGAATATATTTTGATGAAATTTAGTATATAATCTTTTATCGGCCATAGGATGAACGCTATTGAAATTTTTGAAAATCGTTTCATGTTCAGACCTAGTCCCCATACAAATAACACCTACGAAATCGACTTAAACTACCATAAGACCCAAATTATTGTACAGATCTCAATCAGATTTTTGTATGTTCAATACATCCATTAATCAGTAGTCCAAAAATAAACCCCATAGAACAATTCTTAGTCATAGCCCCATATAAAGTTGCTTCCCGATCTTCACTTAAACCTATAAAAAAAACAAGTAAGAAAATTGTAGTCTGACTAGACCGACCATACGATACCTTATACCATGGTTTAGAAACCCTATCTCTTCGGTCCAACTAACTGGATATAGAAAATAAGCAACAACCAAATTTGAGTGGCATTGTTATTAATTTTTTTGGCTGCAGATATGAAAAAGCCCATATCGGGTGCTATAAGGTCAAAGGAAAATTCACTTATATTTTAAAAAAATAGTCGTAAACCAAATTTGACAAAAATCTGTGCAATAATTTCGTTTTTTTTGATAGATTTAAGTGAAGATCGGGAAGCAGCTCTATATGGGGCCTATGTCTAAGAATTATCCAATATGGACTATTTTTGCACTATTGATTAATGGATACAATAAACACATACAAACACAATTTCACTAAGATCTATATGATAATTTGGATGTTATGGCAATTTATGTCGATTTGATAGGGGTCATTTGTGTGGGGACTAGGTCTGAACATGAACCGATTTTAACCAATTTTAACAGCGTTCATCCTATGTCCGATAGAAGCTTATACACCTAATTTCATCAAAATATATTCATATTTGCGACTTGTAGTTTGATTACGAGGTTTACATGGACACACACAATTTTTCCCATTTTTTTTTTGCTGTTTTTACCTCCTAAAAGGCACGAATTAAAAAAAAATGTTCTTCGCCGATGTTTGTGTCTCTGGTGGAATCTACGTAACGAATTTCATATTCCTAACTTACTTTATAAAGAAGATAGAAAAAGGTACCCATTTACACTTACGGGCCCCCGGATTTCCAAAAGTTTTCTTCTCATCTGATATTTATATCTCTAGTGGAATCCAAATACTATATTAGATATTACTAGATTCGTTTGTTTAGAAGATGTTAAATTTACATTTTTTCCCCCTTACTGACCGTTTTTCCTCCCCTAGACGTTAGACTTAGCAATAACTTCATTATTGACTGAAGCCCACGTATTCGGTGGGGCCTGTATACCAACATTCATATATATATATATATATAGATATTAGGGCAGGTCGACTTAAAAATCGCAAAAGTGAAAAGGAAAACATATACTAGGGATCAAAATATGACACTATGCCCAAGGAACCATACCTCTAAAACGAATTCTGATGTCCCGACTTTTGACCTGTCGGTCTGTCTGTCTCACTTTGACCCATTTAGAGTGCTCCAATCGAGTCCAAATGTATGATCGACCCCCACTAACTTTGGAAGGCCGACCCACCCATGCCAGTGGCACAACCCCTGGAATTTCCTGGGGGTTCCCCATACAAACATTTCAAAAAATCACCATTTTTGGCACTTTACATGAAAAAATCAGCGATATCGATATGTTTTTCTTTGTGGAGTTTATTTTTCTCTTTGGAAATTTATTTAGTCAGAGCATATCTGTGGTTTTCTGGAATAACCGCGTATGGCCATTTTTTGTCAGTTTTGAGTTAACGATGCCAAATACAATAATTTTTAACGCTGTTTACATGTATTTAATTTTTTTTTTTTTAAATATTGACCATTTCTGAAATTTTTCTTTAAATAACGACGTAACTTAAATGTCTATTAAATTAATTTGCAGCACTAACGACGTATGTCAACCTACGTTTGATCGCTGACAAATTATTTTCTCAGAAAACGACACACAGCGACATACGCTGTTATTAATGAAAAAAAAGCAAAATAATTTGGGATTATTTTTCAGTTTATAACCACTTATAAAAAGTGTTGTGTTTATTTCTGTTATTTGTTGTCACTATTATTCTTGATGCGTTGTTATATTCTCACGCTAAGTCCTGTTAGCATTCTGTTGACGAAAAAAAAAAAATTTATTTTTCAAGCAACAACAACTTATGTCTAAATGTGTAGTTGCACTGGTAGTTAGTTTTCTTTTTCAAAGCAAACGCCACTTGTCGACATAATTTGTTTTATCTGCACACACTTTAAGTGTAATTTACATATTGTTTTTTCGTCCTTTTCTAAGATCAATTCCTCAGAAGATTTTTGACTCAGAATTTTATATAAAGTATTTATTGCCCATATCTACAGGACTGTTAAATCAAAAATCCTAAAAACTTTATATCGAGCCCATAATTTCAAATATAACGTTTTTTGGGTGTCCTGAACATTTTGATTTTATGACATACGCGGTTACACTAGATATGTAAATGAAAAAATTAATTTAACTTAGTAATAGAAAAGAAACTAAAAACAAGTATTGTTTGAAGTCTTTTTTGCTTTCAAGTCTGGTCAATTTCGCACGGTTCTCTAATGTCGTCGCCATAACAGCCTCTACATTTTCCGGTATAGCTCGTGTCGTTCCGTTCCTTGTATGTGTGATGGAATTTTTGGATCATTAAACGGTGGATCATCTTGATTTAAATATTCTATCAATGTGTCGTACGGAATGCTTCGCGTGAATGTTGTTTCAAACGCGTTATTTATATCATTCAAATTGATCATTTCCGTGTAACTTGTTTTATTGCTATTAAATATTTAATACATATTATGGATAGATCAAATATTGAAAGTAATACACAAAAACTTACACGTTGTTTTTCTCTTATTTTTCACTGTTTTCTTATTTTCACTGTTTTTAAAAAACACACTTTAGAACTTTTCGCCATCACTTGAAAAATAACAATGGCAACCAAAAGTAAAAAATCAAATTAGGTTTCTCTAAAATCCGTAATTGAATACGCACTGCTTATTAAGCAGGAATTAATTTTTTTAAATTTGTCTGATGCAGCAATAAAATTAGCTTGAAATTGTTATTCATTCTTAAGGGGGATATCCCAAACAAATTTTAAGAAAGAAAAATCAATTGTATAAAATATACCTGATTCGTTTGACTTTTTAAAAGTGGTCATAATTCTGAAATGTCTTGTATATACCTGAACTATTTCATTAGTTAAATTATTCAATAGGTGTATCGCTTATGATGTAAGTTAAACCGCATTTGGTTACTATTACCAAATAAACATAATTTTTATGTTCAAAATTTGACTGTTGCAGCAATAATATTACTGGAAAACTTTCCAACGATATTTTTAAAAATATCTTTAATATTAATAGGCTAGGCTATTTCTTGTTACCGATGTTTTGTTTTACCATTTTATCCCGATTTTGACCAAACGTATATTACTTGAAAGGTATTTCTTTTTAGCCGTTTTGCAGACATACAGATTTTTAAATTTTTTCCTTTATTTTGAGCATTTAAAGTTGCTACTAACAAATACATAAAATTATACAATGCTATGTGTGTGTTACTAAATTTGTTAATGTGTTTGTAATAAAAATGAATTTGTTTTTTTGTGGTGATTTGCGAATTGTCTATAATTCATTAGCATACCTTTGGATCCTTATTTAATGAAGAAATAAAATCTCCTGGAATTTGCACTCGAATTTCGAGGGCTGGAATCTGCTAGAATAGATTAATATGTTAAGTAGATGCAAAAAGGTACAGTTTTAAGTAGCCGAATTTCGAAAAAGTTAATCCTGAGACCATGTGTCTTTCTTAGATGCAGTCTACACAACAAATATCATATTCGTAGATTCGTTTCCCCCTTTTGAGCCGTAAATACGGCTTTCTCTCTTTCTTAGTGGATTTTTCGCCGAGAGCGGATCCTACAGTCCAAATTCTAAGTTTCTGGGTAGAAGAGTTTTTGCAGGGCGACTCATATATATATAGAAAATTTTCCAGCATATTAACATATCTGTCGTATTCAGAAACCAAGGTACTACATTAAAGAACGCCTAAAGAATTATAGCACCTGCCTAGGGCCTGGGCCCAAACTGTGGAAGATTGAGACACATATTCCAACAAACTATAGAAATCAAATTTTATTAAAATATTTACACAGAGGTGATATCTGGAAACTGTTTAATACTGGGATTATGTCTGTAGCTTGCTATAAGCCACATTCAAAATACCTTTCGTTTTTTTTATTCAAAACCAAGCATTTTCAACAACAAGCATCGTTCATAAATTCTTTATATTTGAGCTTTTGATGTAATGTATTATAATCTATAAACAAGAAGTTTCTGAAATTTCAACTGACGATATATAAATTTGTTCAATATGGTTTGCCTTTTTAGTGCATGTGTTCCTAATTTTTTTATTGCGGGTTTCTAAAGAAATCCATTTTAATATTTTTCTTTTGTTTTCAAAATATTTTCTAAGAAAACATTATAATAAAATTATGTAATTTTAATTGGTTTTAGATGAGCTCTAATTAATGAGTTAATTCTTTTTATTATATAACAACAAAAGACTTGAGACACATATAAGCTAAACTAAATTTTCATTGTCTTTTTTTTAAACAACAAAATAATTTAAGTTCCCAATTCACCTGTTATCTTAAACGCTTAATTTAATCTTGTTATAATTTTGATTATAATTTAATAAAACCATACTAATTTCAAACAATAATATCATGTGGCTTTAGAAAGACACACTTATTAGAATTATTGACATCCTTTCATATTATTTTTATTAATCCATAAAAAGAAAATACCGCATATTCTTGTGTTATTTTAGTGTAAAATAAATCTCATTAGTACGCCCCATTTAACACCTTGTTCGACAACAATACACATATTGAAACATTTGGAATTGAAAACAATTGATACAATGCATAATATTAAATCAGGTGTATATCAGCACATATGAACTAGTTCTATAATATTTAAATGGCGGCATGTTCTTTGAGGCCATTGTATGCTCAGTCAGTATAACAAGTGCATGAAACCCTTAATGTCCTTATTTTTTATTTCTTAAAAAAAAATCGAAAACCTCAAAAATAAAAAAAGCGGTTTATTTCTTTGTAATCCTGTTTAACAAATGGATCATTTTTTTATTTTGCTTTGTATTAGTTTTGATTATATTGTAGTGTATCTTTTGATGAGTCTGCTTTTGTTTGCGCAAAATTTATGAACTTCTTGCTTTCTCACGCTTATATTGTGATAATAAAGATCCGTTTGGTGGCTGGCTATTCATATTTTTTTGTGGGTTTGTGGTTACGCTATTATTAATTATCTATTAATTTTCCTTTAATTAAGATTTTCACACTTTTATTTGTTGAAATGAAGTTGAAGGTGTACTACAGTTCATTGAATCATTAATTTAAGAGTAAGTGTTTTTTTTTTTTTCAAAAGGAAATCGTAATTATTTTATAATTAATAATAGACCTTAACGTGGGGCGCTAAAATGTTTTTTTTTTTTTTTGTTGTTTTCAATGATAAAAATGCTATTAACAACGTTATTTAGCGGAAATATATTTTTTTAATTCTAATTTGAAGACAGTCAAATTTAAATAGTTCGGTGAAATAAATGTGTTAACCTGAATAGGATAATATTATATTTCCAATACTAGATTTGTAAAATTATAATTCTAACTCGTTTTGATTTGCGTTAAATTAATAAAAGAAGAAGCAACCAATATTGAACTTGATTTAATAGTTTTAAATAATAACTTCAATAGATTTAGAAACCTCAATATTATGCAAAATGCCACCTGAAAAGCCAAATTTCATTTAATTAAATAGAGGACATTATGAACTGAAAAACAAAAGATTTAAGCAACAAACCTTTTAAGTCATATAAAAACAGAAAATATTATTTGCATAATCTCCTACAGGAAACGGATATTATATCAATAATTTTTGCATACAAATCATCAAAATAAATAAATAAAAAACCCCGAAATTAATGCCGCTAAGCCTTTCACTCATAGCCGAAGCATTGTTTCTAAAAAAAAACAATTCCCACAAAATGTCAAGATCACAAATCGAACTGAGTGAAACCAGAAAACAGGAATCAATGAATATCAATGAATACCTAAATTGATTGGAAAGTAAAATGGAACACCTACAAATAAAACGGTAAAAATCTTAAAAAAAAAACGTAAAACAACCCTTCGTAAGGAAACAGGAATTATAAATCACAAATATGGTTTTCCCAATAAACGTTTGCTCTTCAGCTGCTCATTTACTTTTCAAGGACTTTTTCAAAACAAAAGATATCTTAAGGTTTTATAGAAGACCAATTTTTGATTTATTTAGTTTAAGAGGGGGGAGGTTATGCTAAAACAGACACAAATGTGTGAAAATGTATTTTCGATCAGAAGTTAATGAATGCACATGTAGGAAAAGATTTATTTATATATAAAAAAAAAACAACAGATTTTGGATGTTTGTAAAACGGAAATGTAAACAATAGTGATCGATATCTTTTAATGAAGAATGTACAGAAGAAGTGATGCACTCAAGTTTATTTTGGAATTTTAACTTTTTTGTAAATCGAAATAGAATATTTATATTTTCAAAGTGATAAATATTTTTAAAAATATTTAAGCTAACTAGTAGACGAAACGGTTATGTCCGGCACTTACATGGAAATAACTCTTTAAGGTGAAATAAACATTTTGTGATGAAAACGTTAAAATAAAACTAAAAACAATTACTGAAATTAAAACAAGTCAGACAATTATAGTCAGCTTAGACCGACCATACGATACCCTATATCATGCTGTTAGAGACCAATCTTTTAGGACCGACTAATTGAATACAGGAAAGAAGCATATATAAAATTTGAGAGACATTTTTAATATTTTTTATGCCTTCGGATACGAAAAATTTCACATCTGTTGTTATATTTATATGGGGACTAGGTCGCAAAATGGACCGCTCCTGACCATATTTAGTAAGGCCACTTATTTTTTGCAAAAACATAAACAAGCCAATTTTGAGAAAATTCTGCGTAATATTTTATGTTTTTTGTTAGATTTAAGTGAAGATCGGGAAGATCATTTGTACTTATGGGGACTAGGTCTGAACATGAATCGATTTTCATCAATTTCAATAGCATCCTATATTTGATGAAAGCTTATGTACTAAATTTCATCAACGTATTTCATATTTACGACCTGTAGTTTGATTATAATATTAACATCGACACGCAGACAGACGGACGGACGGACAGATGGACATCGCTAAGTCGACTCAGAAAGTGACTCGGCATAACAAAGAAATAAAAATATTGCCTAGAAACAATTTAAAATAATGTCACTCAACATTTTCTCTTACAGTTTTTAAGCAAATCAATCGCTTTGAAACATTATTGAGGACCCTACTATGTCGGTGGTTTTAACAGAGCCATATATTTTGGCTTCAATTGTCTCAATCCATGTTACAGTGTTTACAAATGGAATGACTCTAAATAAAAAAAAAGTGTCCAAACTCTCGATCTCAACACCTAGAAATATGCGAATAGCAAAATAACTGAGAAATACGAAGTTTTGGGTCAATCAAAAAAAAATTTAGAGGTCCACAACGCTACTGAAAACTTAAATTCTGTTTATATGGGGAAAACATGACTTCTTTTCAGATTTTATGAAAATTTCGTTCTATAATTAAATTTTTTCGACATGCTGTTATATAAATCGATTTTAGCACGATTTTGGCATCGAAATCGAATAAAAACTTGTCAAGAATTAGCAAATGGCCCAGACCACTTTTGTGCCAAGAAAAAAACAAGGTCGTAAAATTTCACGAAAATGTTTTTAACTTTAAGGAATTAATTAAAGCTATCATTTTTTTTTATTTTTTGGCTCTATACCTATGGGCACTCAAACATCTATAATATTAACAGACTAGGAAATTTCTAGTGACCGATGTTTTGCTCTACCGTTTTACCCCGATTTTGAATAAATGTGTATTATTTGAAAGATATTTCTTTTTAGCTGTTTTCCAGATTTACAGATTTTAAAAGTTTGTCCTTTCTTTTGAGTAAATTGTATTTAAGATTGCTACTAACACATAAATAAAAATGTACATATGCTATGTGTGTGTTTATTAAATATATTAATGTGTTTGTTAATGAGTCTGTTATCTTCATTCACGATAATAATTAACCAAAAATAAGTTGGTTTGTGAATTGGCTAAGTTGAAAAATAAAGTTGCCTAGAAATTACGCTCGAACCTTGAGCGCTGGAATCTGCTAGTGAAGTATTAATTTATTACCACGTTTTTAACCTATTGCGCAATGAGACCAAAGATGGAAAACTTTTTTGATAAAATTTTGAAAACTTTGTTAAGTTTTAAAAAGTATTCTTAAACAAAATTTAAAAAAATGGATCTGGTACCTTAAAGTTTTTATACCCTATACCACTATTTGGTTTGGGTACAATGACTTTGTGCTGGTGTTTGTAACAACTAAAAATATTTGACCTAGACCCATCTTTGATTATACCGATAGAATCAGAATCACTTTTTGAGTTGATTTAACAATGTCCGCCGTCCGTCCGTCCGTCTGTGTGTCCATGTAAACTTTGCAGGTCGCAAATATGAATATATGTTGATGAAATTTGGTGCCTAAGCTTTTATCGGCCATGGGATGAACGCTATTGAAATTGGTGAGAAGCGGTCCATGTTCAGGCCTAGCTCCTATACAAATGACCCCTATAAAATCGACATAAATTGACATAAGATCCAAATTGTCGTATAGGTCTTAGTCAAATTGGGTTTGTATGTGTTTATTACCGCCATTAATGGATAGTCCAAAAACGATCCCTGTGGGACAACTCTTAGTCATAGGCCCCATATAGAGCTGCTTCCCGATCTTCACTTAAATCTATCAAAAAACAAAAATATTGCATGATTCATCTCAAATTTTGTTTGTATATATTTTTGCAAAATACCAACCATGATCAGGATCGGTCCATTTTTGGACCTAGTCCCCATATGGACATAGCATCCGATATGAACTTTTTCATATTTGCAGCCAAAAAAATTAATAAAAATGCCACTCAAAATTGGTTTATGCATATTTTCTATATCCAATTAGTTTGGCCTAAGAGATAGGGTCTCTAAACGCATGGTATAGGGTATCGTATAGTCGGTCTAGACAGACTATAATTTTCTTACTAGTTTTAGTATATGTTAGAGATTAATTGTTTGCACTTTTAAGTAAATATCTTCGCCAGATTTTTTTTACGAGAAATTTTTTTGTTGGGATTTTCGAGAAAAATGAGTTTTTTGTGAAATATTCAGTAAATGTACACTTTCTGAATACTTTGTATGAAAAGTTTATCAGTTTTCTTCTTTTAAATGTTATATTTTATCCTAAGAGCCTTGAGTTTCGGAAAAAAATTATATGATCATTATCCCTTTTGGACTTGGGGTCACATATAACTCCAAGCTAATATAAGACAATTTATTAAAAAAATTCATATAAAATATAATAATAAAATGTGCAAGTCCTCCATGCTAAAATCGAACAACGTTAACCCATTTCTTGCCGCGGCCAAATTTTGAATTTTTGCGTATTTAAAAAAAATTAATTGTTCTAGTAAACTAAATGAAATTATGCTGCATTTCACCGATTTTTATGATTTATAATTTGACGTCATTAACCCATTTGGACTTGGCGTCACAAATGAGCCCAAGCTAGTATAGGACGAAATTTTCGTAAAATCTGAAAAAATTCATATTTTGCCCTTATAATCACCCTTGAAATTTTCAGTTGCTTTGAGGTAGCTCTAATTTTATTTTTATTTATTTTTTTTATTAATCGAAAACTTTGTATTATTCAGTTTTTTTTTTTGCTATTCCCACCTTTCTAGGGGGTTAGACTTTAAATTGGAACACTTTTTTTCCCTCCATATAATGAAGGGCCACCATAGAATAGACTCTGTCAGTACGACCTCCAACGAAAAAAATATAATTTACTATGCGCTACATATCATTCTGCAGAAGGTGTATTTTAGTTTTTAATTCTAAATGTAATAATATAAATATAAAATTCTTGATCTTTATAATAAAAAGAGTTGCTATAGCGATGTCCGTCAGTCTATCTATGGAAATCACGAAGAGGCCCTCTGTAGATCAGATGAGTTGCTCGTTTTTAGTGAAAATGATTCGCGAATATCCTGGCCAGGTTTGTGTCTGAAATCATCGAAATACATTCGATAGATGCTGAGAGTTTAATGAAAATGTAAAAAACTTTTGAAATAATAATAACTTTTGTGTTGTTCGTGTTATTCTAAATTTTCTAATTTGGTATGTGGTAGCTAAAATTGTTGTTCTGATGTTTGTAGCATTTGCTTATGTGTCGTTATTCTTCACGTTTTATATCAATTTGTTATTGCCACACATTTTTTTAACATTATCTCGAAATAAGTACAAAAAATAATAATAATAATAATAATAATATAGAACAGTTTCTTAAACAGTTTCTTCTTCTTATCTTATATATATATATATAAAATGGAATGTGTGTTTCAACTGGGACTCTTGCATGATTAATAGGGTACTTTTTTTTCGACCACGCCCACTATTACGCCCACTTTTTTAAAATTATGTAATTGCTCCCATATAGTTTTTAACAGATTTACTTCAAATTGTATACACATTATACTCCCGGCGAGGTAGAAATAAACATTTATTACGCCACGCCCCCTTTCGCGCCCCTTTTCACGCCAAATTTTGTTTGAAAGTTTTAAACTTTTTGTTCTCTGTACAAATTTGTTCCTTCCAACGGATTTTTTTTTATTTGGTAGTATATTGCTCTTAATACTGTTAACGTCGCCATATAACTATGAACCACGCCCACTTCACCGCCCCCTTTTTTTTAATTCAGATACTTACTTATACTACTAACAATATTTGCTATACAAAATACTTTTTTTGTAATATGTATTTACCTAAAGTTTTATACACTTTTTATCTACAGGTAAGGTAGCCATACATTTTTTTAATACCAAATCCCCCTTTTTCGCCCCATTTTACCTTAAATTATAATTAATCTGCTTTCAATCTTATATACAAAAATGGATTTGTGTATGTTTGTTTGTTTGTTTGTTTGTTTGTTTGTGGTTTATAGGAGACTATACCACTGGACCGATCGTCTTGAATTTCTTTCAATAGGTAACTACCTATCCGGAAGGAAAAATAGGATATATCTTTTTGAATTTTTCAAATGGGCGTGGCACCTCCCATACAAAGTGAATTTTTAACATCTAACTTTAACATATATCTGGAGTACTACGATAGCAAGAGTTCTGAAACTATGTGCATGCACATATTTATATAATTCGAAGAGTTGCGGAAAAAATGGGCGTGATCGGACCACTGGGCGTGGCACCCTTCATACAAAGTAAATATTAAATGTCATATATCTAGAGTACTGCAACAGGTAAGGTCTTGACTCTTTGTGTGGGTTCATAAGTTATCAATGTGAGTAGTCTAATAACAAAATGGGCGGAATTAGACCAGTGGGCGTGGTACCCCCCATACAAAGTAAGTATTTAATATAATATAACTGGAGTACTATAACAGTGAAAGTCTTGGGACTTTGTCTACTTTCATGACTTATTGATATGAGTAGTCTCATAAATAATGGGCGGTACCGTACCATTAGGCGTGGCTACCCCAATACATAGTAAATATTTAATGCCATATATCTAGATTACTGTAATAGATAAAGTCTTGAGATTTTGTGTTACTTCATAAATTATCAACTTTAGTTCTCAAAAAAAAAAAATTGGCGGAATCAGATCAGTGGGCGTGGTACCTCCCATATAAAGTAAATATATAATGCCATATATCTGAAGTACTGTAATAGTGAAAGCCTTGGAACTTTGTCTGAATTCATGAGTGATTAATGTGAGTAGTCCCATAAAAAATGGGCGGGATCGGACCAGTGGGCGTGGCACCTCCCATATAAACTAAATTTTTAACATCTAATTGTAACATATAATATCTGGAGTACTATGATAGCAAGAAACTATGCACATGCACATATTATAATAATTCGAAGAGTTGTGGAAAAAATGGCTGGCTTCGGACCAATGGGCGTGGCACCCACATTACGAAGTAAATACTTATTGTCATATATCTAGGGTATTGTTATAGACAATGTATTGAGACTTTGTGTGAGTTCATAAGTTATCAACGTTAGTACTCGAAAAAATGGGCGTAATCCCATCAGAGGGCGTGGTACCTCCCATACAAAGTAAATATATAATGTCATATAGCTGAAGTACTCTAATAGTGAAAGCCTTGGAACTTTGTATGAGTTCATGAGTTATTAATGTTAGTAGTCCCATAAAAAAAATGGGCGCGATTCAACCATTGGGCGTGGTACTTCCCATACAAAGTAAGTATTTAATATAAAATAACTGGAGTACTATAATAATGAACATCTAGCGACTTTGTTTGCGTTCATAAGCTATTAGTGTGAGTACTTGCCCAAAAAATGGGCGGAATCAGACTAATGGGCGTGGCACCTCCTATACAAAACAATATATATATATAGTCCCGTTGTTCCTTTTAGGAGCATAGGGCCTCAAAACAATAGTTTTCTTCAAAACGTATTGCCTGCTTTTTATTTCGTTACGAGGGATGTAGCGAAGCTCATCGGGTTACTGCTAGTTTATAAACTAAATGAGGCGACGGCCTGTAGATTTTAATAAAAATAAAAACTTATTTGATTTTCACTTAGATTTAAGCAGTATTTCCTTTAGGAACTCTAAATTTGAATTTATAGAACAATGTTAGTGTTCCAAATTTTCCCTTTGAAAACATTCCCAATGTTCCTAATTTGGTACAGTAACCACGGTATTGTTCTTGTAGCACTTCAGGACTTTCTAACCATAGTGACAGGCTTTTAAATCGGGCCAAAACTATGTGGATACATTGTGTTGGCAAA
This sequence comes from Cordilura impudica, assembly GCA_963682025.1. Taxonomy (NCBI): domain Eukaryota; kingdom Metazoa; phylum Arthropoda; class Insecta; order Diptera; family Scathophagidae; genus Cordilura; species Cordilura impudica. The sequence goes on from OY821520.1 coordinate 69,317,633, forward strand.
AAAGGTAGGGGTCTCTCAGACAATCCTTGATATAAACTTCGTATTTCTGGCCATTGACTTATCTCCATCATACCGTGAAGCATTAGCAGCACAAACATTTTGACACAGAAGCTACCAAAAATCTGCCACAATAAACGTTTCGTCATGCATTATGCACCAGCGGTATTTTTTTTTTAGGAAACATGGTTTAAATTTCCTTGCTTTTTCTGGGATCGCAATTTTTAAAGATGTTCTGTGTGGGCTTTGTGTATTTTCACTTTTGCATTGGTTTTATTTGACTGTTCGCAATAAAAAGCAGATCTGTTGCTAGCTCTTTTCTTTTTTACTTTTCTCTATCATTGACTTTACAACGTTATGTGGACTACTCTTTCTTCAGGAACCAGGATATCTGTTATGGGTCAAATTCTCCGGATACTTTCTAATAACACTGGAGACTGTTCGACGGCAGCCTTTGATTTGTTGGCCAATTTTTTGTACTACCAAGTTGGATTTGTTGAAAATATATAGTAATTTTCGCACGCACTTCTATTTTATAACTCAGTTTATTCAAACCAGCAACAAATGTCAATAATTATAATAACCGGTATATTTTTCAAACCTTTCTCGATCTCACTGCTTATTTATTTGAGTTCTTAACAACTATGATTTTGATTTTAAATATATCGCTTCCTACACCACACCATAATTGATCCTCCTTCATATTTCATTGTTATTAATTGATATCTAGGAGAATATCTTTGTTTAGGTGGTCTACAGATGAAATTTATTCTACTAATGAGTGATTTCATTGCCGAACTCCATAGTGGCGTAGTGTGAACTCCGATACAGGCTCCAATATACTAATACTTATATTCATTTGCGAAACTAGTATCGCACAGTACCGTCCTCCTTGGGCTGGTTTTCAATACCGGATTTTCTTTGTCTACTTTTTCTCTGACGAATTTGTGATGCAGTATGAAATACAATGAATTAAATTACACCAAAGAGCATGAATTTCCCTTCGTCTAAAGCTCTAATAATAGCCATGTATTTACAATCAATTGAAACTAATTCTAATATAAAACTAGCACTGTAAAAAATTGTCAAGAAACTTTTGTTGGGAAAACAATAATTAATTTAATTACAGGAAATTTTACCCATTTTTTTTTTTTGGCCAAAAGTAAAATCAAAATTTTTGCAAAGCAATGTAATATTTTTTTTTAAATTTTTCGACAGGACTAATTTACTGTTACTTTATCAGTTCTTTTGCTTGCAATTTCTAAATTTGTTATCAAATATCGATTGAGTGAAGTGAATGTTATGATAGTTTCTAATAAAAGTTTTCATAGTAACAATTTTTTTTATGCAACCATTAAATGTAAGTTTGTGTGTGCATATTTATTAATATTATTTAAGATGATCTAGTGGTTTTTGATGTAGTCTATTTTGTTATTATTATATATACTTACTGTGTTTACACTTACTTATTTTTAATTACATTTGCTATGTTTGGTGCTTATTATGTATTTATATAAATGTTACGAAAGATATGTTTTCTTAAATTGTTTCTTAGATATTCCCCGATTAAAATATTTTTATAATTAAAACGGACCTCGAGCTCGAGAATTTTTATTTATCAACATTTGAAAGGTCGAACAACTACAATCTTAAAACAACAATTACAATCTTAAAATAGTAAAAACTAAAAAATGGAAAATAATATCGAAGGTGAGTACCTTAATAATATATGTATAGTGAAATGTTGGCGAACTCATCTATCAGATCGATTAATTTGGAAAAATTGAAGTAACCTCATTGAAGTGAACTCATGGAATTATGAATCGGAATTTTATTTGGACTTATAAAAAAATGAAAGCATAGCCATAAAGCCATAATAGTTCTGTAGGACAATCAACTACCTTGCGAATTTAATAAATTTTTGCGGCTGATATAAAGGGTCCGCCAAATAACTTTTTTTTTTTTGAAAATGCTATAAAAAAAACTACTGGATATTATTTCAAATTTTTTTTTTGTTTGAAAGTACAATCCTTCCGGTTAATAATGGAAAATAATTTCATTCAAATGATTGCCTCGGCTGGCCATGCAGTAGCCTACACAATCGGTCCAATTTTTAAGCACATTATCGATTGTGTGCAGCTGTATTTCACCAATGGCTTCACGAATATTGTCCTTTAAAGCGTCAATTGTCTCTGGCTTGTTGGCGTAGCACTTATCTTTGAGGGCACCCCACAAATAATAGTCCAACGGTGTCAAATCGCAACTCCGAGGTGGCCAAACGACGTCAGCTCTGCAGCTGATAATGCGATCTTCAAAAACAGGGTGCAAAACATCGAGTGTAGCTTCGGCTGCGTGGCACGTAGCGCCGTCCTGTCGAAACCAAATGTTGCCAATATCCGCCTCTTCAATTTTTGTGAACAAAAATTCGTTCAACATGGCCCGATAACGATCGCCATTGACTGTAACGGCCACTCCTTGCTCATTTTCGAAGAAAAATGGCCCAATTATGCCTCTGGACCAAAATCCGCACCAAACAGTGACTTGTTTTGGGTGTATTGGCTTTTCAATGCATGTGTGCGGGTTTTCTGTGCCCCAAATGCGACAATTTTGCTTGTTTACATACCCGCCAAGATCAAAATGAGCTTCATCTGAAAAGATGATTTTTTTTTGCAAAATCGGCATCTTCTGTAGGTCGATCGCAGGCCCACTTAGCGAAGCGAAAACGCATTGGATGGTCAGTTGGCTTCAACTCCTGAACCAATTGGACTTTGTATGGGGTCATACCAAGGTATTTACGCAAAATTCGTCTCAATTATGCCTCCGAAATGTTCAATTCTTGAGAACGACGGTGAATTGATGTTGATGGCGCTTCACGCACACTTTCTGCCACAGCAGCTTTTCACGCTTTAGTTTATCGATGAGAATGCCAGTTTCTTTCACTTTTTTTCACAAGATAACGAACATACGGAGCTGACGGTGCTTCTCTTCTTCCAAAATCCGTACGCAATTTTCGCACACATTCTGCAACATTACCATGATTTTCAAAGTAATGTCGCAATATTTCCCAGCGTTGTTCAAGCGTATACACAAGCATATTCGTTCAGCGGAAGGATAAAACTAATTATCTGTCAAATCAGACATGAGCTAAGTGTTACCATTTACGAAATACGCACTATTTGAAAAAAAAAACGTTAGATGGCGGACCCTTTATGTACTTAAAAAAAAAACATTTTTCCATATGACTACTGTGTGCCAAATTCAAAGTTATTCAATATAGTGACTGTTCCGAAAACTTTAAACAAAGGAGCAGTCACAAATATTTTGTTCAAATATGAATATGAAATGGCATAAAAGTTGTAGGAGCTTGTTAGTTTTTGAAAAGCAGCTGTTTGACTTAAAGGCAATACTCTAATAAGAAAACGTGGAACGCAGTCTGTCTCCACTACATCCAAGCCTGGATGGCCGCAATAAACTTTTTGTCAAAAATATGAGAGAACAAAAAGACAAGTTGCAGCAGAAATCTCTAAAGATCAAAATAATGAAGTCGAACCCCTAATTCTCGCTGCATCTGTGGCTGCTCGTAAATGTTAACAGTTAAGTTTAACAGTGGTTTTAAAAGAGACTGTCTATTAGCAACAGTTTGAAATGGCGTGTTCGCCTCAAAATTGTGACTATTCTCTCTTGGCCACAACAATAGATTGCTTCATGCATGAAAAAGTAGCCGTGTGAATAACTTGAACAGATACATATATCTGCAGCCTTTTGTTGAATAAACGCATTAACCACCAGAAGAAATTAAAGCTTCCACCAGAAGTAATAGAATTACGTAAACAAAGGAGCAAAATTTTGTGGAAAATTGTAACACAAAAAAAAAAAAAAGGAAAATTCCGGAAGCGAAAATAAATAAATGGAGAGTTGTGGCATTTTGAAGTCATGTTTTTATATATATTTGACGAATTAGAACTCGGAAATCAATTTTTTGAATAAAATCCTTTCTAAAACATGACTTTGTTTGTTACTTTTTTAAATTGGTAAGCTAAATTTGTACTGTTATCTTTGAAAGTTAGAAAGTTAAAAAAAAAAAGTTTAGAAAACCAGATAATCTATCACAGATCTAAAAAATCTTGGATGCCGGAACCTATAACCCTGGAAACCCGGTTGGAACAAATTATTAGTTAAATTTTTTATTTAACTTTACAAACGTTTTTTTTTTTTTTAGTGTACGTAAAACTTTAAGGGTCCCTCCCTCCCTCTTAATAGTCTTCTAAAAGTCATGTCAAAAAAAATATTTCTAATTGTTCCAGCCAGGGGTAAAATTTCCTATATTCCTATTGAATATTAAATATTCACCTTTGTGTAAAAGAAACTTAAAAGGTGAGAAGAGAAGTGGTGATTTGGTTATGCTCACAACTGTATTTATATCATCCATTTTTGTGTGTATATAGTTTTTTGTATATAAAAGAAGGCCTTTAGAACTACTTCTGTGCAGATAATATAAACAAGGTTCAGAAAATACACACATGAAACACACAATGTTCTGTTCAAAAGCAGCCAACACATATCTTTATTTTCATATCAATTATGTGCGTTTCTAAATTTTCTACGGTGCCCAACACAATCATGACTGTGTTCGTTTTAATATTTCGTTATTTACATGAACATTTTTGTATCACGTACTTTTTGTTTCAATCACACATAAAGCACACATTTTTGAGTGTTGCTTTATATGAAGTTCATGTTCTGGTACGTGTACTGAAAAAAAAACAGAACATGTACAATAAACAGGTTCGAGTTCAGTTATATTTTAAGTCGTGTTGTGGCTCGTGTAGTAAGAAAAAACAGAACATGTACAATAAACAGGTTCGAGTACAGTTATATTTTAAACACGACTTAAAATATAACTGAACTCGAACCTGTTTATTGTACATGTTCTGTTTTTTCTTACTACACGAGCAACAACACGACTTAAAATATAACTGAACTCGAACCTGTTTATTGTACATGTTCTGTTTTTTTTTTTTCAGTACACGTACCAGAACATGAACTTCAAATAAAGCAACACTCAAAAATGTGTGCTTTATGTGTGATTGAAACAAAAAGTACGTGATACAAAAATGTTCGTGTAAATAACGAAATATTAAAACGAACACAGTCATGGTTGTGTTGGGCACCGAAGAAAATTTAAAAACAAACATAATTGATATGAAAATAAAAATACGTGTGTGTTGGTCTAAGTTATGTTTGTTTACATATGTGTACGAGTTTTTTATTCAGTGTGTGTTTTTTTCTGAACTCTGAATATAAATTGATTGTGGCAACATAATTCATTGGCAATTGTATTGCTAAATCACATTAACAAGATTATTTGGCTTATTTTACCATATATTTGTTGCGGTTTCCCCACATTAATTACATTTTTTGCAAAAATTTATTCGATGGACCACAAATTTTTTTTGTACCTGCATAGAATGTAAATGGAAAATCAAATCAGAAAATCAGGAAGACTTAAAAGGTTACAAGCTGATCACAGGAAAGTCAGATAGTAAAGTAAAGTCGGCAAATTCTAGTTCACTATTTCGAAATTACTTTAAATAACGCGATGCAAATTCGATATGTGGGAATACTTTATTTTTCAGTTGGCGCTTTAAAGGTTTGAGTATTCTTGGAACATCTCTTATGGGAGGTGGTTCTTCGTGAAGTCTAAAAGGACCTCTGTTAGACCAGAGGTTTCCCATTCATAATGATAGAGCCGAATATATTCCTCTTTTTAGCATTTCCGTCTTTTAATGACCACAAACACAGAACCAACCATATAAGAATTTTGCACAATATGAATATTCTGTTTCTCATTTTCCTTTAAAACCGTTTACCGGAATAACAACTAGAATAGAGGTATAACAAGAGAGTAAGCAAATACGGGAATAGATATTTGCAATTTAAATTATTCTAAATTTTATCAAATAAAATTGTGGAAGAATCATTCAAAATCATTGGCATTTTACTGAAGACTAGGCCACCAGTGAATCAACTAATTTTAAACATAAAATTTTATCTTTGCCTAAATCTGCATAAATCTTCAAAGCATCAACAGTTTAAATATCTAACCAAACTATTGAATACTAATAGTAATATTTCAAATTCTATCAAAGTCCAATCAAAATTTCATATGCAACCAGTTCAATTAGCATAACAGCTAACATAAGCTCAAACGAACGATCCAAAGAAGTACCAATTAAGAAACCCACAAATGGTTTTTATGGAATATTTAAAACCATACATGTTACAGCGCAATAATTGAATCAAGAACAAATCTTGAATTGACCAAAATGACTCGTGTGGTCCTTTAAGAACATTTTGTTTGTAAATAAAAAAAATATGTTAACTAGCATTTGACGATATGATGATCAATGTCAAGTGTTTAACTAAATAAGAAAAATCATTTAATCATTTGGCTGTATTTTAAATGAAATCAAGCCGTGCGCAGAAAAAAAATCACAATGATCATTTTTCTCACAAACATGCTTATGAAAAAAAAGTGAACTTACGACTACAACTACGATAACAAAATAATGTCTTAATCAACTTTAACTTTAGTCGTCGTTAATATACGGTGTAGTTAGTTTTATGCATGTGCAGCATAGAGCTGCAGAGTTTGGTATGATTTTGCTTTTTTTTTAGTTTATGTATCCCCTTTTGCACTTAAATGCCTGCATATTCTTTATTTATGAATGTCATTCAATTTATTATGATTTCTGTGTTTTTGTTGCTGTAATTTTTTTTTGTCTTCCTGCCCTATCTTTAGTTGTTTGTTTTGTACGATTTTTTTCGTAAGAGGGAAATGATTTCTTTTGGCATCTTCAAGATCATGCACTACGGCACAGGAATCTCATAATTCTACATAGCAGCATTTTTTTTAACTTCATTATCAAGAAGTTCAACGCACAGAGCATTGAAAAATTATGAAAATATTTTTTTGTATAACGTACATTTTAAGAGAAGGTACTTTTTAGGAGAAGGTATTTTTTTTAAGAAAAGCTACTTTTTCAGAGAAGGTATCTCTTATGAAAAGATACATTTTTAAGAAAACATACTTTTTAGAAGAAGTACTTTTTCAAATACAAGTGTTTCGAAAATGCAGTTTTTCGGAAAAGGTACTTTCATTAAAAAAAAAAAATATTTTTTAATGAAAGGGTACTTTTTCAGATTAGGTACTTACTGTTAAGAAAATGTATTTTTTAAGAAACAGTACCTTTTTAAGAAAAGTATTTTTTTTTTAAAAAATTGTGTTTTTAAAAGAAGGTATATTTCTTTTTTTTTGAAAAAAATACTTTTTTAAGAAAGGGGACTTTATAAGAAAATGCACCTTTTAAGAAAAGATACTGTTTTCAGAAAACGTACGTTTTTAAGAAAGGTATTTTTTCAGAGAAGTTATTTATTCAGAGATGGTACTTTTTTCAAAAAATCTACTCTTTAAGAAATGACGCTTTTTATGAAAAGGTACTCTTTTAAGGGCCTGTTGCTTTTTATGGAAAGGTCTTTTTCAAGAATTTTTTTTTAAGAGCAGGTACTTTTTCAAGAAAATTTACTTTTTCAGAAAAGGTGCTTTTGCGACTTCTTACAAAAGCATACTTTTTTAATAAAAGTTACTATTTTAAAATAAAGGTACTTGTTCAGAAAATGTAGTTTTTGAAGAAAAGGTAATATTTAAAAAAATTTTTTTTTGAGAAAATTAATTTTTATGCGAAAATTTAGTCTTTTTTAAAAAATTGATCTGTTAAGAAAGGCTAATTTTTGCAGAAAAGATACATTTAAAAAAGGAATATCTACATTTTAATAAAGTGCAATTTTTTAATAAAGGGTGCTTTTATAATAAGAAGGAAAATAAATTTTTTTTTTAATTTACTTTAAAAAAAGGCATGAAAATGGACTTTTTTTTATAAAAGTTTACTTTTTGAAGAAAAGAGTCTTCTAAAGTAAATCTGATTTTCGTAAGAAAAACTACTTTTTTAAGAAGGGTTGATTTTTAAAGAAAAGGTACGTTATTAAGCAAGTCTAATATTTTCAGAAAAGTAAATTTTTTGTATTGTATTGTATTGTATTGTATTGTATTGTATTGTATAAAGAGGTGTTTGAAGTACTGCGACCGAAGTGATCTATTGTACTGAAGCACTCCGGAATTCAGGGATAATGGTTGGTTCTAGTAATTTTATCTCACTACCTAGTATTTGGAAAGAGCCCATGTGTTTTTTTCTTTTATGCATTAACATTCCACAGTTCCCAAATATGTGCTCTAGTGATTCGGCTTCCTCATCACAGAATCTGTACATGGGGTTTGCTACAATTCCTAACCTGCTCTGATGTTCTCTGAGCCTACAGTGACCCGTTAAAATCCCGATTAGTACTCTCAGATCGTTCTTTGACAATCCAATGCATGATCCAAATCTCCGCCAAGATTTTGGATTGCCTTAAGCCCAGGGGGCTCGAGAAAAATTCCCGTTCCCTGAGTACGCCTTCCCATACTCCTTTTCCTATTCCATAAAATGGTTCCGGCCCCATTAATTTTGTGGAAGCTCCCCTTCTGGCAAGTTCTTCAGCTTGCTCATTAACTTGAATCCCAATATGTCTCGGAACCCAACAAAGGCACACCTGGTTGTGGTTACCTATCTCATTTAGTTTCTGTAGACAGTCTCATACTAACTTAGAGTCTACTTCAAAGGAGCTTGCGCACATCTATCGATGGCATAAATTTCCGCTTGGAAAATGGCTGTGTGTATTCCCATTGGCTCGAAGTATTTGGTTCTAGGCCCAAAGACTACCGGCCCAGGGTGACTTTCGGTTTTTGACCCATCTGTGTACCATTTGATTGTATCTTCTCTTAGAGAATATGCTGTACTTAAACGTCCTCATTATCTTTTATCTCTAAGTTCTGTGACAAAGTATTTCCTGAAATCATATTTCTTCTGCACCTTGTCCATGGGGCAATCCAGAAGGGAGTAAACATTAAACATTGGCTTATTCGGTTCCATTGGCCTTCTTAAAGCCTGGTTCTGGGTCTATCCGCCTTGATTCTGATTGCCGTTGCCAGGGCTTTCCTCTGCACCACTATATGAAGTGGGCTTAGATCCAAATTGCTTCAAGTGATGCTATTGGGCACGTCCTCATTGCACCCGTTATCCCAATGCACGCTAATTTTTGTATCTTACTTAACTCCATTTGAGTTGACTTCAGATCTGTTCTTTTGGGCCACGTTATAGCTCCATAGGTCTTAATTGGGCGGACCATAATAGAGTCCATCCAGTGCAGGATGATAGGTTTACATCCCCAGGTTTTACCCGCCACCATTCAGTATATCATTATAGCTTGCTTGGCTTTCTCAGTGATGTGGTCGACATGTACCTTAAATGTTAACTTGTTGTCCAGTACTATCCCCAGGTATTTCACCTCTACCTCTGGTTCGATGACTTCTCCCAGAATTTGAATTGGCCTCCATCTTGGAAGTTTCTTTTTCCTGGTAAATGGTACAATAGTGGTCTTTGTCGGATTGATGTTCAATCCTGTTGCCCCGCACCATTGACGTATAACCCTCAACCCTCTTTGTACAATGTCACATAGGGTTTCCCCGAATTTGCCCCTTGTAATTAAGGTGATGTCGTCCGCGTAGCCTTGACATTCTCTTCATGCTTCCGACAGTTTCATTAGTAACTTGTCAACAACCAGACTCCACATCAAGGGGAAAGAAGCCATCCTCTGGTTACGTTGACTGATATGGTCTCCCCATCTGCTGTTGTTTCTACTGACCTCGTGTAGAGCACTTCTACCATCCATTTTGATGTCACTGGGGCTACTCCTCTTTGGCTTAATGCCCTTTGTAGTACTTCGTTTGAAGTGTTACCACAGGCTCCTTCTATATCCAAGAAGGCACAAACGGCTATTTCCTTTTCATCTATTGATTTCTGAATAGTTTTTATTAGGCTAGTAAGAGCGATCTCTGTTGATCTGAGCTCTATACGCATGCTGGTTTGGATGCAAAGGCATATCACGTAAGATCCTACATCTTATATGCAAGCTTATCAGTCTGAAGGATTTTGTATGTGCGGTATCCTCTTTCCCCACTTTTGGCATGAACACCACTCTTGCCCTCCTCCTTGCATTTGGTATGTACCCCAAGGCCAAGCTGCTATGCCCTAAATTTAACAAGAACTGTAATAATTCCTTCAATTCCATTTGTAAGAGGGCAGGAAAAATTCCATCCGTTGCAGGGTATTTATAGGGTTGAAAGGTACCTAAAGCCCATTCTAGTCTTTCCCTAGAACAAATTTCAACTGCTATTTGCCTGCTTGTCGAATAGGTTTCCTCGTCCGTTACTCGACCGCTCGTTGCCTTCTGCCACACTTCCTGGAAAGAGTGTTTTTAATAACAGCTCTGCTGTGTCTCGGTCGTTCTTAGAGTAACTACCGTCCTCTTTCTTAAGTGGCATCGTGATTTCTGGCCCACATTTCGCAAAGGCTTTATATAGCCTTACTGTTTCTGGAAGTGATTCTATCTTCTCGCAGAAATTTCTAAAGCTAGTACGTTTAACTTTCCTAATTTCTTTATTATACTCAGTAAGTTTGGCTTTATAATGCTCTCACTGCCCGTTACGCTTTGCCCCATTGCAGAACTTCGGTTCTGAGTGTAGAGAGATTATTATTCCACCAAACTGCGTCCTTCTCCTTCCCCTCGGTTTCACTGGGCAGCTACAATGGTAGGCATCCAGCAGAGCCCCATTTAGTTGGGTCACACTGTCATCGAACTCATACTGATTTCGTATGCGTTTGCTTGATGTTATGCTTTGTGGGTTGTGGTATAAGATTTCATTGTACTTCTTCCACTTCGTTTTTCTAGGATTTCTATAGGAAGATGCCTCAGTTACTTTTTGAAATAAGGTACTAATTTCAGAAAGTTTCTTTTTTAAGAAAATTTACTTTTTGGGAATATCTTCATTTTAGTAAAATGTAATAAAGGGTGCTTTTTAAGAAAAATATACTATTTTACCTACTTCTCTAAGAAAAGTTTTTTTTACGAAATGGTACTTTTTCAAGAAGAGGCACTCCTTCAAGAAAAGGTCCTTTTTTCAGAAAAGTCATTTCTTTCAGAAAGGTTCCCTTTCATGAAAGGTATATTTTAAGAAAATGTAAATCTGATTTTCTATTAAAATGTACTTTTTAAAAAGGGCAAAAGTGAGTTATTAAGAAGTTTTTTTTTCAAAAAGGCGGTTTTTTAGAAAAGAAAATGTGCTTTTTTTAGAAAACGTAATTTTATCTGAAAGTTAACTTTTTTTTAGGAAATTTACTTTTTTTGAGAAATTTTACTTGTTTAGCGGGAGTTGGGGGGGGGGGGTAACGTTTTAAAGGCGAAAAAGCGTATTTTCATATTTTTTTTAACACATAAATAATGTTAAATTATTTATTTCACATACACGCATAACATTTGTTGTATCTTTGAAAATATTTTCAATTAAAATTTGAATAAATAAGTCCATCACAGCGAATCTCCGGAGGCGCCTCAAAAAAATTTTTGCACTGAACGTCATAACTCGTTACCACATCAAGTGAACTAAAAAAATCGAAGTGCGTTTAAATGATAATAAGTTTCTCGAGGTAATCAGGAGGTTTTTTTATATTTTTGACAGCATTTTGTAAAAAATACTATTTTTGCTATTAAATTTCGGTGAATTTGTTCTTAAAAAATTGGGAAAAAATGGTCACAAAAAACTCTTCGTGATTACCTGGCGATCATGAGTGGAAATAGTGTATAAAATTTCAAAAGGATCGGTCAAGTAGTTATGATGTTCATGGACTTCAAAAATTTTGTTTGCGAGAAAATTGATTTAAAGTTTCTAACATATACGATATATGTACCGCATGAGGGCCGGTTGCTGTAAATGCTGTATCTTCATTAGTTTTGCTCCGATTTACTTGACACAACACTCTCGACATGTTTTTAATTCAGAAAAGTATCAAAAAGGTGAAAAACAAAATTAAAATCTTACTTAAGAAAGATGCTTTTCTAAAACTAGGTACTTTTTGCAAAAAAATGTGCTTTATCAAGAAAACCCACTTAGTTTTAAAAAAAATATACTTTTTTTAGGAAAATATTTTTTCCAGGAAACGTACTTCTCTAAGATAAGCTACTTTAATTAGAAACCGTTTTTTTTTTTTTTTTTTTTTTTTTGCTAAAATTACACTTTTTAAAGTTATTCAAAAAGTTAATAAGAAATTTTATTTTTTAAGAGAAAGTATCAAATATTTTGTTTGTCACAAAAATATCACAAAACTGTGAATTATGCTTAATTATTTCTGAGTTAATAGAAATTACCAAAATGTTACTTTTACCGTTACGATTACTTTTTTTTTTGTCAATTTTTCTAGTACACTGCCCCACAGTACAACCATCTATGGGGACAAAAAAACACAATCATTTCATTTAATAATATTTGTTTCATCTTCTTGTTCTTCCTATATTTGCATTATGTCCATTTATTTTCTACATTCATTCATTTGATTTTGGTTTCCTCCAGCAGCACTCTGGACTTAACAAGTTTTTAGCCTACGTACAATTTAAACAAAACTGTTCCATACATTAAGAGTTATTCTTTTAGGGATATGAAACAACAATACCTTGTGGGTAGGAAGTTATCATTACATACGTCAGTTAACTAAGTATTTGTATGTGTATTTTGCTTTGACAAAACGTTTATTCGCTGCTTGCATGAGCATAAACTTGGGTTTTGATTTTGTTGCTGTAGTTTTGTAGGATAATTGGCTTGGATTGGCTTTGTTGGGAGTTTTACGTTGTTTGATTCGATTTATGCATCCGCGTCATTTTTAAATATTTCTTATTAATGTGATCATACATATTTTAAAGATATGATTGGTGAGATGAAAATGTTACACTGAGAAAAGAACATCGCTGAGGAATTGATTATTAATAGTTGAATAAATTAAATTAAGGTTATATACTTATATTTTCCATTGTCACTACAAGGGTGACTCTTAAAATAATATAAATTTTGCTTTAAATTTATTTTTATATGTATTCTAAATATCCATTTTGTTAATAAAATACCTTACGGTGCCTTTTTGTAAAAAATATCTTTTCTTAAAAAGGTAAATTTTTTAAAAGAATTCCCTCTTCTTAAAAAAGTACATTCTCTTGAAAAGAAAATTTTAGAAAAAAAAGTAGCTTTTTTAAAAGTACTCAAGAAGTACTTTTTCTTAAAAAATCGCCTTTTTTTAAATAGTACATATTCCTAAAAAAATAACTTTTCTTACAAAAATATCAGGGCTGTGGAGTCGTCAAAAAACGTTCCAACTTCGACTCCGACTCCATCCGATGAAATTTTTAATGTCCAACTTCGACTCTAACTCCAACTCCGACTCCTACAGCTACTCCTACTCCTACTCTTACTCCTACTCCTACTCCTACTCCTACTCCTACTCCTACTCCTACTCCTACTCCTACTCCTACTCCTACTCCTACTCCTACTCCTACTCCTACTCCTACTCCTACTCCTACTCCTACTCCTACTCCTACTCCTACTCCTACTCCTACTCCTACTCCTACTCCTACTCCTACTCCTACTCCTACTCCTACTCCTACTCCTACTCCTACTCCTACTCCTACTCCTACTCCTACTCCTACTCATACTCCTACTCCTACTCCTACTCCTACTCCTACTCCTACTCCTACTCCTACTCCTACTCCTACTCCTACTCCTACTCCTACTCCTACTCCTACTCCTACTCCTACTCCTACTCCTACTCCTACTCCTACTCCTACTCCTACTCCTACTCCTACTTCTACTCCTACTCCTACTCCTACTCCTACTCCTACTCCTACTCCTACTCCTACTCCTACTCCAAATCTGACTCCAATGATAAATGTACAACATTTATTTTTTGAAATATTTCATTTAATTTTATTAGTTCTTTAAAAATAAACAAAATACTATAAGATCAGAAACTTAAAATAACAAAACTTCAAATAAAACAAGTAAGAAAATTCTAGTCGATCTAGACCGACTGTACAATACTCTATACCATGCGTTTTGAGACCCTATCTCTTAGGTCCAACTAATTGGATATAGAAAATAAGCGTAAACCAAATTTGAGTGGAATTGTTATTAATTTTTTGTCTTCGGATATGAAAAAGTTCATATCGAATGCTATATTTATATGGGGACTAGGTCGAAAAATGAACCGATTCTGACCATATTTGGTAAGATCACTTACTTTTTGCAAAAACAAACAAACTAATTTTGAACAAGAACTGACCTATACTGATAAATGGATGTAATAAACATAAAAAAACCCAATTTGACCGATATATATTTGATAATTTGGATATTATGGCAATTTAAGTCCATCTCATTGGGGTCATTTGTAGGGGGACTAGGTTTGAACATGATGTAAGCTTATGTACTAAATTCCATTAAAATATACTCATATTTGCGACTGTTAGTTTGATTGCAGGCTTTGCGCACGATATAAAAGATGGGTGTAGGTCAAATATTTTTGGTAGTTTCAAACATTAGCATAGTTGTTATACCCTGACCAAAATGTGGAATAGGGTATAATAGTTCTGCATTTGTCTTTAGAAATAGGATAGTCACAATAATATCTGGCTTCATTGATGCTCTCCAATCGGATCAGATAATTCTGAGTATAGAAAGTAATAATTCTGTGAATAGTTATTTCGGTGGCAATGTCGCGGTAATCAGAGCAGTAAAAGTATCTTGTAAATCTGGTTAACACTGTTGAAGTTTCTTTAGATCATGTATAAATATTTTTTTCATTTCCATTAAAAAAAAAAAAAAATAAATGTAAAATTATATTAATTTTTTTTTTGTGTATGAAATGTTTTATTTAATAAGAAAAAAAAGTGTACATTTCATTAAATCACACCTAGCTTAAGCTAACAAGTAATTCATTTCCATAACCAATTTAAATTTATACAATATCAGTCACTAGATCATGTGGCATGGTTCTCTTCAGTCTTATTGAGTAAATTTCTTCGCTACATAAGATGCAAGCTTCTGGGTTGTCATGGCGTTGTAGTCTATTCGCATGATTTAATGCAACATTTTTTATTGCTTCAGAGATTTTGCTTACTTCAAGACCTCGATGAATATCATCATTTCTGGCATACCAGGGTGCATTTATAACGTCTCTAAGGATTTTGTTTTGAAATCGTTGAATACTTTCAGTGTGTGTTTTAGCTGCACATCCCCTTAGTTGCGGTCCATAGGACCATACTGGTTTTATTACTGGATTGTAGATCAACTATTTATTTTCTATTGAAACTGTTGAGTGTCTTCCGCACGGTCGGATAAGGTCGAATAAGTTCGCCAAAACCTTCGACCATTTCTGAAAACGGGGATTGGTTGGGAATCATTTATGTATTTAAACGTCGAAAACCGAAAAATCCTAACAGATCGGCTTTTCAAGTTACCATCAAAGTAAGCTGCCGTGTTTTGACGACAGCACACATGGCCATTTGAAGTATCCATCACTGTTCGAATGCTCTTCCCCGGGAATGTTTTGACAATTTAAACATGTTCAATGGATGAGTTACCTCTGGACATAGAGGAGAATACTCATTGGACCAAGTTTTCGTACTACTAACTTACTAGAAGTCCGGGAAATGGGTTAAAATCCCGGTGCAAACTTTTATGTTGTATTTTTTTATTGTGCTTCCTTGGAATTGGAGTATTTGGAAGTTGAAGATATAATACCATTCTTGGATTTAAAAATGAAAATTTATTTGTATATTTCAATTACATAATTATATAAATTCATTAGTTTATCAGAAAATATAGAAAGGCACATTTGAAAAGAATTATTGAATCTTATTATATATATATATAAATGGGTTGAGGAGAATTGAGCCACCGCTTTTTTCAAATTATTCATATATGCCTCCTTTTCTATGGTGTTTATCTTGTACCTATTCCAAAATGAAAGGAACTCACGATGGATCGATTCTCTCGCCTGCTCCAACCAATATCCTAAAGCTTCATTATTCTCAAAAAAAAATAGATACAGTCCTCGAGGTGTTCCAATAGTACATGGATTTTTAAAGTAACTGTTACATTTTGTAATGCTTTGTAGTTTTTTCTAAGCTCTTCTATGTACTTTTGGAGACAAGTGTTTTTTTTTTGCCATTTTTTCTTGTTCCAAAACAACATTTTACAAGATTATCCATAGCTTTGAATGTATGGGCATATTGACTAACGGCAAAAATCCCTACCTTACCATATATTTCCCAATGGAACAATTTATCTGCTTCTTTGAGAAGTTTCCTCCATGCATTGCCCTCAAAAATGTCACCATGGCAAGTTTTTGAAACCAGGTTCAATTTTTTTGGCCATCCCAAAACAAATAGTTTTAAATCCCTGCATTATATGCAACTCTGTTATCACGCATTTTTGGAGTACAAATATATTGTCATCTTCGCTGAAAAGTGGAAGGTTAATTGTACTATTATCGTTTTTGGCATTTTGCTTTTTCGCTCCTCCAATCTGAGCGAAATTCATGTTATCATTTTTCAAATGTCCATAGGTCTTTAAACTTGAAATTAGATTAGAATTATCAGTTTCACTGGTATTATCGGCATTTTTGGCTTGAAATAAATCTTTTCCACTCCTCAACTCCTGGAGAGAAATAAAGCAATAGGGGCAAGGTTAACTTGAGGTGGCTGTTTTTTGGCCGTGAGCGAGGAGAATAATTTTGAAATCGGACAAAAATTTGAACGGAATGCTGTTCAACTCAGTTATCTCGAACAATAATTTGATATTCGCATACGTTTCCTTTATTTAAGGTACGATGCCTAAAAGTATCACCCTATGCACTGAAGAAAGGTTCGCTTGCGCTGAAGTACTACCGCCATCAGAATAGAGCTGTCGTTTTTTTACCACCCGTTCCTCTTCGTCCTCTTGGTCACCTTCACCCATTATGCCCACACAAATTTTAAAGAAACCCTGCCCGCCATCGGCCATTACTTTAATGTTAACATTGCCCACTTGCTGCCTTTTCTCTATAACTATTTCTAACAATTGTTCAGCATTTCCATAGACGACGGGCCTTTCAGACTTTTTATCTCCACACTCGTAATCAAAATAAAATTTTTTTGTTTGAAATACATCTTCGAAGATTCGTGATTTGTTACCAAGATGTTGAAGATAATTGCTGGGAACTGATTTTCTTCCTACATGTGTTCTCAGGAAATTGGTGAACTTTTTCATCTGATTGATCGATGAGCCCATGTGCAGTTGAAAATTATCTAAAGATTATTCTGGGAAAATTGTGTCTTCGACAATACGCGGATTGAGCTGAAATCTCGCCTTTGCTCCACTTATGCTCAATACCACCTGACTATTTTTACTTTTTGCCGATCCGAGGTTTTCAGTGCTTTGGCTATCCAGCTTGCGCTTCAAAAGCGCCGTGATTAGATGGTCTTGCTTTTTTTCTGGCACTTCAGCGAAAATGTGTAGAATATTCTCCTCGACTTGGTTGTTGCAATTACTTGGATGTCTTTTTCCCTTACCCACTTCTTGGTAACACTTCTTACAAATGCTTGCGTTTTCCAATTTCGGGGGCTGGGATGCATTCTGTACTTCGGAAATGCCCCAGCCCTGTTTTATTGTGCACACGACAATAAAACTAGTGGGAAATCTCTCATCAGCTAAGTTGAAAGTGGCCGTAAGATGTTGTTTTATTAATTTCTCCACATTTTCATTTATCCGAAAGTGTGACTCCGTTTTGATACCGAACACTATTTTCCTGCCACAAGGTGCACAGATTTTGGCTCTATTGCTTTGATGGGTATTTTTGGTCTCATTATTGCACTATAAAGAGGCAAAAGTTTTCGTCAACGGTAGTTTATAGGAAAAAAATTTAAAATTCGGTTGGAATATTACCACTAGGATGTTCTTGTTCAAGCATCACAAAGTTACGCGTCGCACTAACTTACAGCCCTATGTTGATTATATACTTCATTAACAATGTTCCAAGAAAGACTGCAATTTCAGTTAATTTTGTGAGTGACAAGTGGTCAAATGGTTTGACTATTGTAAAATGAAAATGCTGCCAGATCAATAATTTGAAGAAAAAACGCTAAAACCGCAGAAAAAAATCGTTAAATTCTAAAAAAAACCCTAATACTTGTAAATTGTACAATAAAAACTACAACACGAAAACTCTACGAATGGAAAGGATACAACATGCTAAATCTAGAAATTCAGAAAACTAAAAGCAACAACAGAAAATATGTAAACAAAGAAAAAGTAACAAAACAAATGTATTAAAACGAAAAATTTTACATTTGAAAAATTAAAGTGCTTGTATCCTCAAAAGCCGATCTGCTAGGATTTTGCGGTTTTCGACGTTTAAATACATAAATGATTCCCAACCAATCCCAGTTTTCAGAAATGGTCGAAGATTTTGGCGAACCTATTCGACCTTTAAGCTTATCGGATTCGATATGCCAATTTAATTTTTTATACTTTATACTTTTATACTTTATACTTTTTTATAATTTCTTTTTAATATGCTCCTTCCAGTTGAGTCCAGCATCCAATGTCATGCCGAGATACTTTGCACATTTTTCATGTGGAACTATAAAGCTGGAGATTTTTATTGGTTTATAAGTTATATTTTTGTTTGTGAAATCAACGTGAATTGATTTGCTTTCATTTAGTTTTATTCTCCAAGTTTCTGTCCAGTAAACTATCGTATCAGCTGCTGCTTGAAGATTTCTAGTCGATTATATTTCATCGTTTCCTATTGATAAAATACAAGCATCATCAGCAAAGGTAGCTACTTTACTGTTGACTGGCAATGGTGTATCCGCCGTATATAATACATATAATATTGGACCCAGAATACTACCCTGTAGCAGTCCTGCTCCATTTTTTTTTTTAAATTTGAGACCCTGTTTGGCTCTGAAAAATCTGTCCTTCGTATATGATTCCAGTATTTATATATATATATATTGGATGGGTAGTTGGGTTTTCAGCTTTTTATGAAGTCCTTTATGCCTTACTTTATCGAAATCTACATCTTTATCGCTACATCTTTTGTTTTAAGGTTTCTTCTATTGTATGTACTAGTCGGTGGTGCACTTGGTCAATAGTCGAGTACTTTTCCCGGAAACCAAATTGATGGGCGGGTTCCAGTTGTTTAACAGCTATTATTTCCTTTAGTCTTCTTGAAAAAAATTTTTCAAATAATTTTCCCAGTACACGAAGGAGAGATATAAGTCTGTAAGATTTGACGTCGTTGACATTTTTTCCAGGCTATTGGATCATTAATATTTCTGAGACCTTCCAGGAAACGGGAATGTATTGTAAGATGCGTTCATAATGTTATTAAATTTTAAGAGGGCTTTATAAGGGAAATTTTTCAAAAATTTCAGCAGTTATCAAGTCAAAACCAGGACTTTTTGCGGTTTTAAGCTAATTTATTTCGTCTCATTTATTGAGAATGGTTGTATATCTTTAGACTCTGTAACAGTTAGTGGCGAAATGAAGTCTCCTAACCTATCAGATGGTTGAAAAGCTTTATGGAGGTATTGGGCGAAAACTTCCGATCTGTCAACATCATTTTTTGCACAGAAACCATCGTCATCTCTGATAGGATGGTTATGAACGGTTGGACGTTTTAAGTTTTTCGTTATTTTTCATAATGAGATTTTGCAACTTGAGATTAAAGTGTATATTTTTATGCTCTTTTATTTTATATTAAATGAAACTTAAACTTCACTTTGAGTTTCAGTTTTCAATGTAATTATTCTTTTTTAATAAGAATTTAACTAAAACACCAGTCCTATAATATATGATATGATTCAGATATTGCTTATAACACAAACATATCATTTTTAAAATTACACTAAATATTGTTCAAATTCAATTAAATTAACCAAAAACATTGAAGAAACCACAAACATCTATTTTCAACTTGATCAATAACCGAGTATTAGTTCTGCTAATGCAAATTAGACTCTTGTCCGCACTTAAAAATACAATTTCGAAATAATTTAAATTATAAAACACTTTTATATATTTTAATTAGAGCACATGAATGAACTTGCTCTCATCAAATAAATCAAAATCTAATTATTCATCAGATCATTATCTGTTAAATATTAGACGCGAATTTTGAAGAATTTGTTTTCGTAAATATTTTAAAAATTATATGAATTTTTCAATGCATTTTGGAGTCGGAGTCGATAGAAAACTCCAGACTGTGGACTCGGAGTAGTATGTGGAGTCGGAGTCGCGAGTTGTTTTAGTGACTATGTATCCGATACAAACACCGCAACTCCAACTCCACAAATGCTACATCGATTCCAACTCCACAGCTCTGAAAAGTACGTTTCCATCAATATCTAAATATTCTTAAAAATTACCTTTTTTTAAAAGTCCATTATTTAAAAAAAGTAACTTTTCTTAAAAAAGTACCTTTTTTTACATGGAAATTTTTTTCAAAAAAGTTATTTTCTTAAAAAAATCATTTTCGTAAAAAGTACCTTTTCTAAAAAAGGAAATTTTTGAACGATTACCTTTTCTTAAATTACCTTTTCTTAAAAACATGAATTTTTTTTCAAAAATGTACCTTTTCTTTAAAGTGTACCTTTTCTTAAAAAGTACCCTCTTTTAAAAAATTGCCTTTCATTAAAAAAAGTCTATTTTCTTAAAAAGCCTCTTTTTAAAAAAAGTACCTTTTCTTAAAAAGGTCCTATTTCTGAAGAAAGTACATTTTCTCTTAATACAACATATTTTCTTTAAAAATTACATATTTTTACCTATTCTGGTATTCACGAAAGATTTAGTGGTTTTATATAAAATCAAATTGTGACGTTTAAGCGCCCCGGTAGGTGAGTAGGCAGCGTGCTTGCCTATCATGCGGGGGTCGTGGGTTCGATTCCCACCAGAGGCTTTGGTCTGTCGCTGCAAAAACCAGCCAAATGGTCTTTGTCACCCGGCTTTATACCTGGACCCAAATTAGAATACAAATTTACTTTGTATTGTAATGAATATAAATAAATAAATAAATAAAATTGTGACGTTTCAACTATTACAGAAGGGCATATATTTGTACAGGCGATAGGTATCAAAATTATTTTGTTATTTCGTTTTTTATGAAAGTAAATATAGACATGATAAAATTGATCAAATGATCTTTTTTTAGTGCAATTTGTACCTCCAAGGGACAACCTATAAGTATTCCTATTTTTTTAATTTATAATTGATTTTTAAAATATATGCCAATCCCTATCTTTAAAAATTTCTTTCAGTGTATGTTTTTGTGTTTTTTTTTTTTTTTTTTTTGAAACAGTAGCCCTTTTACCATTTTTGTTAACAAGTTGTCAATTTAAATCATTTGCTTTTGAATACATTTTCAAAAACTGTGGTTGCGAAAAATATTAAATAATGATGTATGAAATTGTAATTTGGTTTTTAAATGCAGACAATCAAAGTTTTGCAATTGATACAAAATTAAGACGTTGTCCATTATTACTGAAATGATATCCTGTGATCGATTTACTGTGATTACAAAAAAATTAAGGCTGGGACGGATTTTGACAAAATTATTGAGATTGATTATAGAAGACATGTTATTGTAATGACCGTAAAACAAATAAAATTATACTGAAATAATAATGAAGTCTCAATTCATGACAACGTATTACATACATACAAAAATGAGATTAAAGTAAAATTTAAAAGAATCAATACGAAATAAAATTAAAATTGTAATTCAAAAAGGCAATAGCAAAAAAAATATAAAATTTTATTTTAGCTCATGCCACCAAATTATATATTCTGTTAGATTCCATTAAAAATAATTGTAGGAAAATTCTTAAAACAAGAAAACAAATAATAATCGGAAAAGTGTCAAATTAGATTATTCCATTTCCTAGAGAATACAAAAAATTGGGTCATAAGATTTATACAGGGTGCGCAATTTATTAACTTTTAAGAATTGCAAAGCTAATTTGTAATTTAATTTTTTTTTTTAATTTTATAAGGTATTCCCGGTAAAAACCTAAAAACTGTTAATGTTTAATAGATTGAAAATTCGTTGATAAAAATGCAAATGTAGTCTAAATTATATTTGTCTTCTTTCACATATATTAAACATAAATTTTAATTGAAATTTTATACGATTAAGTTGTGAAATGCTGCGAACTTTTAGTTAAATGCATTAATTTTTTTTCATAAAAATTTTTCACAATAATTTAGCAAAGACGACTTTTGTTCTTTTGGCTTGTTCTTCATATTCATGAATATCTTATTTCCTGGAAGTTTTTCGGCAAATCCAGAACATTTATGATCTAAGAAATTCCTCATTAACATTACAAATTGGAAAGCGCCTTCTGTTTTCTTTTCTCCCATTTTTATGTAATAGGAACAACCACAGTCTTTTTCTCAATAAAACAGTGGTCACTACTTTAACTAACGTGTCAAAGGCTTCCGCAACTTTTAACAGATGTTCTTCTCTTTTGCAAATCTTGTTGACCATACGGAATATGATCTGGCTATTGTTCAGATTGACAATGAGTTACATTTAGAAATATCAGAACATGAATAACTAAAGACAAAACAATTGCAAGTAAAATAGGATTTGTTAATATTACAACACCCAGCATGCGCCATTAAATAAACAAAACGACGCAAATTTTTTCAAATGTAAAGGGATTGCAAAGTTATGGTTTTATGCTGCCTTAAGTTGAGGACAAACAAGAGATCGGGGCTGAATATTTGCTTAATCTTAGAACAGACACTAACACTACCCATGTGTTTCGTGTTTTACTTTAGGTAATGTTAAGGCGTGAATTGTTATGAAATTACAATTGTTGCAAAATTTCCAGGGTCTCCTGCCATTATTAGTTTATGAAAGAAAAGTGTGTCATATTATCCTTTATGCCTTTTGTTGAATCTTGTTATGAATAGAAGAAATTGTATTTACTTTCTATGGTGGTTTGTTTTAAGATATTACATTCTTGTTAAAATGTAATTTGTTGTTTTTGACATGTGTAAGGTGTCATTTGTGTCATAGAAATCCATGGAAATGTTAAAAGAAGGCGATTTCTAATGACGTACATCAAGAGTTATATTTCTTTAAAAGAAGAAAACATTTTATTAAGAGCTTTTAAAATTAAATGTACTTTAGATTTGATTAATGATTTTTTAACAATTATCGTTATCACAACACAGACTAGAAAGAAAATTAAAAAAAAGGAAAATTTAAAAAAAAGTATTTTGAATTGAATTTTTAATTGAATGTTTTCCAGTACGAGTGCTGTTTGATTAGTATTTGCACTCGGCAAGAGACTAAGTCAGTAAAATATAAACTCTATTTTTTTATTCCCTTAAATACATATCACACCTGTACCTCTAAAGTGAGTCAACTCAAAATTTTTCAATTTTCATTTTTTTTAAGAAACGATACACACATATCTATCTACTGTAAAAATCTTACATCGATTTTTTAGTCTTTCGCAAAAGCAAATACAGTTATTGTGTTGTAAGATTAGCTTCTTTAGAATCCACTAAAAAGACATATTTTGAGTTGCACCCAAAAAACTTGTTATTTTTGCTGATAACTGAAAAAATCGCAAAAACAACTACTGTTGTATATTTATTTTTCGCCATTCTTTACAATGAAACAACTGTTTTTAAATTTTATAGTAAATATTAAAAAACCGTTTTTTGCCTCTGCTGAAAATTTGTAAATTTTGAGTTGACTCACTTTAGAGGTACAGGTGCAATATGTGCTTCTTAACACATTTGTTCTACTGAAATTTCCGGTTGCTTTGTCATCCATTTCATGCTTGAGAGCCATATAAATTAAATAACTTAAATAAAATAGAATAGTTCGTCCGACAAATAACAAAAATATCGTTATATACAAAACAGATTCAATACTGGCCCATATGACTTTTGAATCCAGTAATTTCTTCTTTTGGCTGCAAACAGCATTTCGTTTAATTTTATAAATTACAGAGTTGATTACTTTATATTTAATTAAAAATTAGCAACGTAATGAATTAACAGCAAAAGTAATTTAGTTGTTGCTTTCCAAATAAAAGTTTCTTAAAAAAATTGTAAAATACTAATTTTGTATTAGGAACAGTTGTCAACTGATAGCAAAATAGTTTTATTAAAGATCTAGAGGAACGGAAATCCGTACTCGAATTTGGGCTGCACTTTAGTGTCAATCCACTGTGTACTGTGTCACGATTTTACTAGAGAAAAACTACAGCACGAAAAACAGGTAGTAGTTGTCTAGATGGTAAAATTGGTCAAAACTGACCTACGAAAGGCGGCAGTAGGCGTCGCTAGTTTCGAAAATGAATGAATTGGAGCCTCTATTGGAGTTCATACTGCGTAACGAAGATTAGATGAAGAAAATTTGCTTACTACATGACTCGCAAAGAATTAGACTTTGCAAAACGGTCTCAGCATTAGTCAAATGATTTGTGGGCTAAGATCTTGTGGAGCGACAAAAGCAAATTTAATTTATTTACCTCCGATAGAATAAATTTCACGTATAGACCACCTAAACAAATATATGGTCCTAGATATCATTTACCAACATTCAAACATGGCGGAGGATCAATTATAGTGTGGTGTAAGACGCGATTTATTTAAAATGGAACCATTAACTATATGTCATATATTTATATGTGCGTTCGCTAGTGACTGAGCAGGTCTACTGATCAAAATCCAAATACTCAAGTCGTTGAGGTCGCAGGTTTCTAAGCGACAACATTGCATTTTTTGGATTGGCCATCAAAATCCCTATAGCAACTTATGGGGGCTTGTAGATCCGGAAGTTAAAAAGAAAAATCCATCTAATCTAAATGAATTGCAGTCAATTTTACAATCATAATAGAACAAGATAACACCATCATATCTTTGGATGATTCTGTACCTTCCAGATAACAGGCAACACTAAAAAATAAAAATATTAGTTTTAAGTACAGTTTACCAGAACGACAGAGAAAAAAAATAATAAAAGGAAAGACAAACTGAATATCAATATTATCACAGACACACGCTTAAGAAGCGTTTCAATTCATTTTTTTTTTGCTTGTAACTGTATGATTACTCATCTGCATATAGAGTTTGTTCTTTTTAAAGGATTTCGCAATTTTTGGAGGATTATTTTATATATACAAATGGAGTTTTGAAACCACACCGATCGTCTATCCAGAAGGAAAAATATGCAAATTTTTTTTTGGATTTTTCAAGTGGGTGTGGCACCTCCCATATAAAATGAACTTTTAGCATCTAATTTTAATACGTAATATCTGGAGTTCTACAACAGAAAGCGTTCTGAAACTCATTGGCAGAGTTGCGAAAAAAGCGGAATCAGACCAATGGGCGTGACACCCATCATAAACAGTAAATATTTAATGTCATATATCTAGAGTATTGAAATAGTAAAAACTATGGAAAACCACGAATAACACAAATCGCCGAAATCAAAAATCACAAAAAATCGCCAATATCAAATTTCACAAAAAAATCGTATAAGTCAAAAATCGCCAAAATCTAAAATCCCAAAAACAACAAGGAATAAAATTATAGTCGATCTAGACCGACTATACGATACCCTATACCATGCGTTTAGAGCCCTATCTCTTAGGCCCAACTAACTGGATATAGAAAATAAGCATAAACCAAATTTAAGTTGGATTTTTATTAATTTTTTTGGCGCAGATATGAAAAAGTTCATATCGGCTGCTATATATATATATGGGGACTAGGCCCAAAAATGGACCGATCCTGACCATGTTTGGTAAAGTGTCTTGTATTTTGCAAAAATATATACAAAAAAATTTTAAAAGAATCAGTGCAATATTTTTGTTTTTTGATAGATTTAAGTGAAGATCGGGAAGCAGCTCTATATGGGGCCGAAGACTAAGAGTTGTCCCATATAGATCATTTTGAGACTACTGATTAATGGATGTAATAAACATATACAAACCCAATTTGAATAAGATTTACATATATGATAATTTATATCTTATGGCAATTTAAGTCGATTTCATAGAGGCCATTTGTATGGGGGCTAGGTCTGAACATGGACCGATTCCCACCTATTTCAACAGCGCTCATCCCATGGCCGATAAAATTTTATGTACCAAATTTCGTCAAAATATATTCATATTTGCGACCTGCAGTTTGATTACAAGCTTTACATGGACACACAGACGGACGGACGGACGGACGGACGGACGGACATCGTTAAATCGAATCAGATAGTGATTCTGATTCGATCGGTATAATAAAAGATGGGTCTAGGTCAAATATTTTTGGTAGTTACAAACAGCAGCACAAAGTCATTATACCTAAACCTCATTAAAAACTATAATCGCAGTTTTACTCCATTTGATCCCTATTCTTAAGATTTGTAACAGAAAACAATATGAAATCGCCAGTAAATGAGCACAACTTATGGCGATTTTGTATCCAATAACATAGTGGAGAGCTTAAAATAAACGCAGCAGTACAAATGTCGATCGTACAAATGAGTCCCATGTTCAAAAAAATTACTGTGGTGAAAAGTGGCAGCCTTATAATACAAATGCTTTAAATTTCAAGGTGCCACATTGTTTGCCACGTTAAATTGGGCATCGTTTTAATTGCATTAAAACGCATTGCTTTCATTGGAAATGAAATATAGGGTTGCGGAGTTTAATTGAGGTCGAATGAGCTGACAAAACGAACACCATAGCGGTCGACCAATTATGGTGGCCACGCCAAATACGTTGAAGAAAATCCATAAAATGCTATCAGATGATCGTCAGCTGAAGTTGCGTGAGCTAACTGAACTGATAGGCATTTCAAAAACTGGCATACATCGCATATCGACCGAAAATTTGGAGATAAGAAAGCTCTCCTCCTGATAACAAAAATCAGAGTCGTGAAGATGTTTCTAGCCGAAGTTTTTGTATTGATTCGTAACCATGAACGAGACATGTTTCCACCACTTTACACATGAGACATAGGAACAGTCAAAACAATTGACTGAAATGAGAGAACCATGTCCAAAGTAGGCAAAGACTTTGTTATCTGCAGGGAAGTTGTGGCATCCTTATTTTGGGAAACAAGCGGGATAATTTTTTTTTGATTATCTTCAAAAAGGAAACACTGTCAACGGCGGGAATTAAGCTAAATTATGGCAGCCTTTTTGGTGATGAATCTAAGAAAAAAAAAGTCGGCTTTTGGCGAAACAGAAAGTGTTGTTTCATCAAGACAATGCACCAGTTCACACGTCCACTACTGCTGCCAAAAACCGTGAATTAAAGTTCGAATTGCTTCATCACGCATCTTGTTCGCCCGATTTAGCTCCCTCAAACTATTTTTGATTAACAAATTTTAAAACATTTTTCGGTGCGGAAAAGATTTGCCATCAACATTTTAAGGAGCTAGACAGTTCTCATTCAACAGGGTACCGAAGCTATTAAATATCAGTGATAAAAGTGTATCAAGCTAAAAGGAGTTTATGTTGAGAAATAAAGAAATTTTTTCTTAATCTGTAGTGTTTTCTTTGTCATACCTTCTCTATAAAAAACATATACAAATATTGGAGTTCTTAAAATAAACACAGCAGTACTTTTGTCATTGATTAAAAACATTGCAATCGCCCAAATGGGGTTACTTTTCCAGATGTGATCACAAAATCCACGATATGTCTTTTTATTTATTTATTTAATTCAGCTACAACAGTATAGCAACAGCTGATCAAAAATTTTAAATATTCTGCAAAAATAATACAGACTTTAAATACAGTTATAAGCATAATCGTTAGAGTTCAAATAAGCCGTTAATCTTCTTTTAAAAACATCAACAGCATCGGATAAATCAATTAAATAATAGTGTCTGTTCACTTCGGCGCAAATTCTTCAGAATGGATCGAAGTTAATAAAATTTGATCCGTGAAAATTCAGGTAACCATGTTCATAAGATCGGGGTTGTCGGTTAGGAACTTTTATACATACTTTTCCAAGAATTAATTTTACCATGAACTAAGTGGCGGAAGAATGTTATATTCAAAATGATCCTTCTACTTTTTAACGCTGGAGGCTTTATTAGAGCCAAACGACCGTGATACGGGAGAGACTCAATTCCGCATTCCACCGAAGGTATCGAAGACGAAATGGTATGAATTGTTTCTGAACTGATTCAAGTTTTTTGATGAAAACATTGTACTGTGGATCTCAGATTACTGATAAAACACCATTTGCTTTATTAACAGTCATTGTTACATGAGAATAAAAACTTAGTCTTTTATCGAAGTGGACTCCCAAAACTATGAATGAGTCAACTGAGTTTAATTTTGTTTCATGGATGAACTAGTCGTTCGAAGATGGCGAATACCTAGAGGAAGTCATAGACTGATGTTTTTTTAGATTTAATTCCATTCAGTTCACATTACGCTATTTGTAGAAGATATTTAGGTCAGACTGGAGACGTACACTGTCCTCATTGTTTATGAGGGTTTAGTAGATTTTTTGATCGTCGCCATACCTAAGGATATTACTGTATTGAATAGACTTTGGAAGATAATTAATAAACAGCAAGAATAGGAGAGGTCCCAGGTGAGTCCCTGGAGGGACACCGAAAGTAGAATCTATAGATTTCAATTTAGAGTTATTGAAAATTACATGCTGCTTACGATGTTTTAAGTGATTTGCGCAGAATTCTCCGAAAACAATTTTTCAAAAAAGCAATTCCTCGAATAGCAGTTCCTCGAATAACAATTCTTCGAACACGAAAAGAATTTTTGGAAAAAAAAATCTACGAATAACAATAATCATAGAGGTTTTCAACTATAGCGGGGAATAATCATAGGTTTTCAACTCTAGCGGGGAATAAAGGTTATCCGAAGAATTGATTTTCGAAGAATTTGTTATTCGAAGAATTGTTATTCGAAGAATTGTTTTCGAAGAATTGTTATTCGAAGAACTGCTATTCGAAGAATTGTTTTTTCGAAGAATTGTTTTCGAAGAATTGTTTTCGAAGAATTGTTTTCGAAGAATTTTCCGCCGACCGTTTTAAGTACGACTGAATCCATTTCAGGAAGGTGCGGGAGAATGCAATAATATCAAGCTTCGCTAGCAAAGATATATATATATATATATATATATATATATATATATATATATATATACATATATATATATATCAAGTTTCTCAAAAAGTTATAGAATTCAGTTTTGCAATTGGTCTATAATTAGTAGTATAACCGCGGCAACCAGATTTATAGTACGGATTATAGTAAAGATTTCCAAAGTTTTGGAAAGAAGCCAAATTTAAGAGAGTTATTACATATGAGAGTTAAGGGGGTAGTCAATACAGTACCATCATTTTCATAGTGGTTGGATATGATGTAATTTTACGCTTAGAATTTGCAAAATTGTAAAACATTTTTGGATTTCTTCAAATATTTTAGTTAATTCTACTAAGATTACTGTCATACCATTTTTTTATTTTCTAGGTTGTAATGACTTCTGGCTTTAAACTATAGACTTTGATCAATTTGATTATTACTTTTTTTAAATTTTTTATAGATCCTGTTTTCCCGATTATTCCACAAGCAGGCGTTCTGTCACCACCTCTCTGGAACTTAGCGTTGACCTCAATGCTAGTTTCGGGACAAGGAGGGACAAGGCTGTAACGTTGTCGCCTATGCTGATGACGTGGGAAGTTTATATCTACACTTAGAGATATTCTACACAGGGCTCTTACGAGGCTATCTAGCTGGGCAAGTAGTTGCGGTCTGGGGGAAAATCCGACCGAAACGGAACTTGTTCTTTTCACGATACTTCCCCGTGATACCCACTTTCGATCCTGTTTCTCTTGACGGTACTGAAATCGCCTTCTCTGATGCAACCAAGTATCTTGGCGTATTCCGGGACGGGAGAAGCTGAACTTCAGAAAGACCTTGGAGGAGAGGGCGAAGAAGCCGACTATTGCTTTATACTCCTGAAAAAGGCCATTGGTTAGCGAAAATTTATCACTGGATCTACACAGCGGTGATTCGCCCAATACTGCTGCATGGGGTCATCATTGGTGGCCTGCTTTAGAGAAGGCCACCAATATCAACCTTCTTGCAAGTGTACAGAACGGCTTTCATGTGGCTTTCACTGGTGCCCTTGGTACTACACCTTCGGATGCCTTGAACATCCTCTTACACCTAATACCGTTGGACATATTAGGGATACAATCGGCGGCCTCATCGACCATTCGACTAAGGAGCACACTACAATGGCGTGGCTATAATTGTGGCCATGGATTGATCCTGACTGACAGGAACTTACCATTGAACGTGGATCATACTACTCAGAGGAGTTATTCGAACGACACTACAACACTCTAATACCTCCAGGGAATCTTCGTCCGGGAGGACTCTAGGTAGCAAGCGTTCCATAAATATCTATACTGATGGAACGAAATTGTGTAATCAAGTTGGTTTCGGAGTCTATTCAAAGGAGCTTAGACCAAATCTGGCTCGCAGGTTGCCAGACCACTGCAGTGTATGTCAGGCGGAGGTACAGGCAATAAACGAAGTTGCTGATTGGTTGGGCCGAAGTATTCTGTCTACAACAGCAGTCTGTCTACAACATCTACTCTGATAGTCAAGCCGCTGTAAAATCTTTGGAATCAATGTTCCTGAAAACAAGAACCACCCTTAATTGCGGCACGTTTTTAAATGAGGTGGCCAAACATTTTTTATATTAGACTCATATGGGTCCTAGGGCGCAGGAATATACCGGGAAACTGTAAAGCTTATGAGCTGGCAAAACGGGTACTACCTTACGGGTTCCAGCAGTCTTGGAATGTGTTTGTACACAGCTGGAATCGTGCAAGCTGGAACTTCGGCTTCGCACCGCTGACAACGGATAACAGGTGGGCTAATGGATCAACATGTAGGATCACAAGACAAATCTGGCCGGCTCTGAATCATAAGCGCGCTAGTGCGCTACTACCACTCCCCCGTGGGCAGATTTCAACGGTAGTTGCTGTGATTACTGGGCACTGCCTCATAGGGAGAAACGCTGAATGCTTCAGAGTCTCGTCAAATGACTTATGTCGTAGCTGCATGGAGGTGGACGAGGTGGAGAGCATAGAACACTTCCTTTGCTATTGCCCGGCACTCTCCAGAACGAGACTTCGAACATTGGGATCGCCGTTTCTTCACGATCTCTCTGATACCTCAAATGTGGAAATTTCACATATCAGGGGCTTCATCAGGAGCTCAAACTTGTTCTTTGGTGGGGACTGAGGGGAACACCTATTCGTCCCGTGGTATCACAATGGACCCCAGAGTCTAAGTGTGCTTTTCCCTTTGGATTAACAGCCACTTCTAACCTAACCTAACTTAACCTAGTGTGCTTCTATTCCATGGAGGTGCATTTACTTTAGCTATTTTTATTAAAGGAACAGTTTTTGCTATATTTGTTGAAAGTATCTTACAAAAAGTTTGGATTACCTGATCAAAATTACTTCCATCGTTTGAAAATGAGATGATTGTGTACAGTCTTGTAACAATTTCTTTTTATATTAACTGATTTTACTACTGAAACAAACTTCAATAATTGAAGTGCTTTCTCGTGTTATTAATTCTAAAGTTTATATAATTCCGCTGAACTACCACAAAAAAAAAAATAATATTTAATTTTTAATTTGTAGGAATCATAAAGGATACTTGTCTACCTAAAAGTCGCCACAAAACTTTTATTATATTGTATTGTTGTCCTACAATATTTTCTAAATATTTTTGTTTGAAATTTATCCTTATTGTTCTTAACTAATTAAATAATAAATTATATCCTGCTATGATTTCTTACAATATTTTCCTTGTAAAAGCAACTAAAAACAACTTTTTTTTCTTCTGTTCAAAAACTAGCATTAAAGGAGGCGTTTTTATTTGCCGCTAAACTAAATAACGCCCACATTAAGTATGAAACTTAAAACAAAGAAAAAAATACTGTTTTGTCTCGATAGCGATGAAAATTTATTGCTTTATCAGTCTGGATTTAACTGAGAGTTAGCCAGCCAATCCTTTACATTGGAGTTAAGTACCAAGTGAGATTTTTTAATCAAAAACAAATAAAATAATATCACATCAATGTGTCTCGTTTCGAAGTCAATGTTTTAAGATCATAATCTTAATGAAAACGAAAATTTATGGTCAATTTGTTCAGAAAATAAACTCAAAATGCGATGATTAAAAAGATAGTCAAGCAGTTAGTTTAGTGCAAGTAGTTTTCACTTTACAGAAAGTCTTTTTGTTTCGTTAATTTATTACTTATTTAACAAAACGTAGCAGCATAAACACCAGGTTATTTTAAGAAAATTATAAGAAATTTCGCGGCGTTTTTTTTTCTCTCTTATGCAGTAAGTTCAGAGTACATGACACAACATCAAATGTAACGCCTTGGTTTTTTTGGTGCTGTTAAGCTGAAGATTCGAATCATTTTTGAAAGGGTTTTTTTCTTAGTTTATCCATGTTATACTCTATATGATGTTTTATTCCGAGAATTAAAAAAAAAAAAAAACAAACATCAAAGTCATATAAAAAAAAAATCATTTATATATCTTTAACATTAGAAGAGAAGAAAAACTCTTGCATTGTTATGATTTGGATTTTTTTTAGCATTTATTAAGCGATAATCACGCGATTATTTGGTATTTATGAATTCCTAAAATTCATACCCTTTTTATGACTTGAACATATTTGTACTCGTACAAAAAACGATTTGTTCGTTTAACCCAAAAATACACTTGTTTTTTGTCGGTTATTATGTTTTCGTGTTTTGCACCTACACTTACAAAAAAAAAAACCCAACTTGCCTTTGTTGTATGCCGCTTAACAGGCTGCTTGTTAGCGTTAGTTAGAAGCATTTCATTTGGAAGTCTAGTTAAGTCAAAACCACAAAAAAATTCTAACAAGTGTTTCTCGTTTGTGTTTAAGCCTGGTAGCAACATTAGCAAAGGATTTGGGTTTGATTGGCTTGTTTAACCATAAATTGAAATGTTTTTTTTTTTTATTTAGTTTTTGTTTACTAATTTTCGCACCTTATTAAGGTGCCAACTCATGCTATTTTATAAATGATGTCAAGTAGTCAAAAAAAAAAAATATATATATATTTATAAAAAAGGTACCATTTTGATATCTTTAATCAAGTGAAGTGTTAAAATTCTTCGAAACTTCTTACTCAGCTTCAACCTCACACTGGCAAAATTAACATTGGTTTTTTAAAATTCGTTTTGGTTTATTGGAAAAAATTTTGGTACTTAAAAATCAGCACTTTTATTAAGCGCCATTGGGTTTTAATGTATTTTCAAAAGTTTTATATACACAAGAGGACTACTGAATTTTTGTTGTTCAATATTCATCGAATTTTTATGTAATTTGTTAATGAGGTTGGTATTTCTTTAGCAAACTCATTAAAGAAGAAGCTGCATTGCAAGCTTATCATTCAATGCAAACTAGGTTGATTGACTGAAATACCATGTCACATAAATTTATTTCAAAAACGCATATTTCCCAAATAGTCCTCAAATCGTTTATCACTAACTCCTCTGTTCTACTGCTGTATAGTGTAAACAGTCTATGGCCTCACATACAGATAGCAGAAATAGTACAATGAAAAAAAAAACTAAAACGGTTTAATTCGGCTGCCCCGAATCTCTTATACCCTCCGTCTGTGTCTTAATCAGCCCAATTACGAATATTCTCAAGGAATTTCTTTTTGACGGAAAATACTTTTCTCAAGAAAAAAATCCTCCAATTATAAATTCCGCGTAAACAAAAAAAATTAATAAGTGACATCATCGAATTTCGAAGCCAGTTATTTACTTTTTAACAATTAATTTTCTATTTTTTTGTGTGGGCAAACGAAAATAAATATATTCTAAAGAAAAATTAAATAAAAAAAATGAATAGCTTAGCTATGATGCGAGCACTGGTGGAGGAAATCGGTGTTGTAGAATAACAACAACGAAATATCTAAAGGATTGCCGGGCTGATTCTATGGAAAACGCCATCAATGCCTGAATTGCCTTTCATTAAAGTTAACAAAAGTTGAAGTTGGGCTTTATTTGTGGTCTTCAACCTACAAGAACAATAAAATATTAATTTTTTATTTAAATTTTGTTTTATCAAAATACTTCATAAATTTAAACTTCCGTCTGTTTTGCAAGGGAAATTTTTTGAGGGAAAAAACCAAATTCAAATGCATTGAGAATAACTACTTTTTTCCCATCGAATTTTTTTTCATAATAGGGGAAAAGAGAGAAGTGGGAAATTTCATGCGGAATTTTTGTTAGAAATGGGCTGAATATTACAAAAATGGTTGCCATTTTAGTACAAGTATTGAAAAATTAACTGTTAAATTCTAATAGCATTTAATTTTTTTACCATAATTTATTGTTATTTCTTATTAATTGTTATATACATATATATAAACAATTATGGTTTCGTTTCAGAAGGAATTAACTTCTACGTAAAAAATTTCATTATTTTGATTAGAAAAAGTATTAAGATTCATTCACAAGAGACCGAATATAAATAATTTTTGATGTGCAAAAATCTATTTCACAATTCAATCACAAAAACAGCGTAAATCATAAGACAAAATCGATGCGACTTACGATTGTATTGGTGAAAAAATTATGATATGTAATATGTGAAAAATAAAAAAGTGAAAAATGAAAAATGAAAAAGAAAAAGTAAAAAACTAAAAATAAAATATTATAAATAAAAAAAAAATTTAAAACAAAAAAAGAAAAATGAAAATAATTAAAAATGAAAAAGAAAAAATGAAAAATAATATATTAAAAATGAAAGATGAAAAAAGAAAAACAAAAAATAAGAAAAAAAAAGTTAAAAATTAAAAATTAAAAATTAAAAATCAAAAATTAAAAATTAAAAATTAAAAATTAAAAATTAAAAATTAAAAATTAAAAATTAAAAATTAAAAATTAAAAATTAAAAATTAAAAATTAAAAATTAAAAATTAAAAATTAAAAATTAAAAATTAAAAATTAAAAATTAAAAATTAAAAATTAAAAATTAAAAATTAAAAATTAAAAATTAAAAATTAAAAATTAAAAATTAAAAATTAAAAATTAATAATTAAAAATTAAAAATTAAAAATTAAAAATTAAAAATTAAAAATTAAAAATTAAAAATTAAAAATTAAAAATTAAAAATTAAAAATTAAAAATTAAAAATTAAAAATTAAAAATTAAAAATTAAAAATTAAAAATTAAAAATTAAAAATTAAAAATTAAAAATTAAAAATTAAAAATTAAAAATTAAAAATTAAAAATTAAAAATGAAAAATTAAAAATTAAAAATTAAAAATTAAAAATTAAAAATTAAAAATTAAAAATTAAAAATTAAAAATTAAAAATTAAAAATTAAAAATTAAAAATTAAAAATTAAAAATTAAAAATTAAAAATTAAAAATTAAAAATTAAAAATTAAAAATTAAAAATTAAAAATTAAAAATTAAAAATTAAAAATTAAAAATTCAAAATTCAAAATTAAAAATTAAAAATTAAAAATTAAAAATTAAAAATTAAAAATTAAAAATTAAAAATTAAAAATTAAAAATTAAAAATTAAAAATTAAAAATTAAAAATTAAAAATTAAAAATTAAAAATTAAAAATTAAAAATTAAAAATTAAAAATTAAAAATTAAAAATTAAAAATTAAAAATTAAAAATTAAAAATTAAAAATTAAAAATTAAAAATTAAAATTAAAAATTAAAAATTAAAAATTAAAAATTAAAAATTAAAAATTAAAAATTAAAAATTAAAAATTAAAAATTAAAAATTAAAAATTAAAAATTAAAAATTAAAAATTAAAAATTAAAAATTAAAAATTAAAAATTAAAAATTAAAAATTAAAAATTAAAAATTAAAAATTAAAAATTAAAAATTAAAAATTAAAAATTAAAAATTAAAAATTAAAAATTAAAAATTAAAAATTAAAAATTAAAAATTAAAAATTAAAAATTAAAAATTAAAAATTAAAAATTAAAAATTAAAAATTAAAAATTAAAAATTAAAAATTAAAAATTAAAAATTAAAAATTAAAAATTCAAAATTAAAAATTAAAAATTAAAAATTAAATATTAAAAATTAAAAATTAAAAATTAAAAATTAAAAATTAAAAATTAAAAATTAAAAATTAAAAATTAAAAATTAAAAATTAAAAATTAAAAATTAAAAATTAAAAATTCAAAATAAAAAATATAAAATAGAAAATTATAAATAAAAAATAATAAATAAAAAATACAAAATAAAAAATAAAAAATGAAAAATGAAAAATAAAAAATAAAAAATAAAAAATGAAAAATAAAAAACTAAAAATCGATGCGACTTATGATTGTATTGGTGAAAAAATTAAATGTAATAACCTGTTTGAAAATGAAAAATAAAACATGAAAAATTAAAAATTAAAAATAAAAAATTAAAAAAATATAAAATAGATTATAAATAAAAATAAAAAAAAATCTGGTTAACAGCTAAAAATAAATACCTTTAAAATGATGCATTTTTTGTCAAAATCGTTTGAGACTGTGAAACTTACATCGGTCACAAGAAATCGCCTTGCCTATTAATATTATAGATATATGGAGTTCTGAATGGCAATATGGTACCATTAGATAAGAATATTTTGTATTAAACTGCATTATGTAGGATTCACCAATAATGTGTTAGCTTCGGTTACTTGTTCTTTCCACAGGGTTCAAATTTTTAAAACCAACGAACGATTTTCCCTTAACTTAACTAAGATAAACGTAAAATTTTGGACTTCCAGCTTCTGTTGTTCCTGAGATATTGCGCGTCAAAAAGTTAAAAAATCATTAAACACACAAATAAGTGGTCTGCCATTAATTTATATATCAAAAAGTTTTTGACATTCAGGGTCAAAATTTGCCTTATTTTAAAGGTATTGAGAATAGATTTTAAACTGCCTTTAGTTAAATTTTTTTCTGATAGGCCAAAGGTCACTGTCACATGTTTTAAAGTTTGGGAAGCTATATCTCAAAAAATTAAATTTGTAAAATTTTGGAAAATGAAAAATTAAACATGAAAAATTAAAAATAAAAAATAAAAAATAAAAAATAAAAAATAAAAAATAAAAAATACAAAATAAAAAATGAAAAATGAAAAATAAAAAACTAAAAATGAAAAATAAGCAAATAAAAATAAAAACTAAAAAAATTAAAATAAAAAAATAAAAAATGAAAAAAAAAATTTAAAATGAAAAGAAAAAATTAAAAGTAAAAAATTCAAAATTAAAAATTAAAATTGAAAAACGAAAAATAAAAAATGAAAAATAAAACATGGAGAACGAAAAATAAAAAATGAAATATATATAATGAGAAAACGGAAAAAGATAAACTAAAAATTAAAATGAAAAATAAAAACTGAACAAGAAAACTATAGTCGGTCTAGATTGCCTATACGATACCCTATACCATGGATTAGATACCCTATCTCTTCGGTACAACTAATTCGATATAGAAAATAAGCATAAACCAAATTTGAGTGGGATTTTCTTAATTTTTTTGGCTGCAGATATGAAAAATTTCATATCGGATGCTATACCTATATGGGGACTAGGCCCAAAAATGGACCGATCCTGACCATGTTTGGTAAGTTCTCTTGTATTTTGCAAAAATATATACAAACAAAATTCGAGAAGAATCAGTGCAATATTTTAGTTTTTTGACAGATTTAAGTGAAGATCGGGAAGCAGCTCTATATGGGGCCTATGACTAAGAGTTGTCCAATAGGGATCATTTTTGGACTACTGATTAATGGATGTAATATATACATACAAACCCAATTTGACTAAGATTTGTATGATAATTTGGATCTATGGGGTATAATTAAAATGAAAAATAAAATCTGAACAAGAAAACTATAGTCGGTCTAGATTGCCTATACGATACCCTATACCATGGATTAGATACCCTATCTCTTCGGTACAACTAATTCGATATAGAAAATAAGCATAACCCAAATTTGAGTGGAATTGTTATTATTTTTTTTTTTTTTTTTGGCTGCAGATAAGAAAAACTTCATATCGGATGCTATATTTATATGTGGAATAGTTTGAAAAATCGACCGATCTTGACCATATGTGGTAAACTCACTTATATTTTAAAAAAATATGTACAAATCAAATTTGATAAAAATCTGTGCTATATTTTTGGTTTTTGATAAATTTAAGTGAAGATCGGGAAGCACCTCTATATGGGCCCTATGACTAAGAATTGTCCTATAGGGATTATTTTTAGTCTACTGGTTAATGGATATAATAAACACATTCAAACCCAATTTGAATGAGATCTATATGATAATTTGGATCATATGGCAATTTATCTCGATTTCATGGGGTCATTTGTATGGGGACTAGATCTGAACATGGACCAAATTTCATAATTTTCAATAGCATCATTCTATGGCAGGTAAAAGCTTATATGCCAAATTTCATCAAAATATATTCTTATTTGCGACCTGTAGTTTGATTACAAGGTTTACAAGGACACACAGACGTCCGGACGGACGAACGGACAGACGGACGGACATCGCTAAATCGACTCAGAAAGTGATTCTGAGTCGATCGGTGTAATAGAAGATTTAGTCTAGGTCAAATATTTTTGGTTGTTACAAACACCAGCACAAAATCATTATACCATTATATGAAAATGAAAAATGAAAAACGAAAAATGAAATATCAAAAATGAAAAATTAAAAATTAAGCAGTTGAAATAATAAATATTAATATATATTTTTATATTAGAAGAGCCCCTGCAGTTGATTGCTATAAGTGATACATAGATGACGAATTCCGTTTGATTTAAGAAAAGTGTCATAAAAAAATTTTAATTGCTAAATGCTTCACATATCCCCTGTGATCCGACTCACATGATTTTTTTTTTAGGGAGTCGGTCTTATAAGTCAAATAAGTGAAAGCACGACCTCAATTTTACAATGTTTTGAGAGCTTAAAAATGATGCGATATTTTAAAAAAGAGTATCAAATTAGTCACGGTTAAAAATTCTGGCCACTTTATAACAGTAACAAGTTTGATATTTATATCTGAATTAGCTTGAAGTATGTTAATTTAAATAGTTTAAATACAAAAATACAATTAAAATAAGTAAGCATGAATATATGAATGGTAGTAGCTTTGGAAAACTAGAAAAAAAATTAAATTAATAAAAATTATCTTTACATGACGAGATGAATAGTTTAGCGGGCAATGAACATTTTATAAGTATTAAAACTATTAAAGGAAAATAGTGGTGTACACAAAATTTAAATAAACCGAGTGTTCGATTAATTTCGAAATTAAATACAATATTATAAAAGCCGTCCAAAAATTTGTATATCAATTGTAATGTTAGCGTTAATATATCTTTCTGTGAAAATTTACATTATGCTTAAACCCATTATCTAAAATAAAATATAAAAATTAACTGATAAAAAAAACCCGATTCTCAAGTTATCCGACAAATAATTGAAATATAAGACGAGAGTTAGTGAATATATGTATACACTCATTAAGCAAATACTATAAACATAACGGATGCAACAACAATATATTATAAAATTTAGAATAACAGCAATAACCAGAACGACATAGAAAACTCATATTTTTTAATAGTGTTTTTTAGATTTCCAATGAAATATGAGAACGTTTCAAACCGATTTGGATGATTTGAAACATCAGCCTACTCATGATGCCAATGAATCATTTTTACAAAAAACGAACAAAGCGCCGGATCTACTAAGGGCGTAGTCGTAATTTCCGCAGACGGACAGACGGACACCGCTGTATCAACTACTAAGGGCGTAGTCGTAATTTCCGCAGACGGACAGACGGACACCGCTGTATCAACCCCGATTGTTATAATCATCAATAATATATACAAACGGAAGACAATATTATATATCTGTGGTTTTCTAGAATAACCGCGTGTCATAAAATCAAAATGTTCAGGGGAGCCAAAAAATGTTATATTTGATATTATGGGCTCGATATAAAGTTTTTATAGCTTTTTATTTAACAGTCCTGTAGATATGGGCAATAAATACTTTATATAAAATTTTCAGTCAAAAAATCTTTAGAGGAATAGATCCTAGAGAAGGACGGAAAAAACAATATGTACATTACACTTAAAGTGTGTGCAGATAAAACAACTTATGTCGACAAACGTCGTTTTCTGTGAAAAAGAAAACTACCAATGCAATCACCCAGGTAGACATAAGTTGTTGTTGCTTGAAAAATTGATTTTTTTTTGTTCGTCAACAAAAAGTTAACGGGAATTAGTATGAGAATATAAGAACGTCTCAATAATAATAATGATAAAAAACAGAAATAAACACACAAGTTTTTATAAGTGGTTATAAACAGAAAAATAATCCAAAATTATTTTTCATTTTTTTTCATTAATAACAACGTATGTCGCTATGTGTCGTTTTCTGAGAAAATAATTTGTCAGCGATCAAACGTAGGTTGACATAGGTCGTTAGTGCTGCAAATTAATTTAATAAACATTTAAGTTACGTCGTTATTTAGAGAAAAAACTCAGAAATGGTCAATATTTTTTTTTTTTAATTAAACACATGTTATATTTGGCATCGTTAACTCAAATCTGACAAAAATGGACATACGCGGTTATTCCAGGAAACCACAGATATATGCTCTGAAGGATATAAATGCTGTGAAGAATATAAATAAATTTGAGTTCTTCTCATAAAAATTAACAATATGCAGATCCTCCACACCAAGATTCATTTCCATTATTCTTTATTAATCTCAACTGTTTTTGGTCATAGGTCTGCACATGCACCACGTGGAGTATTCGTCTTATGACGGATGAAAGCTTATATACCAAGTTTCATTAAAATATATTCATATTTACATGGACACATACTATAGATGGACAGACGGACGGACATCGCTAAATCGACTTTATAAATGATTCTGAGTCGATCGGTATAATAAAACATGGTTCGAGGTCCAAAAGTTAGAAGCATCGACAGCAACTCATTATATCATAACCACAGAGTGTTATAGGGTATAAAATAGAAATTCTTCGGGTGTGATCGCGCCCTAAACCTATCAGATCTCTATACGAACTTCGTAACATCCTTTAGAATAATACTAAATATTGCCACGTAAATCCACTGGATGATATGCGGTCTAAGACCCCATCTCCTGTCAAAAATATTTCTACAGGTGTAGAAAGCTAATGTCGGCTTTCTAGTGCTTTGCTTTGCATTCCATGCCCAAGTGGGTATAGACTCCAGATTATTACCCACTTATTTCGGCTCCTTCGATATTTACAGAGCCTTTCCATCCAATTTTGGAAGACCATGCTCTGGTATGTTAGTCTTTTTCGTATAGGAACCATGTCGTGTTCTTTTGACTATTTCACTATATTCTCTAAAGCCAACTCCATAAAAAACTGATCGTTGATACAAATCTACTACTAGGTAGAAGCGCAACGCCACCGACATTAGCTTTATTTATCAGAAAATTCCTTACAAAAAGAGATATAACTCCATCGTCATTGCCTTCTTCTATTTGCCATTCCCAGTTTTTGATGTAATTGCTCTGGTTCTTTCTTCATATGTAATTCTATCGCCGACAACCTGAATACTATAGATGAAATCAGCACACCTCAGTTATCCACAATCAGTAAGACTTCCCCAAAAAAGAAATCAGCGTAACCCTGTGTATTGGACGAAAACAAACTCTTTCTGGTCTAACTTCTAATACAAAAAAGAGGATATATTACTAACAACAAGTCATGGAGACAATTCTAACAAAATACAATAAATCAGATTTCAACTGTCACTGGAATAGTGAAATTTGACAAATAGAGTCGACAGAAAAGAACTTCTTAAGTTTCCATTTCTTAAAGAAACCTCTCCCAAACCACATAGTGGTATAGGGTATAATGACTTTGTGCTGCTGTTTGTAAGTACCTAAAATATTTTACCCAGACCCATCTTATATTATACCGATCGACTCAGAATAACCTTATGAGTCGATTTAGCGATGTCCGTCCGTCCCTCTGTCCGTCTGTGTGTCCATGTAAACTTTGTAATCAAACTACAGGTCGCAAATATGAATATATTTTGATAAAATTTGCTGCATAATCTTTGATCGGCCATAGGATGAACCCTGTTGAAATTGGTGAAATTCGGTCCATGTTCAGACCTAGTTTCCATACAAATGACCCCTATGAAATCGACATAAGTTGCCATAAGATCCAAATTATCATATAGATCTCAGTCAAATTGTGTTTGTATGTGTTTATTATATCCATTAATCAGTAGTCCAAAAATAATCCCTATAGGACAGTTCTTAGTCATAGGCCCCATATAGAGCTGCTTCCCGATCTTCACTTAAATCTATCAAAAATCAAAAATATTGCACAGTTTTTTCTCAAATTTGGTTTGTATATATTTTTTCAAAATGTAAGTGACTCTACCAAATATGGTCAGGATCGGCCAATTTTTCGACCTAGTCCCCATACAAATATAGCATCCGATATTAACTTTTTCATATCTGCAGCCAAAAAAATTAATAACAATGTCACTCAAATTTGTTTTATGCTTATTTTCTATATCCAATTAGTTAGGCCGAAGAGATAGGGTCCCTAAACTATGGTATAGGGTATCATATAGTCGATCTAGTCCGACTGTATTTTTCTTACTTGTTATTATTGAGATTGTTTGCCATAAATGACGTCCCAGAAGCTATGATTTTCCACTTGATCACACAAGCCTAAACTTAGAGATTCTTTGATAACTCGGAAAATCAACAGTGATTTCTAGGGCGTTCGGGATTCAGTTCAAAATGCTTCATTAATTCTAAATTCAAAAAACCGTTTAGATTTAAGCAATGTGGAAATTCGAAAAACTTATTTACAAGTGGCAGAAAATCTCTGGCTCAACAGCTAATCAGAAATATTTTTAGAAAGAATGTCTAACACTTTGCTTACTTTAACATATATAAAGTTTCGGAATATAGTTTCGAAATTAATTTGTTTTATATATGAATCCACATTCAGAAACTGCGGTATAAACGAACAGAATAATATTTAGTTTCTTCAAATTTAACATCAATTGAGACAAAGGAAGATATTGCACAAAATCTTTTCTTTAAGTCTTTGTTTTCACCAAAAAAATTTCTCTAAATCTTATGAACTACATACGTAAACACATATGTTTCTACACAGGTGATAAAACCAACCATACAGCTTACGACAAATACAAAATTTGACTTTCAAAAACCAAGATTAAGGGAGAAATAAACCCAACACGATTATAAACAATGCGGTAAGATAAGCATCACAAACAGTAGCCATTCAGATTAGAGAAATATGATGCTAATTTTTTAATCCTCTACACTTACAAGACCCAGAAAAAAGATTATGAAAGAATCACAAATTAATGTGCAAAATTTCTATACCAATGCAACAAAGTATACAATGAAAAGTTGTCAAGGCGTGTTGTCACTTAAACTATGGACCACAAAAACATGACACACAGAAATCATTGAAAACTTTTAATATTCTTTAGCAACAGTAGGATTATTTATGACATGTGCTTAAGTAGATTTAGCAAATACAAAAGATTACTAATTACAATCTTAAGATTAAGATATTAAAATAATTCTTGCATTTGAATTCCCTAACCTTAAGTTAGGTAGGCAAAAGTTTGTTTGTGTGTTTTCTCAATTTTTTTTTTTCATTAAGTTTGTTAAAGTG
The DNA here is from genome assembly GCA_963682025.1 of Cordilura impudica. Lineage (NCBI taxonomy): Eukaryota > Metazoa > Arthropoda > Insecta > Diptera > Scathophagidae > Cordilura > Cordilura impudica. The sequence goes on from OY821520.1 coordinate 69,361,509, forward strand.
TTAACGCTCTGACAGTTTGAATGATTAAGATAATCAATTTGAAAATCTTTGCGGCTTCTGTGTGCGACGGTGATGAGATCTAAGCAACACACATGACTGACTCTCAAAGACTTGAACTTTCACAGTCTTAAAATGTTAAAATATAAATTAAATTGAAAGTGACATAAAATAATTAACTTGGTTTTATTAGCCTTAAGCTTAATATAAAATAAATTTCAAATACAGGAAATTTCTACTACTTCTCAAGGATTTACGTTAAATACAAAACATAAACAAAATGCAGTAGCACATAACAAAATAAATGCTGAAATATTCTACAGAAGTTTATGCCATTGTGAAATTCATTACTGGTACCATGCCCTTTAGGCTGGCTTTATGGTAGATTATGTGGCGGCAAAACCTTGTCGTCAACTCAAATCTTTGGAAGACTACAAAAATATGAAATTGTATGCAAAGTTTTGCAAAAACTTTAGCATGAAAACAAGTAGCTTAAGCCTTAAAGCTTTAAAATGAAATTCTCTGACCATCAAAAAAAAAAAAAAACAGAATGGCAGTGGGTTGGTACAACTGTTTATAAAATATATCTTAGTTGTTGCAATTAAGTCGTTTGCGTAACAATTAAATAATACACTCATCCTCCTTTTTGTTTTGCATTCTTAACCAAATGTCAATTTGACAGTTGTAGCATGAACACATAAAGTTATTTATCATTTTTTCTGCCGCTTTTAACGTGCTCTTTAAAAAGAAATTCATTCATAATTTCTCATTAATCTCTAGCGGGATTTTTTCAAAAATATTTTCGTTTATAGTTTTGACGAAATTTTCTTGCAACTTCTCAAGATTACCTCTGTG